>OY735201.1:15067152-15217152 GCA_963457665.1 Thysanoteuthis rhombus
CCCAGTCCTATAATCTCCATTCGATCACTAATCCGGCATCAAAGATGTCAATGAAGTCAAAGAATTTCAATCATTAATGATGTATCTATAGAACAAATGATAAGAGAAATTTCGATATATCATATCTCATATGATATTTACCAAGTTTTGCTTGGCTGTGCGACCTCAATTAGCACAGTAATCCGGTATCGAAGAATACTAAGAATTTCTATCATCAAGTATGTATTTTCTGACCAAATAGTAAAAAGCAATATTCTTATACATTGTATTACGTATGATATTTACAAAGCTTAGCTTAGTCTGACACCCTAGTATCATTGAAGGATTTCCATTTCTAACGATGCATCAATTGACCAAACAAGAAAGTAAGAAACAAAATCTATGTATATCATATCCCATGTGATAGGAAATTTTTTTTTGGGGGGGGATCCAGGTATACGGAAAGGCTTGTTATTTTGGAACTAGGCATACGATAATGTCTCCATTCTTAGACATTGAACATACAAAGACCCTGGAAATTGAGAGGTCGGTATACGCTGACCCCTACGTATCTATCTATCTATCTATCCATATATATATATATATATATATATATATATATATATATATATATATATATATATAGTTAAGTCCTGTACAAGGCCGACATTTTTAAACCAATGACTACCTCGATGAATCGGTTGAATATCTTGTAAATAACCATTGGAAAATTTGCAAGTAAAAATGATGCATATATTTGTGCCTGTATCACGCCTCAGTTGGACTTATTCACTTTAAAAGTTTTTTTTTATGTGTCGTCTATTCATCGTATTATTCTTGAAGTTGTTGACTGTTTTCGCTATTATCATACTTGGGTCGTGCTGTTCTATTGAGTTCTACTTATTTATTATTCTTCGAGGGAAGCAGTTTTTTCCTTGTATTTTATGTAGTGTACTTTATGAATTTTGTTGTTTCTTTTTTTCATTGTAAAGATCCTTCCTGTTGGGATGTTATCCAGGCCTTTTATTATTTTGATTGTTTGTATAGTGTGTTCCCTAATTCTTCTTTCTTGTAGAGTAGTTAGTTAGAGTTTTGGGAGTCAGTCCTCCTATGGGAGGTTTTTGAGTTCTGGCACCAATTTCGTTGTCCTCTTTTTTTAGTAACGAAATATCCTTTCAAGGGTGTGGATTCAACGCTTTGACTGCGTATTCTTAATAAAAAAAGAAAAGAAGGCAACGAATCGTTGAAATTTCAATGAAATAAAGCTAAAATAAAATATAATGATATTGTGTTCAGAAAACTGATATTTGTACTCTGTCCAATTGTCAAATATCTTGACCAAATGCCTTGTATCTGTCATGTCATGATGATTGAGAGGGAAAAGAATCGGTAAGTGCGTAGGCAAACCACTATCCCATACCTATCGTGCAGTTAGTAATAAATGTAAAAAGTTGTTACATTTATTGCAAAATTTGACAGGGGTTAACATTCGAGGTGATAACTAACCGTGTGGGAAATTGGAATAGATTGATGAAAATGTTCACTTGCCAAATTAAGTCAACCTTTCACGTGTCTAGATTGGCATTTCACACATGAAAATCTCATTTCCAACAGCGATTTTAGTTGTGGGAGAAGCCGTATGTTGCAGGGAGCCACACCCGGACAGGGAAGAGGGGTAACGGTCATAGGTGATATTTTGCACCAAGCCTCTTGATGCATATTCTCTGATCTAAGCGCTTGGTCATTGTGAACGTGACGATAACACAGTACATGAGCTCATAATAGCGTTTTACTGCCGACTGAGTAGACTCGCAGGAGAGTATGTTCCTGCATGTGTAATAAGATCCCCTTTGATCCCCGTTGCCAAGTAACACCAAGCTACGCAACCGGCACTCGATGTATTCAAAATGGCTGGATACTTTCGGACAGCTTTCTTACATGCGTGAAAACCTTGATATTAGTTTCTTAACCTTAAAATTTTTCTCTACTCATTTCACCCCCAACTGAGACGAAATGAGAGCAGTCACAAATACATTCAGGAAAAATGAATAGGAATGTATCGTCTGTGGTCTCAAGGAAGTGCCCTCACGCTGGCCACGACGACAGCTGTCCATGTCCAGGCTTCACAAATTACAAGTTTCTCCTCGTCTCTAGATTCTTCGAAGTTTTGGCGACGGCGGCGTCAAGCACCAGAAGTAGCATCACTCACTCCACTCATTTTAGTCTCAAGAGTAGCAATTCAATGCAATGAATCGAGAGATTTATAATTACATTAGCGGATATTATGTCCAGATTACTGATGGTCGGATTAACGATGTAAAACTTACTTTCTTTTACATGTTAACAGTAAAGTTAATGATTGGCGAGGACGAACGAAACGGTTTCAATCTCAAATAAGGTCTATCTAGAAAAAAGATGAGAAAACAAAATAAAAAGAAAGAACCATAAGTTCAACGATGTGTCCTCCATATATGGTAGCAGTAGTAGGGGGGTGGGAGAAGACCAAATAGTCTTTTTTTGAGTCAATTGATACTTGTAGAATATTGCGATATGGAAATATTCTGCAATCGTAAATGGCGATTTTCGGCATTTATTTGGCCACTTTTAGCTTTTACAATAATTATGACATTATTAGCTTCCGTTAAAACATGATCAGAATAGTGTTCTTTCAATAACGTCACACCTTTTAGTGACATCACACTTCTTCCTCTCTTTCTTCCTTCCCTCCTACTTCTGTTGTTTAACATAAATGCGATCGACCGACCAACCTACCGACTGACCAAAAAGCGTCTTATAGAGATGTGTGGACATATCTGAAAACCGCCATGAAATTCTAATGTTTTCCTAAATTGGCACCAGAAGACATTTGTAAGCAATTATCACACTTTTGTATTTCTTCTTTTATTCTCTCAAATTCAGTGATTCTGAAACAGCGGAGTGTCAAGGAAGGAATTTCAGTCAGGGGAGGAATTGAGGAGGGACGAATGACGGGAAGTAGAATGGTGAAAAAATCTCTGGTCATCAATTCAAAATGGGGGA
This sequence comes from Thysanoteuthis rhombus, assembly GCA_963457665.1. NCBI lineage: Eukaryota > Metazoa > Mollusca > Cephalopoda > Oegopsida > Thysanoteuthidae > Thysanoteuthis > Thysanoteuthis major. The sequence goes on from OY735201.1 coordinate 15,070,171, forward strand.
GGTATTGCAGAAACCTGGGATCACAAGGGGATGAATGTGACCTGGAACTTTAAGACTCACTGCTTTAACTTCTGTCCATCAGAGAATATTTTAGTTCTTTACTTCAACTTTATTGTCAACCTCCAGTCTAAGAACAACGAGAACAACAAGAACAATCCTCACCAAATTTAGGGTGGTAAAAATTAACATTCGCCTGTCTTGATTTGAATTCACAACCAAGTGATTGGTAGTTATGTATCTTGCCAGCTAGATTGACAAGTCTTTCATATTTACCAAGATCTATGTAGTAAATATGCAAGGACTTATTTCATTCTGAGGAATAAATACTTCAATAATTCCCTACCGTGATTTAAAATTCCAACCAAACAAATGGTAGGCGGCTCGCTTACTGACAAATCTAACATATCTTCATAATTTACTCTGAAGATATGCAAGGGCTTATTTCATCCACAGAAATGGTAGATAAATAAATAAGCGCTTTCATACTAAAAATCATATATCATAACTTTTTAGCTAATTATCATGCAATACTAAAGTTGCAGTTACCATCTTCAGTCGAAATAGAAGTAGGAGTAAACTTTGACCTTGCAAGAGGCAGGTATTTTTTTCTCTCTCTCTCTTTTTCTTTCCTTCCTCTGACATCTTCATCCTACCCTGTTATTACCCCTTCTTCCTCTCTTTTGTTTTCCTCTCTCAAATACTGATATTTTCTCCATACTCTTATTTTCTTCTTCTTTGATGTCTCTTATTAATATTTATAAGTCACTTTGTGTACTCTTATTCTCTTCATAAACTTCTGGTTCTTTGAAATCTTACCGTATGAACTCCACATCAAACCGGATAAGCTGTTCTTCTATACAAACCTTCATGAAAAACAACCATATTCCCAATCAAAAGATCAAACGCATGTGCACCATTCGAGTCAGTCATGCTAAAACATTTCCTTTCTCCATTACTTCAAGTGCATTTCGCCCACAAAATTGCACCAAGTCTGTTCCGTTTATAACATTGATTTCTCAGTTCACTCGGGTCAAATTTGGCTCTAAAGCCAGAGAAAGACTATTTTTGTACACAGAACTACTTTTGGTGGTACAATATTATACTAGCCGGGGGAATATTAATTGCAATTATTTAGTTGATTACCTGAATTAATTAGCATGTCTTGGCTCGGTCAGATGGCGTAATGGTTTGTCTGTCTCACACACGCAGATGGATCCGGCTTCGATTCCCGGATTAAGCTAAAAGTGCAGAAAACTCTTCATTAGAATACATTGTGCACTCAGCAGCTAATTGAGTGCACCCTTTAAAAAGAGTGAAAATAGATTCACACCCTCTTCTATTCGAAAGTATAGCGGTGGTCATCTCTGGCTGCCAGCATATAACGGTTTTTTACTTTTTTTTCAAGTCCCGGCACTTTTGTTTGAACATACGTTATTGTGGCTAAAATGGTTACGTATTTCCGACCAGTGGCAGAGATTGGTGTTCAAGCTCAAATAAAGAACAGGACTTTGAATGCTGATATTCAAGGCAGGTTAATCCCCTCAATTAGATAACTGTCCTAACACAATAGTACTATCCCCATTTCTCTCTCATTTGATTTTATATTATACCGAATTAGATTTGGTGAATATATATTGGGAGAGTATAAAGTCATTCCCTAATCATTCAAGATATATCACACAAAATCTATGCTAAGTACAAACATACGGCTTATTACAAATTGCACCTTAACATTAAAATGATTTGTCCATGTACCTCAACATTTATTGCGTTTGTTGCCTTGAGAACGTCTGAGCAATCCATGCCATGTGTTCTTCAACATCTCCTCAGTCAGCGTTCCTAGAGCATCCATTATCCTTGCCTTCAAAGTTTGAATACTAGGAAACCGATGCACTGAGCAGTATTTTAGTATACTTGGTGAACTTAGGGGAAAGACTTTATGTTCATTCTATCGATTACTTTTTTATAACTGCTGAGTCATCGGTCCCCAAAGACCCATACACATCACTTACTTCAGATGAGGGTGATGTGACCCAAGGGCTACTATTCAAACAGTACAACATCTGATGCAGATGCTGATAAAAAATAAAGATGCCTTGTGGTTACATTTACACAAAATAGTGAGGGGCTTTCCAGGTTCTACATCAAGTCAATGTAGAAAACGACCACAGAATGATGAGGTACAAATTCCTAATTAATACCAGGAAAGAACACAAGAAAATTCTACGCACCAGACCACAACCACTCTGAGAAGAAACCAAAGATTTCATAGAAAAACGCAGAAACCTCATGTCATCACCAACAGCAGAAAAGATCGAAGCCAAAGAACGGCACAAAACCATCCAAAAGAAACGAAGAAAAATAAAAAGATACACAACAGCAGTTATTAAGAGTATTCTCAAAAAGAGTAAAGGTTTAAAGCGATTAAAAAAGCTCTCAATTCTGGAAGAACGCAAATAATCAGTGTGTTCAATGAAAATAGAGACCTTACAACGGACAGGGTCCTAACTGTTGAACGTGCCAAAGAATTCTACAAAAACCTTAATTCCTCCAAACAAGCGACACAAAACAATGAACAGGAAATACGAGTGATCACTTCGAGGATCTCCGAGAGGTTACTCCGTAGGAAGTAAAATAAGCCATCAAACAAACCACATAGGGAAAGGCACCTGGACCAGAAAACATCGTCATCGACCTACTAAAAAAAGCCCAAAGATACTATAGAGTTTCAAGTAAATCTGATGCAAAACAGTTGAGAAAATCGATTTTAAGACATTAGGTTTTAACGCCATTATTGCCAAATTGCGTGACCCTGAGTGGAAGATTTTTCTGAATGAGAAGCATCAAGGAACACCTTTCTACCAAGTTACAGGTAAATCTGACACAACACCTGAGAAACAGTATGGAGACAGCCCTACCAATGGACAGAGCCTCTTATGGAAAGGTGATGATGCCTCTAAAATGTTGGGTGCCTGGCCGTGGACTACCGATTAGCAAGTGTATCTCGCAAACTATTACCATTAAAGGAAATTCAATCCTCAATGGGTGCCCAGTACTTGTGGCCTTGTGTCACACTAAGCTTAATTCAAAAAATATTAAGATGCATCGTCGTCGTTGATAAACAGATCTGACAATGCTTTGTGAGCTAGACTCGTTGATTATTATGGGTGTGGCTATATTTTACAATAAATTTCATCAATACTATTTTCAAATGAAATGTATAACATTTACATTTTACATTGCTCCAATACTGACCGTGTATTATTAAAAAGATGAATACAATTTCACGTAGGAAATTAGCAGAATTATCGTATTTTGCCCAAGAGTACGTCATTATGAAGCACCTTTCCAGAAAATAAAGAAAAAAAGAATTTCAAAGAAGCCTCCCAAGAGGCATACAAAGCATTAATGAGTTATTAAGCCAATCAATTAACTTGGCACAGCGTGAAATAATGTGTCTATTTTATTTTAACTTACTGTTGATATTTTTCATGTAAAATTGTATGGTATAGTGATCATTCACTTATTTAGCACTTCTGAATGTGTACCCACACATTTCTGTAAGGTTTGTCGGTCCCCTGTTGACTGACGTCATCAAAGAACAATCATTTATTCTTTTTTTTATCAGTTTTCGTGATAGATCTAAAATTACGCCATCAGCTTTTACTAGCGTGAGATTATAGATTAAAATTGTTTTTGAAAATATGATTTATATAATTTATTGCTTCCCTTCTAGCAGTCCCTCTTAACCACGCTTTCCATTCCAGTGGTCCCCCCATATCTGCGGATTAGCTTTCAGAGTTCCCCTCTTCTCTGCAGTTTCCCTTTGAGTGCCTCCTATCTGCGCTTTTCTCTTTCAGTTGTACGTGGACAAATCTTGTTACCATTTCATGATAATCTTTAAGTTGTTCATCAAATGAGTTATAGCAGGAACTATTGTTGCGATCGGCTTGGGTATGGTAAGTGATGGACTGTACGTTAGAGGCAGGCTGCAGCATTTGTAGATTGCTGTGGTTCTCAACCTCTTCTGCTCATGACACCCTCTTCATCATATTTCAGAGATTGTCTGACTCAGAAGATTATCTGACCCTGACGACATATCCCAAATATGCATGCCATGTTGAAACAATTTTTTAGCTCATAAATTTTCTAGCACGATTTTTCAAAAGGTAAAGTACTGTCAGTACCTAGCATAAATGGATCATCGTAGCCCACGCGTGGACCAGAACTAATTATCTAAAGAAAATATCTCAAATTATCTTTGAAAAAAAAAAGGCCCCGAATGATCATACAGACTCAAAAAAGCATTTTTTAGAAAAAAATAATGATGTTGCCTTGTAGACTCATGGAAATTTCCATCGTTGTAGCCCCCCAAATGTGATCATGTATCCATGTATCTCTGTGTGATCCCGATGGCCCCCATCGGGATCACACAGAGATACATGGACACCCAAAAAGGGAAGAATTTCAGCCGGCTGGTCGACCATTCGTGGGGCTACGGTGATTTTATGTAACTATACTAACGGTGACAAGGAGATCAATATTCCAACACGTAGAATCTGGCAATCTATAGCCCGAATTACCCCCGAAACCCTAAAATCAACCGTAGGTATGAAAAACAGGCAGTTAGAATATTGTTCGGCGGATTGCAACTCTTAACTCTTGGACCACATTTAATTTGAATGTCTTTTGGGATTTTACAAGAGATTTTAATTAACCACACATATACGTATGCAGCTCTTGAAAATAAGCCGTAGAATACGAGATTAGAGATCATTGAGAGAAACCAGAATGATATCAAATTTACATTTAATTACTTTGTCCCAGTTACTCGTATGATTTCCAACCAGGCGAAGAGTTCGTTGCTGTCTTGTAAATTCAAAGTTGTAGGATAGTTAAGACAGTTGAAAAGAAGAAGAGAATCAATAGATCATTAAATAATCTTACAGCACAAAAACAAATTGCTCATATCGATACATTGTGTGCGTCTCCTGTCAGCTGGCCTAGTAGTTGTTGGCAGGCGCTTAGATTACAAGATAAAAACAAGGAGACAACGCTCTACCAACAAGTATGGATAAAGAAATAGGAAAAAGAAGCAATCTTAATGGAAGAATAGATCGTCTTGTGTTTTTTTTTTCAAGAGGAAATTAGATTAGAAAAAAAAATAATGACTCTTCAGGTAGTCACAAGTAGTGAATAACACGAAGCCGAACAGACTCATGCACTGATATCACCTACTTTTCAAAAGTTCGCTTTCGTTACTTTTTCGATTTTACGAAGAAGTGAAAAGCGAAAATAGCGTTTGTTTTGCAGAGAGCCGTTTGAGATGCAGTGCAAAGCCCCTTCTCAATTTCCAAACCATTTTGAACCCCTGCTATTTATTTGGTTTTAAAAAATAAATATTCCACTTTTACTTGAGGAGTCGTAGAAAGGGGTTTGAAACGGCCGTTGCGTTTTTATTCTCCTTTGTTTTACTTACATTATGATCCACTTTCGGCTGGATAGGCCCAACAAAGCTTCAACAGGTTTTGAATCAGTGTTGTCGGTCTCATAGACTAGTTGAAACCAACATTAAAGGACCCAGTCCGTCCTTTTATTTACCAATAACTAGAGGGGCGAGAAGAAGGTATGGATTCATACTTTTCCCAGTGCAAAGTGAATGCAAAGTGTTTCAACCGGAATTTGATTCCATTTTCAGTACTGTTCATCATAAGGCCACTCGTGCCTTCTGCCATTTTTGTAATGAAAGGAAATAAAACCCAGAATATCGTTGGGCAGAGTACAACTTTCAAAATACATCATAGATATAAGATTAAAGATCATTGAGAGAGATAAGAATAGCATTAAATTCACATTCAACTATTTTGTCTAAGTTCCTATTCTTGGTAAAACAAATTTTAAGTCCAACATATTTAGAACTAGTTCTTGGTATTCCACCAAAGGCTAATACATAACTTTCGATGTCAGCATCAACATACTTTACACGTTTTTTTCCCTACTGTCTGGAGTTCTGGCATGACGTACCGTCAGCATTTCCCTAATTATTTGGAGTATATCATCATTTTGAAATTTTTGGCGTGTTGATGCATATCAAAAAGTCTTATTGATTTTTAATATCAATAATTTTGTTTTAACACTGAAATTCGATAGGTCAAAACATCATGTTTATTTGCACTTTCCTTATTTCAGGTCACATCTCTCTGGCTATATGCATTGATTTTCGCACTAACATGTTTTAAACGATGAGCAAACAGGTAAGGTAGTCCACACAATAGAAACCGTCATGTGACCAATATCTTTTGGCAGCATGCCGTCTTAAGGAGGTGATCAATTAGAAATTGAGAAAAGAAGTGATCATTGAATAAGGTACATCTCTCACCTCTTGATCATTAGAAAAAGTTCAAATTTTCAAAAATCAAAACAGAATATGCGTGAATGCTACTGGACAAGACATAGGGCTGTTTAGCTCAATGTTTAAGAGCAATTCTATGTTGAAGCGGATAGCTTATCGGTGGTAGGTTCGATTCCTAAAGCAGCGCCATTTTTCTCTTATTTTTTCAATTTCTATCTTCATTGTCTAGTCTTAGTGTCTAAATTTCCGTGTAACAACGAAGGTCATTTCAGATGGAGTTTCAAATAATACAAGGCATAATATATATATATATATATATATATATATATATATATATATATATATATATATATATATATATATATATATATATATATATATATATATATATATATATATATATATATATATATATATATATATTAGTAGCAAACCCCAAGTATGTTGCAGCAGAAAGCGTAAGTGAGGCCTTCGGGTCCTATAAGAGATCATGGATTTGAACACGGCATTTTTTGAGTCAAACAATACTTCAAAATAATCACATAACGAACTCTTAGGTCACATTTAATCTAAATATCCATGGGTATTTCACAATTCCTAGTGCCATCTCCGACTAGCAGAATTTCAAATACAAAACTCAACTCATCTATCTCATGTAATTTTCAAAAGTCTTATATGGAAAAAAATAATTGATGAGAGATGTGTTAAGAATTTTATTTGAGCCTCTGGGTACCTTAGGGTTTCAATAGCTCAATTCAGCTATTGCCTAAAAGCGCTCCCATAATGGGTGTATGTTCGAATCCGACCTGTGGTTCAATTCTTTTATTTTTCGATCCACACCGTTTGTTCGCAATCGTAAGTAAATCGACCCGAAGAAAAACTCATAATTAAATGTGCATATGAAATTTCTCTTCATTTATTCGGAATATGAGTCTTGATACAATTAATTCCTCTTGCTTTGAAATTTACTGCCATCCTTCACCTAAAAGTTTGATCCGTCGTCACAACCACAGAGACACTGCATTACAGAAGGTAACACATGACATAATCCATCTTCGACAGAAATTATTTTTGATAAAGCTTTGCTCATCGGATGCGTAATTATCTCCTTTTAGAGCAGTAAGACTAGACAACAAATATGATATCTGGATGTTTTCGATCTGCTAGATATCTATTTTCAAATTGTGCATTCTTTCATTTTTAATTGGCCATTAGAAATCTCATATAATAGGGCTAGACATTTCAGAAATCCTCAAAGGACAGGAGTTATATACCAACAGGATTCCCGTTGGATGTTATTATTGGCTTTAGTTCAATCATGGGTTTCTTACAGAAAGATCACCTTTTTCATTGCCTCTATGTGTAAACAAAAGCGTACCTCTCTCTCCATGTGAGCCCCCCCCCTTTCTGTCCGTCTGTCTGTTTTTCTGTCTGTCAGTCAGTTTTTCTGTCTGTCTCTCTGTTTGGAGGGGCTTCGGAGATTCGATATCACCTTCTGCAAGAAAAAAAAATGAGAGAAGAATTCGGAACATCAATATGCGCAAACTGATTTCTGAGCCAGGTTGATATTGATAAAAAATATAGAAAAGTTATCGATAGGGTTTCAAAAATTCACCCACCCTGCCCCCAGAAGTCAATACTTTCCCACTTTTTCATTTTCTCACAAATATTCTCAAATGATGCTAGCCACGTCGATTCCAGTTTTGACGCACGTAGACAGTCATAGATTATCAGGAAAAGAACAGTTAGAAAAAAACAAAAAACCAGAAGATCTGAAAACAGTCCAAAATTCATTTTGGCTTGAATCACCAAAAAGAGATGTTTCCATATATAAGTGCATGCAATAAAACATAACGAACATCGAGCTATTTGTAAGAAAGCCTATGATCGAAGTATGATCAACCAAAATAACGTAACACGATAGTGTATTTAAGTATAATAACAGTTGTATATCTATCTTGTCTATATCGTGTATTTACCGGGGCTAGACAAAAAAAATGGAAACGCTTACTGATTTTACTTGCTGTATATGTGGACTACATTGATAATACAAAAAACTTCGGATGATTGGAAAACGTCTTTGAATGTGTAACAGATTATCACGTATCATGTATCACAACTTGCATGTTGGTTTATTGAGCCCCATTGAGTTGGATACTAAGGAAGGGCAGCAATTGCCAAACCTTTGCTTTCGCAAATCAACACGGAACGTTGTAAAAAGTGGTCTAATGACCATAGGTATTGGATGATGGACCAATGGAAGAACTTGGACGAATCGTCTTTTACATTATTTCCATATTCTGGCCTAGTTTACGTCAGGGGGCAGCCTAAAGAATCTGGCCCTGGCTGTTCCACCCCAAGGTGGATCTGTGATGATTTGAGCGGCAATACAAATTATTTTGGTCCAGTAGAAGCACTGAATGACAAAATGAACTTCCAAGATCATTGGTCAATTTTGGTTGACCAGTTACATCCCATGGTGTAAACATTCTTTTCTAGAAGCTGGCGCCTTCTTTCAGGACGATAATGTATCCATTTACACTTCTGAGTTGTTGAAAACTGGTTTGGAATGTATAGAAATGTATTTCAATGCTTTTATTGACTTCAGAAATCATCTGCTTTTAATATAATCGAGCATTTGTGGTGTCAATTAGAACAGCAACTAAGGAAGTGATCCCCTCAAACAGCATCACGAAAGGAGGTTCTGCTCGATGAATGACTAAAAATCCGTTGAGATACTATCAGAAAACTGTATGAATTGATTCCTTGGCATATTGGAGTTGCTCAAAACTGGAAAAGTTGTTTTAAAATGACGAGAAATGACTTCTGGTGATCTTCAATGGCCACAGATCTCAACGTTACATAGATTGTAATCTTTGTTATGAGACACTATACGCATATGCTAAACTTCAGCATCCTTGGTGCAAAAGTGTAACCTATAGATCTAAAAACTGGCTAGAAACGACCCCTGTTGACTTCGAATTACCTCAGAGATCAACTTCATCTAATCTGACCTCTCCTCAGTCTACATCCAGAATATTGTGTCGACAGGCCTCGCGAATTGTACTGAAAAGAAGCATGAACAAATAAACAAACTAAAGGCTCATATATATATATATATATATATATATATATATATATATATATATATATATATATATATAGTAAGCCTCGTTCACCTTGGCATGATGATTAGAAAACTCGACACGCAGACAAATTCACAAGAGCACGAACATTAACCATAGGCATAAATAGGTGATACACAACTACTTGAGCCATCAAACAAACCAGTTTAAGAAACATCTGCTTTAGTACAGTGGTCACCGTGATGGCTTGGCTTATTAGTAATAGCGAATTTGCTCCTCAGTAGTATGAATATGGCTTTGTCTCGTTCAGAAAATAGAGACATCTCTTGCTTTTCGAATGTTCGCTTTACGCCACTTTTGCAATTCTACAAAAAATAGTGAAAAGCGAAAATAGCATTTGTTTTGCAGCGAGACGTTTTAGAGACAGCGCATACCTTCTTCCACTCTCTCTCTCTCTCTCTCTCTCTCTCTCTCTCCCCTACTCGTCAAACTCCTGTACTTTCACCACCTCAAACTCCGCTGACTCAGCTTAACATACAATCATCACCATTTTGGTGGTCTGAGAATGCAAAAAAAAAAAAAAAATCAGTATAACATAATGGTAATTGCTTCTTCACTTTACAAACTTTTGTCTAACGAAATGTTTTTATAGGAACGGTCTGCTTTTGGATGACGGGGAAACTTCTATTTCTAATTAGCGAATAAATCCCAGACTTCAACTCCTGCAAAAGGCAATGAAAAAATCTTTGAAACAATCACGCTGATTCAGCGTTTCATTCAAAATCCCAAATAATTACGTTGTAATGATTTTTCTTTTCATGTAACGCATTTATAGCGTACTGCAAGTCTGTCTGAATGAAAGCATTGCTCGATGATTCCTTTCAATACCATTACAACGAGTGCAATTATAATGAACGCTTTTTATTATACAATGATTTTTGGGGGGACAGCTTCCTCGTATTCGTTGACTTGATATTCACTGAACTAAGCAATGTGTGGCACAAGGCTGAAGTCCTAGTTTATACCTAGACTCAAGCACTGGTCGCTTGTAGTGGTAAAAAAATAATAAAGTAACTATTTACGCCACTGGGTAAGGTACCTGTTTTTCTTTACTTTCACTTTAGTTTCACGATACCCTTCGCCACATGACCTTCCGGGTATTTGGCCAAAACTTTCCTTGGATCGATGAGGTTACGTGATTCTCATTTACATCCTGTAATTTCAGTGATGACCCTCTGACTTACCAATGAATCGCAGTGTAGATCGGCGCTAACTGACCCGGGGATTGAACTTACTTCCCTAGGGCTTTTATCCCTTATTTTTTGGAGACTTGAACCTTGTATGCAGGGGGTGAGGCAAAAGAGCCTACCGTGCACCACCCCTGGTATCCTTCATCATATAGCTTTTTTCTGATAGGTACACGTCAGAACAATTAGAAATGTAACATCCACATTACCCAAACGAGATTAGAACTAGCAATCAACTGATTGCCTGGAGGCTGTCTCACTGACTGAGCTTAATTGACAAGTCTTGGATATAAACGAAACTTTAATAAACAGATACGCTTAGGCTTATTTCATCCTAATGAGTAAACAGATTTATACTAAAAATATATATATCTTCATAATTTTAATTTTTTTTTATATATATAATATAAAAGTTGCAGTAAACATCTTCAGTAGGAACAGAAGTTGGAGTGGAGTTTGACCCTGCAGCAGCCAGTCTGTGTGTTTAGCCTCTAGTATTCGCTAAGAATTTTTGCACGCAGCTAATATCATGTACTGATAAATATTTTCATTCGAGAAAGAAGGAGAACATATATTACATATCATGTACCGCTAAAGGGTAAATACTTAATTAGAACCATACTAGGAGAAAAAAAAAACTTTGAAAATCTTTAGATATCATCCTACATTCTTTTCCATTTCGCATAGGAAAAAATCTTAAGAACCAAACCAGAAATGTGAAAATCTCTTATTGGATGGGAAAAGGTCAACATCTTATGAAAATTCTTATTGTCTGCTTCCAAATTCAACATTTTACATTATCGGAAATTGAAATCTGTTTGGGATGTGGTTGCTGTAAAAGATATCGAATTACCGTAGCCCCACAAATGGACAACCAACCAGCTTCTTCTCTCTTTGAGAGTCTGTGTGTCTGTTGATGTCTCTGGGCACTTCTGGTCACATTTTTAGTGATACAGCCTTATGAATTTACATGAGTACACCACCAAAGTTCTATTTGGGGTCTCTTTATTATATATTTTGGACTATCTTTAAAAGATAATTTTGGATAAAAGATCTATCAATTTGATAGTTTTAAATGATTTTAGTCCTATTTTTGATGATGATTTTTGATAATTTTTGTAGCTTATTATTCCTGGTACACGCGCAGGTTACAGGGATTTATTTATGCAAGGTACGGATATTCATTTTATTTCTATGAAAAAATGTTTCGATGCTCGTCCTAAAATGAAATACATTTTTTTTATCAATTCTGGGAAAATTGCAGGGGTTTTAGAAAGGGGGATGGAGAAGAAGATATCGTCCCGTTACAAATATGCGTGTCAGCTGTGACTGGAATGGTATATTACGAAATACAAGGGATTCTCGAACTTTAGTAAAACAAGTCAACCTGTCAATATACCCCCGTCGGATAAATAAAGGGTTCGGTTCGTTACTTCCCCACATCTACCAGATGATACCTGACGAAGGCCGTAGAGTGCAACGACTGAAACGTTGTATGAAAAACAACCAAGATAAGGATGGTCCGAATGGAAATAATAATAATACCTCATCTAAAAAATTCAGAGATATACTAAAGTCAACCTGAGTTCGGCTTTAGAACTGGGAGAGAATTTGTCGTCAGTACATCACTGCTATTCATGCATGACGTCACTAATCTTTGATCTGGTTATTGTCATCTGTTGCTGTATACATTAAAATAAAGACAGAATGGTGGGAATTGGACAGTAACAGAGTGGTCAAAAAGAGATGAAATGCCATTAGTCATTTGAAAAGCATTCGGCTACAGTCAGTTAACGATTAGAACAACTTCAAAGGATAAAATAAGAATAATGGACCATGAGAGAGACACTGACCAGATGAAAGCCACAATTATTACTAAGCAACGCTGTGGTATAATTATTGAAATTGGAAGGCTATTGACAATTCCGGGGTCATAGGACGTCAGAAAAATAATTTGATGATTGAATAATGATGCTATGAATCTATAAGAATTTATACTTTTTCAAAAAAATTGCTGGAAATTGTTGGACCAATCTGATGATTTATAGCACTCAATTCAACAAAACATCGCGAAGCATATGTTCATTGTATAGGTTTCCACGTTATTTGAAAGTAGAGCGTTCTTATAAAAAAAATTCGTAAGACCGGATGGCATAAAACGGAGATGACAACATTATTCATTTTGGGGGCTACAAGTTATGATTAGAGGATTACGTTCGAGGAATCGAAATACGTAAGTCTTACAACTGTTGGTCTGTGCGTTCCGTGTGAAAATTGCAACTGTTTATCGTGTACCAGGGAAACATTACACGCACAAGGTAGTGGAGCAAAGGAAATATTAATGATCATATCTTACCTAATATTTACTCTAGAACAATGAGTTATACCTTAAAATTACTAATTAATTAAACTAATCATTTAGTCCAATTATTACACCTTTCCTGTATTTAATTAGGTCAGTCAAGGTGGAAAAGTCACAAAAAGTATATAAACTGAGAAAAAAATATCAATTTTATAGTCTATCAGAAAGTGGAATTGTTTGGGGGTTGTAAGATCTTCCAGAGAGGTGGTACTGGTATTACTAAGTAATGTGTGGTTTTATCAATAAATGAAATTACTCACTTTAGAGCAGAATCACTCGCTTAGCACTTATTATTCTCAAAAACGAAAGATTTCCGAAAGAAACGAAGGTCGGATTCAGTTGAGTCAGTATAAGAAAATACATTTTTCAATGTTTTTTTACCTGATTTAAAAAATGAATCTTAGCCAAAATGATATTTGTTACTTTTTTTTAATAGTTTTTTTTACGATGTCGTAAAATAAAAACACGTGAGTAATTGATTAGGATGAGGAAATCAATAATTTACTTGTGTTAAGAGAACATAAAAGCCTGATAAAATACGAGCACTTCCCTTTTTTAAGAACATATAAAGAAGAATAATCTAATGTTCTCTTTTTCACTTCAGGTGGGCACAAAAAATTAGCATAAATTTACATTGGAAATTGAACCCTACAGAAAACTTGTATGAGAAATCAAAGACTGATTTGCTAAACACCTTAGCTGGGTTAGATTGGGACACACGCAAAATTTCATGGGGTTATGTAGCGTGTCTTTTTCGGTAAACTGTAATATATGGACTGACGGATATTGACGACATCTCGACCATCATGGATGACCATGGGGACAATGGCAGGGAACTCTTCGCTCGTCCTGCAGGGGTTGTCTTTAATGTCCTCTAATTTCGACTGCGTGGTTTCTTTGATGTGTGCGTCTTATACTGTTGTGTTCAAATCCGGTCGCTGGGGGACGAATCTGCGAAAAGGGAAATACGGCATCTTTGGAGAGATTAGACTGGTTTCGGGGAGTCTGATTATGGATCCATGTTTTATTTTTTCATGTCTCTTCTTTGATGGCGTAAACAGATGAAACAGCACTGAAAGATTCCTGTATCTAAAATGCTACATTTTCCATATTGCATTTCATCCAAACAATATGCGAAATTCGGTTAAAGTTAGCCCCTTTTGTTAGAAACGCAAAACTCTCGTACTGACCTTGCAGCCAGCGGAGGGTAACTGCTATCCACCCCAACTTTTAATCAGTTTCAATCTCTCAAATACGCCTGTTTCTTTCACTAAATTCTTGGTTTGATGTATGCACATACATGCTTCTACATATAGCTATCTGTATGAAACATATGAAATACACACACATACACATAAATTCACACACTTTCTTTGGTCTCTTATCACCCCTGTCAGTACTAATCCATATCGTCCTTTTACTGATCAGCGATCTTGGGGGAGAGGTCAGCTGCTCTTGACCCCCGCTTCCATTCATCTTCAATAACAGGATTTAAGCAAAACAACAACAACACACACAGTCATTTTATCATAGGCAAGCACACATATTTTCTGACATACAATATCACTCTGAACTTGCAGACCTTATGACTCACATGCACATATTACTTAACAGAATAATGATGATATGTAAAGCTAATATTGGCTTTGTCAAATGCCCCAGATAAAATCAATAAAGGTCGATGAACATTATTAATCCAACAATAGTTTTCATTGATTCTGCTCTAAATCACATGGATAGCACGGAGGGCAAATGAGTAATACGTATTTGAAATTTCAATAAAATTACCGATTACGACAGACATTTGAAGGAGGTTAGAGGGTTCAACAGCTGAGTAGTAAGAAAGCACAATGAATCAAGGGGTCACACAGGGAGTGAATTAGTAAAACATTGCCTTCACCGAGAGTGTAAATAAAGAAGGTGGAGTGAGAGGCATGAAGCAGTACCTACTGGTCAAATCTACTACCCCCCAGTCATATTGAGCACTAAAGGACACGACCAGTACTCATGATTGCCAGATATACCCATTTTCGGACATTGTGTCTGTTTTTAGTCCTCTATGTCCGATAAAAATTGAAATCAGATATCCAAAATTGTCTGAATTTTGTCCGAGCGCTCCATATAATCTCAGATTGATTTTACCAAAACCAAAAAAGATCTTTGTGGAGAGCATTATTCGTAAAAATATAATTCAGGTTTATCATTTAATTAATGATTTTCGTTCCGTCACAAAGTAGGAAGATAGAAGGATCGATACATTTGAATTAATTTGATAATTCCAAGAACGGCAGAAAATTCGTGTTAAGACCAGATTTGAATTGGTTAATAGCATTTGCAAGGAATTAAGTGACTCGAAGAGAGAGTGGTTACAGAGAGATAGATAGCATTCCTGACAAAGAAAGAAAGCTTCTACCTTAACGAGAGAGGGATGATATGAAAGGGTGAAAAAGAAATTATTTCTTCTGTACGTTACACTACATTTTATCCATTTTTAAAGATCAATTCTCGAGTTGGAAAAAGAGAATCTAAGAAAGAAAGAAAGAAACATTTATATGACTTTTCCCTTTCGGGTAATATTTTTCGTTTTGTTTCTGATGCAATAATTATTTATTATTATTTCGGGCGTTTTGAAGGGGGTTAACTAGATATTTTTTTAATCAATGATATTTTTCTGTCCTTTCTTATTATTTATCATAGAGAAATTGGAACACGTATGTGTAAAGAAATCTATATAAATTGATTATCACAAAAGTTTTTTTCATGTAAAGCCGTGATCCCCTTTCTCATAGAACTAATCCAATTGACTCTAGATTCTGTTGCAATGGACTGTATTATTGATTAAATATTATTACTGCTAACCTAAATCTTGGCAAAAGAAACGGAGGTCGTTAGTAGCCTTCGTCAATGGAAAACCTAGCACCTTCTCTTGGCACATATTGATGAATACACACCGAGATATTCCCAGGGATAAGTGGCTGCGCTTCAAGAGGTAACAGGATTCACACCTGTCTTATTTTAATTCTATTGGATTGCACGGGGCGGGGGGTTGAGTCTGATTGTGACATGGTGAAAAGGAAAAGGAAAGATTGATAGAGAGAGAAAGAGAGGGCCACACGAAAGAGATACGGAGAAAGAGAGAGAGAGAAAGAGAGAGAGAGAGAGAGGGGGAGAGAAGAGGAGGAATGCTAGCATGCAGAAGTTAGCAGGTAGAAAAAAGGTTCATGAAGGGACGAATGAGGAAAGGAAGGAGAGAAAAAGAGTTGGGAGACAGGAATGGAGAAAAGAGAGAAACAGTTTAGAGAGGGGCAAGGAGAAGAGAAACTAAAAGGAACACAAGAGAAGAAGAAGAAGAAGAAGAAGAAGAAGAAGAAGAAGAAGAAGAAGAAGAAGAAGAAGAAGAAGAAGAAGAAGAAGAAGAAGAAGAAGAAGTGGCGAAAAAAGAAAAGATAAGAGACGAAGAAAGACAGAAAGAAAAAAAAGGAAAGAGTTCACAAAAGAAGACAGGAAAAAGGAGAAGAACCCCCCCCCCGCTAAAGGGATTCGTCGTTATTTAATACACATATAATTTTATAAGCACATTGAAATATGATTGGCTGGTAGAATACAAGATAGTGAGACGAATTAGACAAGTACAGAAAGTATTGACTCCGCGACGCCCATGATAGAGAGGTCTGTCGAATCCTGGTGAAGGTCTATGTCCAGCGACGGACAATAAAAGACTGATGATGATAATGATGTATGATTATATTTTCTTGTTTAATTGTGAGCAATTAGACCAGTGGTTGCCAACCTGGGTGATACCGCCCATTAATAGGCAATTTAAGCTTCTAAGTGGACGATAAACCCATTATTGGGTCGCAAGGTATGTCTGTGTTCGTTGCAATAAAGTATTTTAATTTTTGAATGATCTGTTCTTTTTCTTATTACGGCCAACAGTGTGTTATTACAAAGATTGCCGACCAAAATAGTGGCTTCTTTTATTATTGTCTTAATACACGATAAAAGCTTTGGAGCCTTTGTGGCGTTTTGGTGGCATGTACAGTTGCCTAGTTACCTCGGAATGAAATCTTGACGATTTTAGCCATTTTTGACGAATGTAACCACTTTTAGCAATTTAAAATGCCTGCAAAGTGGATTTAAAATGATGATGGGCGGTACGTCAATTTTACCCTCACAAAAGTGGGCGCCAAGCATAAAAACCTTGGCGACTACTGATTTATACAAATGATTTATCCACAGATTGGCCTGTGTAAGTTATTGTCTACCACCAATGGGAATCGGTGACTGCTGACGTGGATACAAGAAGGCATAAGGCGATCACTTTATCCGCAGCAGAATCACCGAGCTAGAGTAGAAATAAGGGGGAAACACCGTAGAACCTTAGGTTCCCCGATCGCCAAACCTGCAGCCGCTTAGTTGTCGTTGGCTGGGGTTGGAAGATACAGCAATATCGGGTAAAGGAAGCCAAAAACTTCTCTCTGGGAAGAAGTTCGGATTATAGACAGGGAACGTTGTTGGAGACCGAGGAAAATCAAAGAGGCTGTTTACATCAACATGATGACAAGGAAAGAAAAAAGATTTCACCCGAATTCAAGGTTATAGCGTTGCAACTATTTGGGAAATCCTGTTTACCATCATCACATTGGGCTGAAGAGGGCTGAAGAATGGATCAGCCGAAACGTTGTTTGCAACACAAACAGCGAGGAGTTTAAACGTCCGAAAACACTTCAAAAGGTAACTCCCAATGCAACGTACCTAAAATAGTTTTCCATCAAAAAAAAAAAAAAAAAAAAATAAATAAATAAAAAAAATAATTACTTTCAATTTTAGGTGTTTTCAATCAATTAGACCCAAATGATGATATGTTTGTTGAGGATTCATTCCATTGCCCTTATGCAGCAGTTGGCACAGCTAACTAAAACGCCAAACCAATAAAAATTTAGCGGAAGCAAGGATAGCCGCTAATCACTAACTTTTATTACGCGAATTTAGCTTCAGTTTGGGTTTATAGCTCTAAAACCCTTAAAAACTGACCGAAAGAGATGAATTTTTTGATGTGTTGTTGTTTAGACACGGAGCTTTAAACACACTGTATGTTGAATTTAAACTAACGTTTAATTTTATTTGATCATATTAACATCTATGTACACCTTGATCATCATTCACCTATATCTTTGGAGAGCTCTATGGCTAAACTACAACATATTAAAAATGCGGCTTTCTAGGTCTGTTTTAAGGGGTTTGGAGAGAAAAAAAAACGAAACGAATCTAAATTCATATAATAAAGGTTATCAGGTAGCGGTTATCTTTTCTTCCGTTGACGGTTTAACGGTTCATAAGTTTAGCGTCTTCGTTAGCGGTGCACACCACTGCTCCTATGTGATAACAACGTACTTTTCAAGCAAGACATTAAATTTCTTGTAAATCAATTCGAAATGAACACGCACCCAATGGTGTGTCACATAATCCTCAAAAGACAAAGTAGCAACCCTGAAGACACTGAGAACGGAATCAAAACCAAGAATTGGTACACAAATACAACTCGATATGGCCAACTTAATGCAACCCAACTCGTTGCCTGGACAACTCAATGCATATTTTGTTTTACTATGTTTTTTAAAGTGAAGTTTATAATATAATCAAGGCATACATATATTATACATTCACCAAATGACAAATAAATGACGTAAATATTCTAGAAGGTTCTTTCTGCAATGTTTGAAACTACATTAAGAATAAAAATTATATTCGGGAAAAATATTTTCATAAATTTTATAGTTATGTAAAAATCAAATCTATCTATAATTATAAGCTATTCCTCGTAAATATTCTAGTTCGGGGTTCTTTCTTCAATGTTTGAAACTATATTACGAATATGAATTCAATTGTCCGGGCATCGAGTCGGCTGCATCGAGTTGGGTCACATTGACTCGGTCACATCGAATCGTGCCCAATCCCACATACATACAAATATTCACAAACACGTTAACAATATCACTGTCCTGGAGTCCAGACATGTTTATCATTCATGTTCGACGTGACCAAGGCTAGGAAAAGCCGACAAAACGAGAGACGTTTGCCAATAAATACTACGGTATACATATCTTTACATGTTTCTGCGTCGGGTGTGGATCAAAGAAAATAGCAACGAAACAACTGCAAAAACTGTGTAAAGTATTTCGGATGAGAATTATTATGCCTTCAATTATAGATATATGGGTATAGTATCACCCAAAAGGAGAGAAAATACGACATAGTAATTTTTGGCTTTCTTAAATACAAAAATGCCAAATACGTACATTCTATCATAGCACTGTAATAGTTGGTCAAACTTATAATGATATCACATCTCTTTGTTCCTTGTAACTGGGACCGACCGACCGAAAAGAGTCTTATTGAGATGTCTGGACACACCTAAAAAGTCTTTAAACAAAAAGAGTCGGTAACAATTTGCTGTTTGGTCGAAAGAACCATATCTTTTCGTCTTCAGGCCAAAACAGTCATTTCAACTTGACCCTTTCAAGGCTACCGTATTGAAGTGATTAATGTTTGAATTAAATTATCCAAATAGACTTTTAAAATAGATCTACAGGACATATATGTCCCAGTAACTACAGAAACTCTAGATATATATGTTCTCTTTGTCAAGAAATCATTAGCTACTCACGAGAGAAAGCGTGTAGTGTTGCCAACTCGAATTTTTTTCTCGCTAAATCGATTATAAAAAACGTCAGAAAAACAAAAGAAAAAACTCCAAAAACGAGCTAAAAAAACACTGTTACCTTTTAAAGACAACTTCAAATAGCTAAAAACTAACTAGAAAAAAAATGGCTAAAATTCTAAAATTTGCGCTAATAATTGGCTAAAAACAGCACTAAACGTTGAATTATCATGCTGCTAAAACAAGAAATGCACTAAATTTAGTACAGTAAGCCTAAAAATTGGCAACACTAAAAGCGTGAATCGCATACACCCGTTTTATTTCCAACACTGTTTCTTTTCACTTTCTCACTGGTTGGTAAAGGGGAACCACAACCTTGGTCTTTGGGCCCCAAGAGTTTCGTTTCTTTTCGTTCTGCCAACAATATTATTCCGCTTACATTCAGCGTATGAACCTGATTGTGCTAGTTTCCGGTGACTCAGAACCCGAGTAATCAATCAATGCGTGACAACCCCCAACTCCCCTAGGAAATTTCCCGATGAGCTGTCATTTGAATCTTACTTTTCGAGCCCAAGACGAGTGATGGATTCAAAAGATGCATGCGTACATAGTCACTCATACGTTTATGTAAACTCATCCACTTATACACACATAGATCCAAACAGCCTCTGTATACCTACATTCATGCACACCTCAACACACAAGCGTATACTCTCACACATAGTTCCTCAGATATACATCCATACACACAAGCACGCAAACAATTCTATTCTTAGGCTCTCGTCAACACATTAACATCATTTTATTATCAACAGAAACAAGTTCGAACGAACACGCACGCATACACTCACATCCTCACACACATGCATATGCAGACTCACACACACTTTCTCATATATACCAACGCTTTTTATACACACATACGCTTCCTATCTATCATACCAGCACATTAGATGCAGTGTACTATATTGCATGTAGCACAAATGACCCTGCAAAAATTTGAGTATACTACAACACTCCATCTTACCCAGCTTACTCATCGGAACGCTTTCCAATCTACTACTACTACTACTACTACTACTACTACTACTACTACTAGGTCAAGGGAAGGTCTTCAAAAGTTAAAGCAGCAGCTCAAAACGCGTTCGAAGAATTCATTGGCTCCAGGACTCCAGAAGTCTATACTTCCGGGATAAATGGACTTCTCAAGTCGGTAAAAATCTGTACATTCGAAAGGTTCTTATCTTGATAGATAACTTTCATTCTGTGCTGAACTGCTTTAAAGTTGATGGTAAAAAACTTCAAATATTTTTGCACCAACCAGATAGCATTCAAAATAACCGTGGAATTTATACGGGCACTGCCAGTATTAAATTATTTCAACGGTTTCCTGATAAAATCAAATTGAATTGGAAAGATTCTTTCCGACCGATAATGAATCCACCCATTTGATTTCGATTCACAATGCCGGTGCTTATTTGATTATGCCCACACTTTGTTTAATATCAATGCACAACCAATGAGATTCTCTTTTGTCAAATTCCAGTCCAAGTTGGATTAGGCTTTGTTTTTTCCTTAACAAGAACAATCTTCGCCAAATTTAGGGGAATAAATTCTTCACTGTTTGTATCTCATGTCACGTCAAACTAGGCATATATACAGAATAAACCTTTCCCTATCGTTATTTGAAATCACGACCATTTGATTGGAAGGCGGATTTTTTACAAACCAAGCTGAAATGACAAGTCTTATGTGCCTCCGATTTTCTTCATTATGTACGTTTACAATCACTAGAACCATAGAAATATTCTTTTGCTAATAGATTCTTTTATCGACTATGATTTTTTCGTATTTAACTTCCGGTTTCCCATTACATGTGCATAAATGTGCGCAACAATAAAAATGTGAGTTTTCGTCCCGCACCTAAAGTATTAGCGCAAAATGATAATAATCGTTAACCGTCCAGACTGAAAACTTTTAGCTGTACGCTGATGTCTTATTCCTTTAACGATTTGCACACTTCATTATATATATATATATACACACACATGCACGTGCACACACACACACACACACACACACACACACACTCATATATATATAGGTTCTTAAGTTTCTATATCTAAAAAGTTTCTCAACTTGGAGATATGTTCGTTTATTTTTTCACGACTCTTGTTACTCTCCACATCAAACGAAACTTATCGAAAATCGAAGATTTATCTTTCTCTGAGAATCTGTGTAGATCTGCCACGCCTTAGTTTTTGTCTTACGTATAAAATAAACATCAATAATTCATGCTATAACTTACTAGGCCCTTACTAAACTTTGTCTGGCATGACAAGATTTAGATACTCAATCAAGATCCCACCCACTACACAAGCAATCATGTGGCAGAATAGCTTCTTCATCATCTCTCTACGTTAGGTGTTCCACATTTATAAAGTTTAACCAAGTCTGGTATAAGGCCACAATAATCAGGCACCCAGCGAAGATCCAACCCACGACTTGAGCAAAAGTATGTCGGACTAGCTTCTTTAAAATCGCTCTGCGTCAGGTGTCTCTCTTTTATAAAGCTAATCAAAGACTGCAATAGCGGGGTCTGCAGTAAAGATCGATCTCACTACGTTAGTTAATGGCTTGGTCTGCGAGTCTACCTTGCTAATCATTGTTTGATAGCAGGTTTTAACACTTATTGTGCCGATTTCTTTTGAGCTTGACTGGTACAGAGTCACAATAGTGGAGTTAGAATAGAACTCATTAGTGGTAATGATCTGCAACATTAGCCTACGGCAGGCAAAATTTCTGAAGCTGATATGAAAAAATCAATCATTTTTTAAAGGAAATTCTCCATTCATATAAATTCATGACATTTTTATCCAGTCATCAAATTATTTTTCGACGTTTTATGACGTTAGACCAACGTCTTTTGCAACAGGTGTTGTCATGCAACAAAATTATCGGTTGACTCATTTGCTTGAATAAAAGTATTTTCCCTAGATGCCATTCATTCAAATGCGCCAATTGCTCAATGTTGAGCAACAAAGTTACAGTTTATTCAGGTTCCAGCACTTTGTAATGAGAAATTCATTTCGAATCTCACCAAACACAGAGAACTTCTTTCCCTCGGTACAATTGCCGTTTCGTTCGATCACCTTGCGCAAGCAAAACTATTACACAACACACATTTGCATTTCATAAATAAGCAAGGCGAATATTCTCAGCGCATAGCACCAAAATCGTGATTTATTATTATATCAAGGTTAAAAGTATACTCAACAATTTTTGAAAGAGTGTAATGATTAGCACGTTTGTCTCACATGCAGAAGGTCATGGGTTCGATTCCCGGTATGAGCGAAGTTTGGAAAACTCTTCATTTAGAAAACTTTCCCTGTGCACTCAGCAACTAATTGAGTACACTCTGAGGCGTGATGCTTTACCTTTTATGATTTCAGCTACAGATAAAAGACTTTTTGTCCAACATTAGTCTCTTGGATACTTCTTATTCATTATTCTTTACAGTGCCTTGTTGAGCATAGACCACGCCATAGTCGGACAGTTTATTTGCTTCTGAGTGAAAAGTCGCTAAAACATTCAGAACTTGTTCAGATCATCACGCCATCTTACTTTTTGGAGTTCAATTTTGCCGATGATCTCTAGGGATCCATGTTGTGAGTCGCGATGGCCAGTTGTCTGGTATTCTTGCAGCCTGATCTATTTATTGCATTTGAGTTTTCAAATGGCTTCTGGGATATCTCTGACATCTGCTTTTTTCTAAAAAATATAGTTCCATTTTGCATGGTTCTTTGTCTGAGACCAAATGTCTTCGTCAATTTCCTTGCTACTTGTTCAGTCTCGACAATTTCGGCACAATATCATATCTATAAATAATCCAGTGGGATACGAACTCGTGGTCGATTGACTGTGAGATTAGCATACAATTTATTTCAGTATTGATATTTTTGTCGGGAGCAGAACATGTGATACTAATCCCTTGTTCTGTCATAAATTTTAGCGTTAATTTGTTATTTAATCGAGTCAACAATGTTTATATACCATGGGGATTGAATATATTACAAACATTGAATCGATCATCAGAAGAAAGAGGGCGTTATTATGGTTTGAATTTCTATTTTTGATTCCTTTGAGGTTATCGATGTCTGATTTCTCTGATGGAATCTGGTAGTTTTTTCCCCTTATCTTTAGGCTAAACACAAATGCACTAAATAGCTATTCAGTTTTGTCGGCTTTCTGAATATCTATAATGATTTTATCTCGTCTATTTCCCCCACAACAACAAACTAGAAAAACGAGTGAGTGAGACGTTCACCAAGAGTGGCAAAGAGAGTTCAGTGTTTTTGTATTATTTGTATTAACCTTTGAAAACTGCGGGCGAACAATAGAATTCCATTATTTCATGAAATTCTGTTCAGCAAAACTGACAAAGACGACAATAGCAGAAGGACATTGTAATTCAATTTTATGATAAATACTTCATCCACTTTCAACAGTTTCTGTGAGAAGAATAAGAAATGACAGATAAAATGCAATAATCTTGCTATGTATTTATGTAGGCTTTCTTATCCTCCTCACAGAACCTAACCAAAAGAATGACCCTCAAACTGAAAATCAGGCTCAACACTACATGGAGAGATCACGAGACAACTCATATGGCAATAGGCTGGTCATGTTGCAAGAATGACGGACAACCGGTGGACATCACGACTCACAACATGGATCACAAGAGATCGCATACGAAACCGAGGCCGACAGAATACACAAGACAAGTTCAGAAAGTAATAATCATTTTAAATGTAGAGGGATAACTTTTAAGTTGGATCATTTAGATAACAATAAGCTGCAGAAAACATTAAGCAAAGGCTATAAAAATTGAAACAATCTACATTCATTGTCATGATATTTAAATTCATTATCATGGATTCTCTTTTGTTATTAGATATATTGTTTTAAATGATTTTACATAATAAAAAATGATATGGAATTAATATGAACTCTACCTCACAGTCGATAAATGAACAACCACAACGTCAAAATTTGAAGGCCTGTAAAAAAAATAGATGGACGAATAAATGTGGTTAGAATAAATTATATTCATGGCATCACAGTTGTTTTCCACATGAAAACATCTAAAATGAAGAAAAAAATATCTAGAAAGATCTGGATTGTAGAAAATTTAGATATTATTTCCACTGTAAAAAGCCTAGAAGTATCTAAATTCTCCAAAATCTAGATATAATCAATAAACCCGTCAAAACAAAGCCCCCTAGAGGTCAAAAAAGCCTTTTTTTCTACAAAAATGAAATAATTTTTTTCTTCAGAAGGGGTCTTCTAAAGTACTGACACCAACTATCAAGTCGATGAAATGGTATGGCTAGGTGCACTGAAACACGGGAACATAGAAAAGGGATAAAACCCTTCATCACTTTTGGTTGTTTAAAACGCTTCGACAACTTTAGTGGCTACGGTTTTTCAACTGTTCATTCATTTAAAATCGAGTATTTCATCACGACCTACAACATGGATCCCCAAAGATCATGTGAGTAACCAAGGCAGATAGACATGCAAGATGGAGGGATGAACTACACTAGTTCAGAAAGTACTGGCTCCGCGACGCCAATGATAGAGAGGTCTGGCGAATCCTGGGGAAGGTCTTTGTCCAACGACAGACGGTAAAAGACTGATGATAATGATGATAATTTTGATAAGAATGTTTGATAACATTATCCATGATTATAATAAATGGCTTCCTTTGTACAGTCTTTTTCTCCATTGGTTCCCAGTAACCCTCTACACATGCAAATATGGATATAACAGGGAACATCTACTCATTTCCAAGCATGTTAAACAAGGGCGGGTGATGAGATGTAGCTCAAGGCACATCACCCACTCCGTTCTGACACATTCTGGTGTACTTGTTATCGGTAATTACAAAGCTTAGTCTAATCTCCTACAAGGTCGCAATACCCAGGATCGAACTCACCACATATAATTAAGTTGATTGTTTGGAACAAGTAAAATTATACCAATTGTTTGGAATGAGTAAAATTATGCTGATATTTTGCAGGGGAGGTAATCGAGGTAGACGCAATGGCCATTTCAAATGACTGAAAGTGGATAGGTATTTTTACCGATGATCAAATAACGTTATATCTTATATATATATACATAAAAAAAGTTTACTTCAGAGTCAATACGACATGTAGTTAAGGTTGTAGGTATGTTTAGTGCGTTGGTTTGAAGTTTGGGTTAGTATGTAGGGTTAGGATTAGGGTTGGTAGGTAGATTGGTTTATTGATTTTATGTAGTTAACTGCAATCGTAATACCAACCCTTGACATTAACCCTGAATCATATCCTTTGTAGTTAAATCCAATATTGTGCCTTAGTATACGTTATTCGTTATAATGTTTTTTTCTGTTTTCTGTAAAAAAAAAAAAGAAAGTAAGTTGAAACAAAAATGGGAAAAAAAAGCCATGACCCAGTAAAACGAGAAAAATACGTTGGATATTGCTTGTGCATGCATATTTGAAGCGATCGATCGATAATCCTAAATTGATTCATATTTTGGGATTAACAATCAGCAATTAATTTGCGAATTTAAATTTGATAAAGATTAATTAAATATTTGATCTGTCCATTGTTGGAGGCGACGAACAATTTCATCACTGAAAAAAAAAGAAGAGATTAGTTGCTATTTTCGTTTCGTTCCGTTTTTTCTCTCCTGTAAATTGATTTAAAAAAAGGCTTACGGTCGTGGGCCGCTTTTAACACATTTCTCTTTTTTGATCGGTTGCCAATCTATGACTCCATGACAACACCACGCGCTGAAAGAATAAAGATAAATAAATAAATGAAAATGAAAAGGTTTGGTCCCTGTGGGAGGATGGTTAGCAGGTCTTTCGGATTAGCTTAATAATGTCGCGAGAAATGAGGTGGTAGGCGAGCATTGTGCAAAAATGCATTAATTAACAACGCTCGAAACGTTTCTCGCGCCATTGAGTTTAAATGATTAAAACTGCTTGTCTGCTCTATTAAGGGCGTGTAAAAGCTCTTTGTTCAATCACAGTTAATTCTTGACTTGTATTTCTTTCATCTTGATTTTAATTGCTTTTCATTGCAACCGCTCAGACTGTCAATCTAGCTAACAACTCTGATTGGAAATTAAGAATAAGCTCCTGGTGAGACTCGAGATTTACGAGCACTCGTAGACTGACGACCCGAGTAATTGCAATGAAAAGCAACTAGAATTAAGACGAAAGAAATACTAGTCGAAATTAAATGATGGTTGACAATACTCTATCAACGAAAAAAAAAAAAAAAAAGAAAAAAAGAAAGCGTTATTACTTTCTCGGACACTTCTTGTTTATGTTGTTCACACAATGTTTCGACCGATTCAGTTAACAGTATGTAATGTTCATAAGAAGTTCACTTGTTCAATAAACTCTTTGAACTTTCTGAAAATTATTCACACAAACATTTTTGAGATTCAACTTTACATTTGCTGGAATGTTATTATCTGTTCAAGAAAAAGATTGCTTAGCTCTTCGCAAAGTAATAGTTAACAGGCTAGCTCCGCTGATCATTGTCATTGGAGTGAGCCCGAACCATGCAATGGGTCTCACGCTAGTTACTTTGTGTCAGACGGTGTAGATAGCTTACTTTATTTTAGTAGATACCTATGGCATTTTAGACCCCTCAAAAGTGATTATATCTATGTCAGAGAGAATTTGATAAGTAGCAAACTATTGAATTGTTACTCATGAAACAACGCTTATTGATTAGTCAGATGAAAGACCATATAAACAACAAAAACGGTAAATATTTTATCAAATATTAGCTATTTCGAGTAATAATCTTTCCCCAAAGATCTCCCTATGATATTATGCAATCTCTATATAATTCTATGGGTTTAGTGGTTATAGATTACGTAAAACTGCAGATCATATTTTCCCTGTCATCATCCATTTTCTATGGTTATGAAGTACAAAATGTTTGGAAGGATAATAATCTGAAGGAGAAATGTCACGTGAATATGGGAAATGTTGCAAGACTTCATATCCGATTTTTTAAAACTTATACACAGTCAGCTGAGGGGTTGGGTGTGACACTGTCATAGAGAATATCATTCAGTTCACGAAAGATCCATTTTCCCATTTTTTAAACCTTTTTATTACCTTGAAATGACGTGAACGGTCGCTGTTGAAGTTCTAACGTCCCCAGAAAGTGCTCGAACTGTTGTTCATGGGCCGTTGGCCACTGTTGTCGATAATTTTTCATTATTAGGAACAGGTTTAGAACTTCCTTGAGATTTATTTTCGGTATCCATATTTCCAGACAAAAACCTATTGAACCAATGCTGAACAGTGCGCATTGCTGTAGTGTTCACTTCACATGATTTGTTGGCGTTATCAACAGCTTGATCAGCAACTTGTTCTAATTTGAAAGGTACTTGGAATTGTACTTGTTTAACTTCTTGGGTAGACATCATGGCTGCCAAGAACTCGAAAGCCTCTAATAGTAATGAAATGTATCTATATTCATATTAAATCTGTGAAAAGATACAATTTTATTAGCAAATCTTTTACATTTAGCATTATTATTCGTGATGTAAAAAAAAAACGACATATGTGTAACCATCGTAATACAAATGCCTTGGTTAGCTCAAGTGAAGAATTCAATGAAGAAATAACAGCTTAGATTTATTTTGTCGCAGACCGCTGATAAAAAGACATGCAAGAATCTTGGACTTTAATGAAAAAACAGCGAGTAAAAAATATGTATGGAATGTATAGTTGCAGTAATCGTAAACAAATAATACTTGGGCGAGAATTGTTGTTAAAATACCTACTAAGTGAATCAACTGTTTTTAATACAGGACGTGAATATCGGTACAAACAAGTGCAGAAATAAAGAAGCCTAATAGATATACCAGATGGTTACCAGAGCTTTTATTTACTTATTCACTGATATACTGAAAAGAATTTTCAATCAATTAATCAAAATCATTACAGCTAGAACCGACGTATAGAAATTACTCGACATTCATTGACGCTGTATTTATTGTCCTCTCATGTATTTAATCTATTGATATTTATCTATAGCATTTCCCCGAGCAAGTAGGAAATTTGAGTAAACAAACAAAAACTACAGCAACCAAATTAACCATACTGTGAGCAAATTAGAAGAAAGTTATTTTTGATTTGCTTACTCTATCTTTTTGAAATTTGTTTGCTCTAATCTTTAACTTGCTTGGGAAAAGTATAATATACACAATGAAGTTCCTTATTCTTAGCCATTGAAAAATATAACAATTTTATAAAATATCTTTCGCTGTTGTCAAAGAAATCAAAAGGGGGCCAACTCTCTACATGACCACCATGTATGAATTTATTTACTGTCCCACCACAGCAAAATATGACACAAGTGCTTAACGTGGGAAAATAGGCCCAACCCTTGAAAAATAGCGCCAGCCAACGCGACAGGTTGCCAAGCGACCGTAGAAGCTAAAACAACCTTTGCCACGGAAGTGTCCACTTGGAGACCTGCTCCTTTAAGTGCAATGGAGCAGTGCTGCCCGGGGGTGCCATATTCCCCGCAGCTTGGCCGAGCAATAATAGGAGAGCCCAAGAACGAGTCTGAAGGCTCCCCGATGTGCGTAGCAAAGCGCAGCCTCAGTAAAACCTCATTGGCAAACGCTTTGCACCGGCGCACTCAGTCTTTGATATCAACCACCACACAATCTCCGGCCCATTCGACGGGCAAGTGTCAGTACCTGCGCCTCGAGCTCTGCTGTGGAACAGATACTACACCTTGATCCCGAAGGAAAGGCCAGAAAAATGTGAGGTTGAGCATGACCACAATGTACGAATGGCAAAAATGGTCAGTTGCAGTATGGATTAAAATATTGCTTCAATGTCGGCCACTGCCTTGTACATAAATGTATACACAGTGTTTCGAAAGTTTACTTTAAGCAATTTTCTCACTTTTCCGAATGCAGGCAACATACCATCACCATTTTTGAAGTCTGAGAACACTCAAAAAATTTTCCCAAATAAATTAATGGTAATTGCTTTTCGGTTTACTAATTTTGGCTTACGGAGGGTTTCTACTTTTGGATAGCAGGGGAAGTTTCAAACTAAACATGACCTCGCATAACCGAAAGTTCAGAATGACGAACACATTAGCAACAGCTTGCATAACTACATTGGCAGGCTCCCAACCATAGATATTTATTAGTACAGTTTTCCCTCGTAATAACGCTGGTGTAAGGGTCCAAGAAAGCCAACCGCATTACAACCGAGTCCATGATAATTTTTTTAAAAGCCATTTTGAAGCTATATCTAGCTATTTGGGACTAAATATGGCTATTTTATAGCTAGAATAATATTTTAGGGTCTATCATTCATCTGCATTATCATACGAACCACGCTATAACAAACTGCGTTAAAACGGGGAGGCCTGTATTAGCTTAATCTAGCTTAAAGCCATAAATATGGGACATCTTGAGTCCTGAGTAGATCAAAATACTATCAATGACTTGCTCGACTAGAAGGCTGACCATCTTATTACGGCTGGCACCCCCTCTCCATAGATACCTATTAGGCTTAGCCTAGTCTGGCACATGAGGTAGTTTTATTCACAGCGATGGAAATGGGCTTCGGGAATTATGTATAGCATAAGGCATGGTTTTTGGAACTCAGTATTCGGTAATGTCTCCATTCGCAGACATTGAACATACAAAAACTGGGAAATTGAGAAATAGGCGTACCCCGTACCAACGCGTACTCCTCCATTTCCATCGCTGATTATAAAATCTCCCGAGGACAAAAACGACACATGGCCAGGTTTATTCAACACTGAGTTCTCCATATTGACAGTGGCTCCACCGTCTAAGTACCTCTCTCTCTGTTGACCCGAGAAAACCTACTCATTCTGGAAATCGCTTTTATAGGCTAAAATGTTCAGTGCTGAATCTGATTGGTCTGAAATGTCGTCTGCTGCACTCTTTAGTGTCTGGGGACATCTGAAACCGGAGTATTGGCTAAAATCCGATTGGTCTGAAAAGTCGCTTGTTGTGCTCTTTGGTATCTGGGGATATCTCAAACCGGAGATCGAGGTAGAAGGTAAGGAGTGGTCGAACGTTGGAAGAGCTGTGAAAAAATATCCCGATCGGTTAGATTTATCAAGCGGAACCGAGATTCGATAACGAATTATTGCATTATCTGCAAAAATCAAGAAGCACACAGACGATCAGTCTCAAGCTGAGAGGTAATCAAGAGCCATTCACGACTAGTAACATTGTATACATTGGCCAGAATAGCAATTTCCCTAACAAACCAGCTTGGTTTCTGATAGAATTCAGAGAAGGAACCATGGACCAGACAGAGCATGAACATCGTTCTATCAGCAGCTCAAAAAGAAGCAAAAGATGCTCCGAGTCATTAGTACCTGTCAAGCATAGGTATCCATTTGGGCCAGGGGGGGGGGAAAGAGACCCTCCTCCCCGATCAGGTCTTCTCGCGTAGGGTGAGTGGGTTTGAAAGTTGGAATCTTATAGTATATACAATTGTTTTATGACACCCTGACCTCAATGCACTCACATGAAAAAGATATTTTCCGCTGGTACTAGGGTTGCCGTTAAGATACATTTCGAATATATATCCCTTAAACCCTTCATATATATATATATATATATATATATATATATATATATATATATATATATATATATTCTTTCCGGAAAAATGTCAGCGGATGCCCATGCAGCCGAGTAGGGAACATCGAATTCCCCGCAACTGAAAAGCTAATTCACAGATTTCTATATAATTTTCAATGAAACTTGCTTTCGGAAAGCTTGGTCAAAATTCGTTGCCCCCTTGTTGTACTCTCTGTAGCCATAGAATGACTGCTAAAGTTGAAGTTACGACGAAAACGACTGAAATTGAAGAAGATGGTAAAAAGTAATCAAAATAATAAAAATATTGTTTTACGATATTTGATATGATAGTGATAACAACAACCTAATAATAAAAACAAATAATGAGAAACATATTTCTCAGATAGTGAATCACAGAGTAAAATTGAAAAAAAATTGAAAAATATCTAAACCTTACTAGAAGGCTGAAAATAACATGAAGCCAACTTACTATTTTCGCACTTGATTGAAGAATTAGAAACCCAGGAAGGAATTGAAATAACCCATACAACAGCATTACTAAAATCAGCTAGAATGCAGAGGAAGGTCCTGGAGTATCAAGGAGCTTGCTGTCTCTTGATTTTCATTGAAAGCTACCAGATATTACAAGCGGAAATTGTAGAAACTAATCAGTAGTATATTGGTATTGGTTAAGTGAAATTGTAATCGATCATTGTTAAAAAGTTTTCCATCCAATTCTTTAAGCAAAGAGTATAAGATCCTTGCAGAAAGTATCTTACCATTTTGAATATCTCGAGAACCAGTTACGTGGCCTTAATGCAACCAGGTAATTAATCAGCATGCGTGAAGAGACATTCTCATGTAGTGTCACTCAGTCAGCAGTTAGAGATTATTGAGTGAGCTTCACAATGGCTTAGCGATTCGATTCTCCATGTTTAGCGCAGTTTTTTTTACAGTAAAAGATAGCTTCGCCCAGGACTTTCTGCTACCCTACAGCCCAGATTTGATCCCCAGTGACCCTTGGCTTACACAAAGGCTAAAATAGACCGAGGGCAAGATTAAGGATAACGTGCCGGAAAAGCTGATGTCGATCCTGGAAGGGGATTTCGTTGATCGTTTTAAAAAATGGAAGAGATACTGGGATAAGTATGTAACGTTTCAAGGGGATTACTTTGAGGGGAACTAAATCATCATTACCTAGGGCAGGTCTTGTGATTGGAACCAGCCTGACAAATGATATACTCTGTGACAGAATCATCCCTCAAATACATAAAGCTTCCACCATCTGTCATTTTTTCCACCTAATATATAAAGCATTTATCAGGCTTTATTGATTAAATTCAGACGATTCCTATTTTAGAATTTCTATCCCAGATCTATATTTTGGAATAGAAGCTTAAAATTACCCATAAAATCTTTACTGCTATATACAGATGTTTTTATTTTATTGGATTAACCAATTGTGAATTAAGGGAATAACAACAGGCAGAATTTCCTTATTTTACTGTGATACTGTGATAAGATCCAAGAGAGACAAGCTACTCTTATATCAATATATTTTGGCACTGTGGATCACAAAACAAATACGAAAGGGAGTGAAAAACTAGGGAAATACCAGGACCCGGCAAATGATAATAGTTGAAAGTCCGCCATATTGGTTGGTTTTCAGCTACCAATCTAATTCGCTTCCTTTCTTCCTTCCTCTCCCTGTTCCTTAATTTTTTTGTAAAGTTTAAAACATTGTTCCAAAAAATTAAGTCCCCCCCAAAATAACTTCTCAATAAATAAACTGATTCATACATTGTTGCCTTGAAGTAATTGTAGTTGCTTTTTTCTGGCCTTTACTTATGAATTCATGTTTATTGTCTAATGATATTTATAGTTCGTATGGCAAAACAAGTCAAATTATATGTTGATTTATAACAAAAAAATAAAATACCCCTTTTCATCTTTCTTTTTTCCGCTTTCTTTCTTTCTTCCGTCGCATTTATACTTTTATCTCATTGCATTTTACTTTCTCTCCCTGCTTTCCATCATCCTTCTTTTTCTCTATCTTTCTCCCATCCTTTTTTCTTTCTTTCATTCTTTCTTTCTTTCTTTCTTCACCCTTTCTTTCAGCGTTTGTAACGTGTAGGCTTAGTGTTATCTCATTATTTTCGCCATTCATCTTTTTTCTCTCTTCTCTTCTTTTCCTTTTTTCATCATAACGATGGACGAATCAGTTATTATTGATCCGAGGTGACCGTAGAGGTTACCAACGTAGCTCTTGCGCTATTAATAAAGAGGAAATGATGATCATCATTAGATCCATTTTTATATGCGCGTGTGTTGGTGTGTTCCAGCACCCTTGGGCATATTTTGTCTACAGACTTGAAAATTGGCATCAGTACTTCACTAGACCCTTTCTAAAAATACTCTTTTCAAATTTTTGGGAAAAAAAAGAAGCTTTTCTGACCTTTTTCGGCCTTATTCTGATCGGTATAGTTCATTAAAAGCATCTCGGTTCAGGGGAATGATTTTTTTCATTTTATTTTAGATGTTTTCCAATGGAAAATATCGTTGGTGTCATAAAAGGAATTTATTCTGACAATATTTATTCTTTGATGGATTTTTTTTACATTATTTCAAATTTTGACGACATTTTTTCTAATTTTTTTTCCACACTGAATATCCGTAGCCACCAAAGGTGTCCAAAGTTTCTATCAATTCTTATATGTGCATGTTTTTGTGTGTTCGAGTGAACTTGAGAATTTGCATCAGTACTCCACTAGATCCATTATAAAAGTTGTTTTTTTTTTTAAATTTTTGGCCTTTTGGGGGCCTCATTTTGACAGGTTTATTGATAACATCCAGATTCTTGAGAATCTAGATGTTTCTAAATGTTATTTAAAAACTGTATTTCTGATGTTTTCCTTTGGAAACACCAGTAATGATAAATAAAATTTATTCTGATTACATATATTCTTTGATCAAATTATTTTATATGACTTTTGCCACAATTATATCAGGGTGAAAATCGACAGAACCGAAAGAAACAGCAAATACCTCCTATGTGGAGAAAGGCACGAGACTGTAAATCCCATAAGCAGTGAATGATATCAATTAGCCCAGAGAGAGTATTAAAATAGACACGACAGGGTAGCAACAGTGATACATTGGGAACTGAGCAAACGAATGTGATTCGTCAATGTGGACAAATGGTATCAGCACAAACTGGAGACAGCCCGAGAAAATGGAAGCTATAAATTACTCAAGGACTTTAACATTCAAACTGACCACTCCATCCAAGCGAGATGACCAGGCCTAGTAATTGTGGACAAGGGAAGGAGAACCTGCCAAATAATACTCATGGTCGTGCCTACGGATCATGAAGTAAATACGAAAGAGAGTGAAAAAATTGGGAAATACCAGGACCTGGCCAGGGAATTGAAGTAGGTGTGGAAAATGGAAGTCAGGTAAGTTCCAATAATAGTGGGTGCACTTGGAACCATACCAACGACACTGAAAATGAGATTGGAGGAAGTACAGATAATAGGGAGGGTTGAGATTATACAAAACGCAACACTATTGGGGACTGCACGGATACTGAGGAAATATAAGACATATGACCCCCATCTGGTAGCAATGACGTAAGAGCAAAAAATGGTGGAGACGTTTCAAATCACAGCACTGCTATGACATGCACGGACGACATGAGAAGTGGGCGGGAGACCTGAAAAAAACTTACTGTCACTCAGCCTTCAGTGATAACCACCGAGCAACTGGTGTGAAACCGTAATCCACAGCATTGCAGTGGACAGTGAGAGTGTGAAGAGGAAGGCTGGAAACATGAGAAGACTTGCTGTCACTCAGTCCTTAGCAGTGACCATCACGCGACTCGTATGAAAATACAAATGAATTGCAAATGATAACAATAATGATAATAATAATAATAATAATAATAATAATAATAATAATAATAATAATAATAAGAAGAAGAAGAAGAAGAAGAAGAAGAAGAAGAAGAAGAAGAAGAAGAAGAAGAAGAAGAAGAAGAAGAAGAAGAAGAAGAAGAAGAAGAAGAAGAAGAAGAAGAAGAAACCAGAACCTGCCATAAAGAATGAAAAAATGCAAAATTCTTTGGGGCATTGAAATTCGAAAAGATAATCCAATCAAAGACAGGATACCAGACCTAATCATATCAAGGAAAAACAGATGTGTCGGATAGTGGACGTCACTGGTCGTGGGGATTACAGAGTAAAATCGAAAGAAAAAAAAAATAAGTTGAAAAAAATATCCGGACAAAATATCATGTAAGAACGTGACGATAGTATTCATCATTATTGGTGCGCTTGAAACAGTTCCGAGTGGCCTTGAAAAGAGATTACGTGACTTGGAAATGCATGGAAAGACGAAGAAGAAGAACAACGATAAAAAATAGTAATAATCTTGGTGAAAATAACAACAAGCCTGAAAGTAAGACCATAGATGCATGAGTTCGCTTCCTGGCACTTACAGACTCATATAGAAGGAGACTAGAGGTCGTTGTAGTTTTTCGGTATGTCAGGCTGTTAGTCAGTCACTCACTCACTCAGTGACGATCATTGGTACTAGTGAATGCACCTCTGATTAAAAAAAATAAATGAATAATAATCCCCTGCGAGAGAACTGAAGAAGGTGAGGAGCATGAAAGCCAGGGTAGTGCCAGTTATATTAGGCGCACTGGGAACTGTCTCAAAGACACTGGGGGTGAGACTGGAGGAGATCAGGATAAGGGGGAGGATTGAGACTGTACAGACCACAGCACTGCTAGGAACTGCGCGGATACTGAGGAAAGTGTTAGAAATATAAAGACTGCAACGCTAAATGTTAATAGTAACCCAACAGAGGAAGGGAAATGAAAGCGGAAATGTGAGCTGCAGCACTGACATGATGGGTGGAGGAGGGAGGAGATGTTGGCTGAAGACCTGAGGAGACTTATTGTCACTCAGCCTTCAGCAATGACCACCAGGCAACGGGTGTGAAACTGTGAATCACAGTATTGCTGTAGTCTGTGAAAATGTGGAGAGGAGGGCTGGAGACTTGAGGAGATTTGCTGTCACTCAACCTCCAGCGGTAACCACCGGGCAACTGGTGTGACATTGAAAATAATAATAATAATAACTGTGATAACCACTGGGCAACCGGTGTGAAACTGTAAATCGCAGAATTACTGCGACCTATGAGTACTAGGAGAGGAGGGCTGGAGACTTGAGGAGACTTGCTGTCACTCAAACTCCAGCGGTTACCACCAGGCAACTGGTTTGAGATTGCAAAATAATAATAATAATAATAATGAAGATCAGGTGAATGCGGAACGCCAAAGGCGAGTCGAATACTAAGTCATTAGAGCGTTAAGCCTGGATTTAACGCCCATTTTGAGTAGCTCTCCTTGGTAACCATATACAAGAGAACTACAAAAGATGGCGCTCTTTTACGAACTGCCCATACCTTGGGGGAATTCCTTATGTCAAGTAATACTTGATGATATTTAGTTGCTGTGAAATGTATCAAGTTGATACAGATGAAGTACCGTTTTTTTACGGCGGATAAAATATTGCCAAAAGCGACTGATTTAATAATGAAATCGCATTTTTCATAGATTCAGTGGAAATAGAGATAAAAGTCGTTGTTATTTGAGATTTTTCTATCCAAGGGATTACAGCAATTTTCAAGCACGGTTTTGAATTAGGACATAATGTTGCTCAAGCTGCTAAAAACGTCAACATGGCGTTTTGAGTCTGCTGTAGTACAGTGTGATCTGTTCAGCGTTGTTTCAATAGATTTGGGATTAGAAATTATGGATACTCATAATAAACATCAATTCAGGTTCAAACTTGTTCTCAATCATGGAGAATTGATAGCAATGGCTGACGAACTATACATAACGGTTTCTGAAGACGTTTGGACTCAAATGGCGTCATCCAAAGGCAACATGAAAGGTTAAAAAGTGTGACAAATGGGTCTCATATGAACTGAATAAGATCCTACATGACATTGCCCAAGCCCAAACCTCTCAGCTGATCGCCTCTAAGCTTAGACGATTGGGATATTAAGTCTTGCAGCATCCTTCATATTCACCTGATATTTCTCCAGCAGATTATTATTTTTCAAAGCATTTCAAACTTCATATTCTTGATAGAAGTTTCAATAACAAGGAAGCTATAATTCATGCTTTTACTGAACTTGTAACCACTAAATCCAAAGATTTTTAAGACTTGGCATATTTTGGAGGATCATTTGGAGAAGACTTTTGATTATATATTTAACATTTTGTTGTTTATATCATCCTTCATTTTCCTTCACAGAAAACGATTTTCCGTGTTTATCGAATTTTTTTCTTCCCTCTTTCAAATTTTCTTCCTGTCGCATAAGAAAACCCTCTCCTTCTATTTATCCTTCCACTTTTCTTTTGGTTTTAGTCTCCCGCGTTTTTCACTTTCCTTACATTTAAATCCCTTTCTTTGTTGTTCTTGTCTTCCTTTTCATTTCCTTCTACCCATTGCACATCCGCTTTCCCTCGCTTCTCCTTCGAAATTTCCTTTTTTTCTATCAGTCCTCCCACGCAGTCCCTTCTTTGAAACTGCAGGTAAGCAGACGCTCATTAGCCAACTGCTTTCTCGACTCTTGCTGCAGCAACCTGCATCATTCAACAATCAGAACACAATCTTCCAAATTAAGTGCAATGCGAGGAAAAAGGTTAATATCATGATCGACTGCACCATTAATTCCGCGTTTGCAATTTACGAACAAAATGCATCATTCTGAGATTCGATTATTCTAGATTGCCGAACAAGAACCAATGAATCGTGGAATATCGACAGCTGGGCGAACAGTGAAGAAAGAAAACTTGACTGTTAGGGGTGAAGGGAGGAGAAAGAGTCAAGTAAATAGAGAGGAAATTGAACGAAGGTGAGGAAACGGAGAAAGAGGATAGAGAGTAAGTAAGAGAAAAGAAAGCGAAATGGGAATGAGGAGAGCGTGTGTGTGTATGTGTGTGTGTGTGTGTGTGTGTGAGAGAGAGAGAGAGGGAAGAGTGAGAGAGAGAGAGAAAGAAAGAGAGGGATGGGATGAGGAAGAGGAAAGTAAACATTAGTTTTTCATACCAAATGATTATGAGTTGTTGGAAAAGAGAGATGAATAGAAATATACAAGGAGGAAGAAAAATGGAAGTTGAAGATAGAAAAGGCGCTACAAAAAAGTCAGTATATAAATAGAAGGGAAGAAAATAATGAAGATGGGGATTTAACTGATTTTGTATTTTAGAACACTTATTCGCAATCTTGAACAATTATTCGCATATAAATACTAAGAAAAATACCAACTACCCCTCCCACTCTCTCTCCCTTTCTCCCTCTCCCCCTTCTCCACATGCATTCACAGTACAAGATCCATTCGGAAAGTATCCAATATAAACGGAAAAAAAATCCATCCTGGGCCATTGGTACCTTAT
Organism: Thysanoteuthis rhombus; assembly: GCA_963457665.1. Classification (NCBI taxonomy): domain Eukaryota; kingdom Metazoa; phylum Mollusca; class Cephalopoda; order Oegopsida; family Thysanoteuthidae; genus Thysanoteuthis; species Thysanoteuthis major. The sequence goes on from OY735201.1 coordinate 15,109,023, forward strand.
TAGCCTTCAAAGAACCCCTTGGGACTTCACACTTTTCAGAACAGTCTACCAAGTCCTCTATTTGGTGTCACGCTCTCCTTAATCTCGTTTGCGGCCTGAAATCACCTTCCATCCAATGGTGAGAACGCATAAGTTACAGGGAGATAAAACTGAACAACAGGGGCAACTAATAGACCCTCGTGATACGACGTTTTGCAAAAAGAAAAAAAAACCTTCGCAAGATGTTAAAACCTGTTCTACGTATATGCATCTGCATCGTTGTTTCTGGGACTGCAGTTACAGCTACAAAACTGGAGAGACGAAACAAGAGAGAGAGAGACAGAGAGACACAGAGAGAGACGAGGTTATTGAATCAAACGAAATTATATGTGAACCCGAAGACCGAGCATTGATAATACACATATGTTGGCGAAATTGGCATCTGTTGTCGAAACAGATGCACTTTGACGTAATCATAACTGCTGAATCAAATCGGACCAAGATTGTGTTGATGCAATGGTTTTCTTAGATTCGAATCTCTTTGAAGTTTTGGTATAACATGATGGAGAAATGTGACCGTGCAGTCTCATACAGAACAAGGATTGCGTTGAGGCACATTCATTTTTCTGACTCAATTGAAGCTATCTACAATTCGCGCCACAATAGCTCTTCTGTTGGCTCGTACTTCGCGGGAAAGCCTCCGTTGACTTTTCGCATCGATGAGTATTGTCTGCCCAAAGCCTTGACGGTGATTGGTGATTTTCCCCTCTTCGGACAACTATCGATAGATATGCACCTCAACTGAAGGTGAGCACCCCACAAACCGTACTGTTTCGGGAATGCTCTGATCTATTCTTCTAGCCATAATAATTGAGCCTTTATCAAAATCATTCAAGTGTTTCCTTTTTCCTCATAACAAAAAATATTCATGGGTTCCAATTTTCAAACGCTTCTGTCGACACATGTCGGTTTATTGTCAAAAAGGTTAATTGTTCTAAGAACAGAGAAGCTACTGCTATTACCTCTTTAACTTCAATGAACGATAGCGCTAATCTACTGATTTAAGAACATTATAATTAATATATATTAATTATTGTTATAATACACAGTAATTAATGAAAGTGTGCTATCTATCTGATACATATACAACACATAGATACGAAACTATTTGGAACTGCCGCCGCTGCACAAAGATCAGAACTAGAATGAAGTATTACCATTACCGAAATGACAGATATATTTGTCGTTTAATCTATGTATAGTAAATATTTCATTAATCGAAGGTAATTGAAAGTTTTGAAATGTATACAAATATCTGATATTTCTGATTGTTCATTCGTGCCACTTCTCCACTAAAACTGTCAGACCTATCGACCTAATATTTTTTGGACACTATTTCGCCTTAATGAAATTGAAACTGGGCGTAGAGGTCCACCTTTCCGTGGCGAAGCTTATATGCAATGTGGAGTTGACCTCTGAATAATTTGATGCTACCAGTGGTCTTTTTAAGTCAATTTTCAGAGTCGTTGGCCGCAATTTTGCACTGAAATTGAGCATGAAATAATTTTGAGCCTAAATAACTGGCATTCGATGTAGATGCAAAACCTTCCTTGGTGAAGGACATAGGCTATGTGGCATTCACCCCAGAAATCATGTGAAGTCACATGAGGTTATTCTTTGACATGTCTAATCGAATTTCCAAGTTGGTAGCCAGAATTTTACCAATGAAACTAGAATTTGGCATAGAGGTAGATTCTTTCACGGCCAAAGTATCTATGAATATAATTTAGACATCGGGGTCACCATTTTTGACGACTTTTAAAAGGTTGTTGGCCACAGTATTGCACTCAGAGTGCAGAAGATTTGCATAGAGATACATCGTTGCAGAGCGAAAATTATAGGCAATGTAAGGTGGAGGTTGGAGGTCACTAGAGGTCACTTTAGGTCATTTCTGGAATTTGTAAGAAGACGAAAGGACAATCTCTCAAAATCCATGGCCTTTTACGGTGGACAGCTCTATATTGGTTGCTCTAGGGTTGGCTTCTCAATCAATTGTCTCATACTGACATCTAATGAAAGAAACATCTATGTAGTATATCCAGTCAAACTTACCGACGACATCATTTGCTCTTTTTCGTGTACGTAGTGTAAATAATCGTCTTTTCTTTCATTTGCTATGTCGTGTAAGAAGAAATATTTCAAAGAAAGTATTTAACCTATTTGTTTATTTTTCTTGTTATCTCCCCCCCCCCGAGCAATGCTAGGTACCCCTGCTAGTATAAAACTAAATTAAAAAGTCGAATGAATATCAATAAAAATCAAAGATAATTCAAGTTTCATTTGTAATAAAGATGGTTTGAAAACATAGATGGTGAATGTTTCATTTGATATAAATAGAACGAGAAGCCCATTAAATATTTATTGAGGTCGGAAATAGGTACATAGATTTTATTTCTTATTTGCATGGGTGTCAGCTGTCATTTTTTCCAGGCAGGGGGGGGGTAGCATATATTTATCAGAGAGGGCGGGACAAAAGTAGATTTTCAGGGTGGGGTACAAAAGGGTATGTTCCTGATATATCTCAGTGGCAACACTGTTTACGCGATAGACATTTCACCAGTGAAGAAGGTGCTGAACTCGCTGCCATTTGTAGTGTGAGCAAGTATGACCCGCTCTATGATCCAGATGTCAGATGGCGCATTTGTTGGAGACGTATGACCTGACCCTGAGATGATACTATGAGGCGAGCACCAGCGAATGATACATTTTTTTTTTATATGGGAACATTAAATTGAGGTTATATTATTGTACTGCACCATTATCCTTTATAAACTAAAGTGTTCAATCATTACGTGTGCGTACCTAATTGTGTGTGCATGTGTATAGGGAGGAGCCCCCCCCCCCAGCGGGCACATGCTCAGTTGGAATATACAAGTAATGTATTCTTGCTAGTGGTCTACGTAATCGGGTCAGTCGGCTCAGTCGATTCAGTTAAGGGTCTTGCTAGACCGCGCCTTTCTATACCGCAGGCTACGGATACTGCTGTAGACCGCACACTATAGTAGTACCCACATATGCAGGGGTGGGTCTAGGATTCTCAGCAGGGTGGGATTCACATAGGAAAGTTTATTTTTTTTATCAATAAACACACGAAAAAGAAAAATCAGAAACCAGAAAGTAATATATGAATCGGCATTTTTTTCGTGGCTTTTTAGCCCTAGAATTGACAAAAGAATGAAATATAGAAAAATATTCAAAGAAATTTACCACAGGATCAATGAATAAAAAAAAAAGAACCATGGAGAATAAGACATCTCACTTATATTGCATGGAAAAAAAATTCTGTTGTTTTTAAGGTTAATTAATGGATTATTTGGATTATTTTAATCCATACGATTTTTTTATCAAGATATTTAGAAGAAAAAAAAAATTGAATTGTGCTTCCTGCCGGAACTTGGGCTGGGTATGGACATCCTGGACTCTCCTTGATCCTTGCCTATTTGTACAGGTAGATAGATTTCTACTGATTAAAACGAAAACAGGCACCTACCTATACACCTGAAAATACCTCAGACAGGCGTGCATATACTTTTCTTCTTTCAAACGAATACTTATAAACGTTCATTACATTAATTTACACACCATCTATATCTATCATTCACTGTTTCATTCACACTTTCGCACACATCCATGTGCACACACACACACACACACAATTGCACACGTTACAGTGTACACGTAGCAACAGGGGAATAGAGAAAGATACACGATATACAAGCGAGCAAATATTCAAGTGATCCTGACAGTGTAAAATAGAGCATATCTTGTACACAGATGCAACAGAGAATCGATACAGGAGCGAGTTCGTCTCGCGCTGAATGACACAGTCACATACAATTAAATGACGTATTCGTTATTTCAGAAAACGTGTATATCTTATATAGATAAATTATATGCAAGCTATCAACACTTTGAAGAAGAGGAGTAAAGAAAATATATCAACTGTGTCGAGATTTTTCATTCATTACACACACACATACACACGCACATACACATAGTTGCGTGTAATCGTTCAGACCGATATCCATACATTATGTACACGAGCAATTATGACATTTGTACGGACACACTCAATGATAAAGACGTCTAATTAGTCAGAGCAAAAAAAACAACAAAAAAAACTATAGATATAAGCCTTGATTAAACTTATCTTCACAGGTAGGTATATTCATAGATACAATCATGAACCAACACATTCAGAATGCACGCATTTGTATATTCAAAGGCTAATACCACTTCGCTTATTTTCTCACTTCACTCGCTGATTTTTCTCTCACCCCCCTGTCTTTCCTTCGTTCACCTTCTCTTTCGCTCTATTTCCTCACCCTCCTCCTTCTGCTACCCCTCTCGCCCCTCTCTATCTCACCCTCTCTCTCTATCTCTCTCTCTCTCTCTCTCTCTCTGTCTTTGGTAACTGAACGCACATTGACTGTCATAGCCTGGCTCTTGAGAAGGTTTTCCCTGCGTTATTCCCATTGACTACAATGCATAAACTACTACAGTTCGTTCGCCCGACGCTGACGGAGAGAAATGTACGTTTCCCCTCTGTACCTTTATAGTTCGTTGCTGTTGTTGATGCTGATGTCGGCTGCGAACATTTTATAACAACTACAAAAAATAAAAATAAATAAAGATAAAAGAGCCACCCGACTGAAAAACAAGAGAGAGAAAAAAAAAAACAAAACAAAAAACAACAACAAAAAAACAACAACAAAAACGAACGACAAAAAAATTATCTCTCTTCATCGTCATCAAATCTCCTCAATTTTCGGCTCAAATTCATTAGTTTCTTTTATTTAAATCAAGAGCAACAACTACACACAGTAACTAAGAGAAGGAAAAAAAGCAAACCGGATTATTACTGCAAAACAGACCCTGTCTCTCTTTCATTGACAAAACGAAAAACTCTATATAATAATCCGAGGTGACGGATTCTAAATAACCTTTCGGCGTATTTTTCAGGGGAAGCCTACCCACATACAAATATATTTTGTCTATATTTGCTTGCAAAAGATTAAGAGGGTTGTCTCTTGTCGTGAGGGTACCAATAAAAAGCCAAAATGCAAGTAGGAGAAGTTCGCGTTGCCGATGACGAGGATTTTCGAAAGCTAAAAGAACTCTGTGAACAGACCGATGGGTGGAAGCTTGAGTACCATAAACATACCACACATATATGGACAAAGAATAACGATTTATCCGAATTTAAAATTTTCAAGGTAAGCGACGTATCCATATTTATTTATTTTCCGTCTCACTTACTCCCTCTCTTTTGTAAAACGATCTGCAGTGCACAGGACATCGTGTTTCCTATTCATCTCTGCGCCCGGGAAAGCCACAATCGTGCTAAGTGGTGATTTTTGGCACGCGGACCGCGCCTCTAGCTCTGTTATACGTATTTCTATTCATTTTTTTCCCTGACAATTTTCCTGCTATTACCGAGAGCTGGGAACAGGGAGAAAGCATTTCTTTTTGATTATTTGAAAAGTAAGGCTATTTTTTCCTCATCGGATGGAATTTCTTCTCTTAAATACGCAAACTCAGCCCGACCCTCTTTTATGCGCATTGTATATGTCAATGTGTGTGTGTATGCGTGCACGCGAACGCTAGTCCAGTCTTAGCGAATAACACATGCATACCCTCCACACACACAAACATAAACTCACACACACCCATTCATTGAAACACTGAGGAATTTCTCTACGCTTAAAATTTCAGTCACTTAAATTTATATACATGCACAGAAATGTAGGAGTTTATATACCTGCGTGTGAGTATGTTTAGATAGTGTATGCGCGTGTACACAGAAAATTCCATAAGCGTAAGCTGTGTATATCACTTGCGTATGCGTGTGTGTGTGTGTGTGCAAGCTCTTACTTTTACTTACTTGTATCCACTACGATTTGATTAGAGACGAAATTTTTTAAAAAAGGGTGTGAGAATACTTAGCTCAGTTATATATTTAGTAAATTAACTCGTGTAACGAGAGAAATCTGAATATTTTCTTTATCAGAAAAGATATTTGAAATGATGTCATTTACTATTGCTTCCAAGTTGATACGAGTCTATTTTTGGAAAGAAAACTTTCTTCTACAGTATCTCTATATATCTGTTCCTGTTGATTTATATCTATCTTTCTACCTATCTCAGTCGGTACATGTATATATGTATGTATGCATGCATTTATCTATCAATATATGTATATTTGTGGAATCACTGTAGCCCCATGAATTGTCAACCCGACCAACCAGCCGAGTGGGCTACAGAGTCTTCTCTCTTAGCTCGTCCAGGCACTCTTCATCACATTTTTGGGGGCTGCAACCTTGACAATTTGCATGAGTCGAAAACGCTTTTTTGTTGTTGTTTTTTCTAATAAAAAAAGGTGCTCTTTTGAGTCTCTGCAGTCATTTTGGATCAACAATGCCCAAATTTTTCAAATCATTTTATATAGAAGATCTGTTTTTTAAAGATAATTTTAGATATATTTTTTAGATGATTGGCTCTGCTGTACGAACGGGCTATGGCGATTCATTTATGCGAGGTGCAGATACCTATATATCTATCGATATATCTATCTAAGTCTATTCATTTATAAGTATTTATTTATTTATAATGAACACTTGTGTATGCATACACGGATCTTATAGAGCAGTCCCAGGTCACAATTTACTCATGCGATCCCAGATTTCCACAACCCCTCCCCAATTATGAATTCTCGACTGGTCATTTTAACAATTATACTTTCCATTTTATCTCTATTCTCTATCTATTCCAGTCGATTTATATCTATCTTTCTCCCTATTTCTATCTATCTATCTATCTATTTATCTATCTACCTCTTTCTTTGTGGGTGTATGCATTCTGAGGGAATCTTTTCTGAAATACAAGTGATCTCAGATGAATTATCTGGATGGCAAGCTGGCTGTTCGACTAATATAGCCTCAAATGTTTTTAAAATTTTCAAGTTTTAGTTTCTTTCACTATTTCTTTTTCACTGTCTCTCTACCACCACCACTACTATTACTACTACTACAAGGCCCGTCGTCGAGGAGGTGGAAGGAGTAGGGTTGCCTAGTCCTTCCTGGAAATCACATGGCCCCTTCCGGTGAATGTGATGCTTGAACATATAGGATATTTTTTGGCGTATTTTTGACCATTTTGAGAATCTTTTCGGCGGGTTTTTGGCCATTTTTAGCGTGATGGACCCTTCACTACCTGTACCCTCGCGACGAGCCTTACTACTACTACTACTACTACTACTACTACTACTACTACTACTACTACTACTACTACCCTTTCTTTTGTTTCTTTCTCAATTCGATATTATTTTTGACAAATTTCAGCTGACGTTGTCTCTTGGTTAATCATAACATCCAGGTTCAAAATGCAACTGTTTCCGAACACCGGTAACAAAATTGTTCACCAGAGAGAAAAACTGCTATTACTACAAAACATCACGGGCCAGCTTGTAGCAGAGGTTTTTGCGTACTTTCTGCCGGCACCCGCGGTCAGTGTTCGAGCCTTAATAAAATCGGTAATTCGAATACTGATTTTCAAAACAGGTCCCCTGCCCCTGCTCAGAAGAATGAAGCAACATAATCTTGTTACTTGCCTTTCCAGTGGTCCCGTGTTATACAAAGGAAAGCACAGGAAAGTAATTATCTCCCTATGAAGCACCATTCATAGGTAATAAAATATTCAGGTGTTTTAGATTAAGTAACTCGTGTTTCACCTTGATATCACCGTCATTAATATTTGATAAATTTCTCAACAAGATATACCTGTTGGTTTTGTATGGATTGCTATGTTAGTGGGTAGATATATACTCTGTTTGCGTGGGTGTTAGGAAAGTTAGTTGTGGCGAGGGTCATACTTCGTGTGGGTGTGTTCTTATCAATAACTACTCGGTCAGCTTTATAAACATTGTCCTATGTTCATATTACGAGTAGATGGCTACCCTTTCAGATCAAGTGAAATGGGGTATAATCAATAATTTTCTTTAACCATGGACTATCACAATCCGGCTTAACTTTTTCTTTTAATAGTTGATTATATGTTGAGAGTAATCATGTTCAAGAAAAATATTATGTTTGGAATAACAGGCAACCCGTCAAAAATGGTAAAAAAAACATGCTAATTATTAAAATAACTGAGTCGGAGATCGGGCAGATCTTGGGAAAGGTCTATGTCCAACGATAGACGTTAAATAGACCAATTTGATGATAATGGTGATGATGATATCAACTCAGGGTAATTATAAGTTGTAGAATAGACATGAAACTAGATTCTAATGAAATTAAACCTACATTTTGAAGTATTTCGGTAGGTAAAGATGGTCTGTGAATTGCGTAGTTGTGACTTACAACAAGATTTTTGTGCACTCTATTTACATCTAATTTACCGTGGGACCGGTCTGTGTGTAAAGATGTTCGTCGCCCAATTAATCTTTTTTCAATTGAATAAATCCGAACAATGAAGCTAATATATCATTGTCCATACGAAGTCGACTAAGTGAGTGAAAGAAAGTGATTCATATACTTCCCAAGTGATCTTTCACGACACGACACTTTCCCCCACTTACATTTTCTGTTGAGATATTTTTTATGTGGGCGTTTTTCTGAATACTCTATGACACACACACACACGCGTTCACACGCGCGCGCACACATATATATGTGTGTGTACATATGTGTGTATGTGTGTGTATACACTCTGATTTCATCAACATGAATTTTGAATCTTACTGACCAAGAAATTGAGAACTAGACATACGCTAAAAAACTAAAAAAAACAGACTATAACTATTACCAGTGCCGATGCAAAATACATGGGTACTAACCTATCCCATGTTTATTGACTTATGACAGGGAGCCAGTACTCTTGAATAAACACACACACACATACATATGGGAGTGTTGTTAACATACATACGCACACTCATATATATATATATATATATATATATATATATATATGTTTACATTCTTACGCGAAGACATCTGTTCTGTGTGGGCGTTCTTATCGATTCTGTAAATAGAATATCGATTTTGGATAATGATGTTACCTTTTGTGCCAGTAGACGGACACATAGGTTAAACGTTGACCTACGGAACTGCTGTTACGATTTCAAATGAACCCGGCATCGACTTCAAGGAACATTGTCTGCTCAGAGCCCGGTACAAACAAATGCTGTTTCGAATCTGACTGAAAGCAAAGGCAGGGAGTATTTCTTGAAATTAAACTGTCACTCAATGTTATACAATGGCGGCTTATTGGTTTAAAGGTTGATAATAGAGAGGCCGGTCAATCCATTTGGCGAACCCCGGCAGTCGCCTAAGGAGCAGAGGTCCTGGGGCTCATTCTAAAGTAAAAAAAAAAGTTGTCGTTAATATACAACCGGGGGCACAAATTTCAAGACTCGCCTAGGTCACATGTTAAGGAGACTCTTGCACTGGTCCTGAATCTGGACTCATTACTTTTTGTCATGAGAGGGTCCAAGTGTTCAACCACCCACTCACTTCTCTGACAATCATCGTAGCATGCTAGAAAGAGGCATTATGTAAATATATCTGACGATGGGAAAGAGGCAAAGGAGCAGTGGATTCATGCCCCTTCCAAGAGCATTAGTGGGAAGTGAATATAAACAGCCTCATCCGAAATTCGAACTCGGTTCGCCAATTTCATTTTCTGGGCTGGAACCGATATGCCATCTCACACCTGGTGGCTATTATTCGAGAAAATGATAACACTAATGGGTGAAATAAGATAGCATCTATCCTAAATGTACACTTAGTAAGTATTGACGGGAAACTATGGGTCAGGGTATATCTATCTCTATACATAAAATAACTGTCCCTGTTTGTCACTGCGTTCCCTCTTGCATTGGTACAGCTTGAACAAATTTGGCATGCATACTTAGTGGACCTAGAGGTTGAAATTGGATCATTTGGTCCCTGGCCCAAATTCTAAAAAACTTTTTTACGAAGATGGTTTTATTTACAATGTAAAGGCGTAGTTCTATTTACAACGTGACTAATCCTTTCTTTTCCTTCAATATACGTACATATACATACTAACTGAAAACTGTCTGATATGGCCCCTGCCGGGGGCCTGATAAGGTGGTCTCAAGCTTGATAAATGTATAGGAATTGCATCTGTCTGGAAAATCTCAAACCATTTTGAATATAACAAGAACTGGGTGCTAAGTCTTGATGAAACTCAGAGGGAACCTTATTACACAGGTGGGAACACATTGTGGGTTAACGAAGTCGTTTGTGAGACGCCATTGAATTAGCTTGTGTACTTTATGAGTGTTGCTTTCACAATGACTGAGCATACCATTCTTCATGTCCTCTGCTGGGATTTCGGGCAAAGTATTGCATCATCAGGTCTATCAGCTTCCCTTCCTCTGCCAACCAGGTTTGCCATCGTGCGATTTCTAGCTTTTGCCAAATTAAATTTCTGGTCGTGGGCGAGATTACGGAGAACGCAGCGAAACCACTGATGGTGATCCAGAAAGAAGATTCTGCAGACTGTTTCGAAAAGTAGAGGGGACGCAGGGATTAAGTATGTATAATCCTAAGGAGAGTACTTTGAGAGGGAATAAAGTGCCATTGTCCTAGAAAGGTCACTTTTTTCGTTACTATCAAGAGGTTGGATCCTTTCTGGACACAACTCATAAACTTATCGACAGCATCCGATCCTTTCGATTACACCTTCATCTTCATCACCAAATTCTACAGGATTCATTTTGCACGTTGATACACATAACGGACATTGTAGCATAATATCCTAAGCTGAGACAAGCGTACATACAATAATTTATTTACATATTTCAGTTATACCACATCATAATGATATCATAACACAAATACTTGCGATTCAATACCCTTATAGTATTTGGATTTTTAGCATTTAATCTCTCTCGTGTCGCAGATCTCATAGTGACACAGACAGGCTGGTTGCTGTTGGGCATAACAATATAAAACAATATGTTTTGACCAAAATGCGTGCTTGGAATCGAGCCAATTTAATTTGTAATAATACTGTTGGCGGAAAAAAAAACGGTCGCTTTGTGAAAAGAACAACAATTTTCATTTCATGATGATTCTGTCAATACATAATTGGATTTTAATACTCCCACCGGTAGTCATAGTTCCAACTACATTTGTTCCTGATATGTTCCTCCTGATATTTTCTAAGTAAAAGACCAACACGCATTGACATTTACTGGATATGATCATTCTCCCGGGAGAGAGAGTTGAATTTTGTGTTGCTGTCATCTCCTTTTGAGTGCAACCGTTGCGATCAAGGAGATTAATGAGAGAGAGAGACAGAGAGAGACAGAGACGGAGACAGAGACAGAGAGAGAGAATTAATGAGGAACGCTGATCGGCTAATCGTAAAAATGTAAAAGGTAAGAGTAATGGACCTGATAGTACTAAATGGGGATACTATGCATATATATATATATATATATATATATATATATATATATATATATATATATATATATATACTTATGAGTTTGTGTGTATGTACGTGTTTGTATGTGCGTCTATGTCTATTTGTAAAAATGGATAATGATATCAGCCAAGATATATATTCAATGACAATTTGGAAACACCTCATCGATGATAAAAGATTACCAATGTCATTACATTATATATATATATATATATATATATATATATATATATAGACATCACGACTCACATGGGTCCAAAGAGATCACATGCGTAACTGAGGCTGACAGAATAAAAGATGGAGACAAACTTGACAAGTTCAGAATGTATTGGCTCCGCGACGCCTATAATAGAAATGTCTGGCAAATCAAGGGGGAGGTTTTCTCTATCCCAACGACGAACGATTAAAGACCGATGATGATATTTATTGAGAGAGAGAGAGAGAGAGAGAGGTTTGGTTTGGTTTGGTCTTGCAAACGGTCATTGACTAAGTAAGGTATTATATTAGCTTTGCACGGTTACAATAGGTAGATAGCCCTGCGCCAGACGAAGTTTAGATTGATGAATTTCTATCCACCCACCTTTTTCTTATATATATATAGAGGGGACAGAGAGAAAGAGAGATCTGTATAGATGGATGAAAGACCGGACGAACTTAGCTTGATACGTTTCTATCTAGCTGTGAATAGTTCAGTTGAGTTCATGGAAATAAGATGATAACATTGTGTTTTGCCATTCTTCCAATTAAGAAGAACCTCTTCAACTGCCTTGTAAATCAGCATTTTAAATTCTGTCTTTTACCTGGATTTGAACACAGACCACATCTGCTATAAATATCATAACTACTTCATCTAGTGACTAGGCCATGAAGGATACATAGCTTTGCATAAGCCCACAACAATGGGGTACCCATTGAGAATCAAAATCACAATAGTAGCAATGGTCTGCGATATCTGCTCGCTGACCATCGCTCCACCGTAGATGCTCTGAGATATCGAATCACCGTAGCCCACAAATGTCTTGCCCACCAACCAGCGAAATGGGCTACAGATTTTTTCTTTTTACATTACAAATCAAACTTCTGGAGATATTGAGTGTTCAGGTGGATTGTCAGGCACGAATGAATACGTATACCTGTTCCAACTTTGTTGGCATATGAAAATAACCAATTAAACGCTGAGTGCTCTCCATAAAGCGATGGGGAGAGTTATAGTTTTACCAACTATGTTGCAAATCTGATCCACACGGGATACTCTCTGAATGTGGTCTAGTGCTATATTTGGCCAAGTCCTGAAAATCTTTGAAATACTACGATATTTTCAAGGTGGCATTGGTTTTTGTCGATGTCTACTTAAAAAAAAATATCTGTGCAATGAATGTCTTGAATCAATAAACCAATCACTATTGCATGCAGAACATTCGACAAATGTGATTCTGTATTTATATGGGCGTGAACGCTAGCAGTTGAACAGACGACTGAAGAGACAAACAGAAGAATTCGTTTATAGCAATGGGTAACATGTATTTAGCAATAGCAAGATTTATATATACAAGTCGGGTTAATCACTCAATAGGAACCGTCATATGGCCAATGTCTTTTGGCTGCATGTCGTATTGGAAAGAGGGGTGATCAGTTGATAAGTTACTTCTCTCGCCTTTTGTCGGGTAGTGATCACTGAAAGAACCCGAATTTTCTGAAGTAAAAAAAAATATAGGCAGTTAGACATTGCAATATCGTCAAGGCTTTCACCTTGACACTGGATTTTGATGACCGCCTTAAAAGATGTTCACCGTTTTCCGACTCTACCAAAAGATCCATTTGGCATGAACTTACATGGCAAACAGAACCTCCACTAAAATCTTATATTGCATGCCATAAAGAAATAAATCACTTTGTCATGCATGATTGATATATTAAGAGCAACATTGATAATAAGATACGCGTAAAGAAGGCGGTTTCAGGATTGTATTTCAGCGCATTTTTCCTCTGTTCATACTAAACCTTAGTTTTGTCTTCAAAAATGGTATGGATGTACGTCAGAACATACAAACATCTAATAATGTCACACATTTTAAATGGTTGTCACTGATTGACAAGTAACACCATGGCAAACTATTAATAGTACTGTTGGAAGATAATGGCTAATTCATTTATTAGATAGATTGGAAGGTTGGTTGATGGTAACGGTTTACCTACGTCTCAGATTAGGATGATCGGATGGTAACACAAAAAATGTATGAAATTTGGGACTATTTACATTCATTGTCACGAATTCATTGTTATGTTATCAAATTCGTCAATATGCACAACTTTATATCATAAGAAATATTGATAATAATGAAATTTGAAATAGTTTTCAATGCCTTTCGGAAAAATGTGTTTGTGACCGACTGATTTTGATAACAATAACCGTATATAAAACTAAAGACAGAATACACTTTTGAGAACTGGCTTTTCCCTGCAGACTTTTGCGAGCACTATATATATACATATAATATTATTGTGTCATCCACAGACAGTTGTTTCGATGTATTACTTCTCTTCGGGGTGTTTATAGTCTTTTATCCCATCCAGTACCGCGACGCAGAATTGAAACCCACACATCGGACCTTGAGGCCGATATTCTACCTCTGGACTGGATAAGGCTGAATTTAAGCGATATATTCATTTACGCAGAAACTCTATTCCTATGGAAGAGCATTGCATAAGCTTACAATGGATGAGTTACCTCACTTAAAGAGTGCTCAACCCTGAATAGAGGAGCATTAATCATTGTGTCATCTACAGACAGCTGTTTCGATGTATTACATCTCTTCAGTGTGGCTATAGACTTTTATCCCATCCAGTACCGCAAGGCAGATGTGTGTGTGTATATATATATATATATATATATATATATATAGTGCAAGCAAAAGTTGATACATATTGTTTTTATCAAATTTGTGTTACTCATTACTATAAACGAATTCATCTGTTTTTTTTATATTCGAAACCGTCAAACAAAAGTGTCACCAAAAACTGTCAACATAGATTTCTGTTAGTTTTTAAGTTGGTCTGGCTGGCTGGCTGGCTATGTATGTATCATGCATATAGGCCACACTAATGGAACTATAAGGCGGAAAATTTCAACATTTACTGCCTTTTATATCTACAAAATTTTCTGTTTCCTTCAGCCCCGCCCCCCTGTATAGGTTTTCGTGGGGGTTTAGTTTGCAAGCTGATGCCAAATTGATGTCTCAAGTAGAGCTGTATATAGGCCTATGCGTGTTTGAGATACATATGTACATTTGTGAAACAATAAATTGACACATACCCATGTCCTGAGCTCTCTGCACTCAAAGCGTTAAGGCTAATGTTTAGCTTTCAGCTTGTCGTGTCTTTGAAGCGAACCTTTAGGCCTCTTTGCTTTGTTGAAATTCGTTATACAGAAGTTTCTTTTAGGGGCAGTTGGTCTGGCAAGCAAACCACATATCCTGCCCATTGAATCCGTGGTTGGATCAATATAGTGTTCTATAGATGCTGGGTAAAGTAGCACAAGTAAGGACCTCAAAGGCTGGGATCCTTTCCTGACCCTTCATCCCTATAAGGTTTCCAATGAAGATCATATAGAAGTGGTTCAGCTCTTTTGTATGGTGTCGGAATGTCGTCCACGTTTTAGAACTTGAGAGCAGTGTAATGAGAACTATGACCCAGTACACTGTGATCTTTGTCTCTAGAGTGATGCTTCTTTTCCACGCGTTCTTTCTGAGTCTGTCAATGACAGCACTCGCTTCAGCGAGTCTGACATTCACCTCCTCATCCATGGCAGCGTTTTTGGAAAGTGTGCTGCTAATGTAGGTGAATTCGACCACTGCATTCAATTGTTTCTCGTTGATAATAATGTTTGGTTCGTATGGCTTTCTCGGAGCCCGATTGTGCATCACTTCAGTCTGTTTGTATTGATTGTGAGGCCAAAGTTGTTGCAATCGCCTGAGAAACAATCAACACTGAGCCATATGTCAGTTCCGAAGGCGGCGTTAAGGGGGTACAGTCATCAGCAAACAGGAAGTCGCTAATATCTTTGTCACAACCTTGGTTTTCGCTCGAATACCCCGAGATCAAACAGTGAACAACCAGTGAGGTATCTTATATATATATATATATATATATATATATATATATATATATATATATATATATATATATATATATATATATATATATATATATATATATCTGATTGCGTCCCCAAATACGTTCGTCACCAACAAAGATGAGAACATGAGACTGAACAGGCTGGGAGCGAAGACACAACCTCGTTTCACGCTGTTTGATACAGGAAATGACTCAGATGTTTCTCTGTTGTCTTTGACCCTCGCCAGCATGCCATCGAGTAGCTGTCCGGTGGCGATCAATTTTCTGGGGTACGCATGGGTTCTGCATGAATACGCCTGTGTGACAGTGTTTGTGTACGTGCTTTTACTTTTAGTAAGTAAATGCATATTATCCTACATATTATACATTCACGTCGAAAGCTGGCCCATTGGTTAAAAACTCCAAGAATCGAATGAGCAAATCGAGTCCAAACCTGACTGAGGAAGACTGTATTTACTTCACATTGACACCTTTAGGAAAGGCATACACCCATGTCTTCCAGAGATTGCACGTCCCGTATAAGCTATCACGTACTTTTTGGAGAGATGGGGATCACCAAGTGATTTTTGTTGTCCCCAGAATTGCCACGGTGGATCAAGCATCATATACCGAAGATCTGATGGATCAAGAGATGATTTGGTGTAATACTTGTTTACGTGTATGCACGAATGCCTACTGTCATTCCAAGTATGTTCATATATATATATTACATGTGAGCAGGGAAAATTTTCCCCAGTCCCCGTAGGAGAGGAAAGATCATATTCTAAGCCAGGACTATAGTAGTGCAGTTCATATTGATAATGGAACTCACTTGCAATGGCTTGTGAAATCACCTGGAAACCGTCACTGGTCGGCAAGGAGAATCGTGTTTTTTCTTCTGCCGAATCGTTACCTGGGACAAGATTAAATCAAATTAAAGACAGATTACATGACGGTATTTTTGAAAATTCTGTTCCGATTGTTATTACGATCAACAGCGATATTTCTGATTTGATTGTCGCTATTAACGACATCACAAATGAAGAAAAGCCTCTCATTATTTCAAGTTTAATCTTCCGGAAGATTTTAATGAAACTGGGTGCATCTTCTCGATGGATATGTCTTTGTCAAGTTTAAATTGAGAAAAAAGTGCCGCAAAAGGTAATCAATCAACCACAGAAGCTTGGGGTAATGATGCAGTAGATGCATGTAGGTATCGGAAATAGATGGTGATGTTAAAAAAGAGGTCTTGAGCTCAGCAAGAAGACAGACTTCAAAAACCCAAGAACAAAGAAGAATAAAGGGAGACACAATTCAAATGAAATAATAAAAGGCATAGATAACATCCCCGCAGAAGACTTCTTTACAATGAACACAAGAAACAACAACGAAATTTCTCAAATGCTGTACAAAAAAGCACACCAGAAAAAACTCTTTCTCTCTAAGAATGATAAACAACTGGAACTCACAAGTACAGCAAGGCCCAACTATACTTATAACAAAAATAGTAAACAACTTCAAGAAAAGATACGATAAATATACGACTTATAAAAATGAAATAAAATCTTTTGAAGTAATTAACTTCAACCGAGACGGATGCAAGCACAAATATGTGCATCATTTTTACTCCCAAATGTTTTTCGAGATTGTTCTTTGTTGCTATTAAGATTCGTCTTTCGACAAAATTTACCAATCAAGGAACTCAAAATTCATTTAAAAAAAGAATTTAAAAAAAATATCCATATCATTTGAAAATACATGTCTAAACCTGAAGCAGTCATTTTCATGTTAGGATTGAATTGCATACAAAAGGGTCAGTTTTGAATTATCAATTAGAAAGATGAAAAAAAAAATTAAAATTACCTGACACATCCTGATGTTACGTTCATTTTATAACAAGCAGAAATTCAATCGAAATTACTACAGTGCAGGAGTAAACTTATCTTTGATACCAGAATGTACCGTCTTTACCGGCATATGACCCCCCCTATTTCAGCAGAGAATATTAAGAAAGAACGCACTTTCCCGAATTCCTCTCAAATTCCACATGTTTAGAAAAAAAACTTCTCAAGTCCTGATTAATGCGGGGATAGCCGATAAAGGGTATGCTTAACTTTTGAGTCATTGGAGGGGAGGGACTCTTATATTCCGTCAAATACGGTTGGTTATTTACTAAGCATAACTTACTGTAGCACAAAGTTATACTGACGAATCATATCAAGGATCGAATTCGGTCCTCGAAACGAGCTTGTTGGAAGAATGTGTATCACTAAATAGTTTGGGGTTTGATTCAAGTAATATTACTTCCTTGGTAATCTTATTTTGTGATAATCATGGAGTATGTTCAAATAAGTGGATTCATTCAAAGAAAAACCTTATATTAATTAGACTTTTTCGCCCAGTTCAGAACCACACCCGAAACATAAACAGTTACAATATTTTTTGCTATAGTTTGCTGCACGCTAAATGCTTTTGAAGAAGCTGACGCAAATTCAGCGAAAGGCATCAAGCCTATCTTCATGATAATGAAAAAAAAATGAGATGTACCACACTTGTTTTGATATCTCTCACTTCCGCATTGTCAAATTGATACCAAAGTTTTGTCGGATTACCTCACATCTACACAACAAACATAAAAGTTAAACAATTTTCCTCGTTGGTGCTTCTCTTTCGAGCGTAATTACATTGACTAAATTTGGCAATGAGCCAAAAGACTGTTTGGTCAGCGGGGATTTCCGTTCGACCAAATTCTTGTTCGTTCAGTTGAATATGTACATTCTTTACAGTCATGTAGCATTATTGTACCCACTTTCATACGCGAAAGCACTTTATATAGAGTAGTTTCCCGTTAATACGACACCCTCGAGGATTTAATAGCGTTGTTATGACAACAAATCCGTCATATCGGGTGGATAATATATGTATGAGCTTATCCTCAATTGATAAGACATTTCTTTCGAATTTCGTTTCAGATATCTGTGTTACTTTAGGCAGTATTATTTTTAGGGTTTGTTCATTTTAGTTTTCAAGATGATGCACCGAAACCTGTATGGGCTGTTACTACAATCTAATCTCCGACAATGGTATTGCAAAAATACAAAAACAACCGTGCTGGTAGAATGCGTGTGGCATTAAATGGTGCCGTTAGACCGAGTATTAATTGTATGTTGTTTTTTTTGCTATAAAGATTAATGTAATATTTATCAGAAACGCTCATCGAAAACTGTCACCTGAACTGTCAACAGGTTTCCTTCTGTTTTTCTGTTGGTTTGGCTGGCTGGCTATATTTCTATCACGCATACAGGCCACACCAATGAAGCTAGAGGGCTAAAAATTTAACCATTGACTTCTTATTATATCCAGAAAAAAAGTTCCTTTTTAATCCCTTCCCACCAAGTTGGTTTTTAGTTTGGGGTCAGTTTGCAATGTATGTTCATGCTAAATTTTTTGTGGCCACCTGTTTGTTTTTTTCCAAAGACTTCAAGCAATCAGCTCTCCTCAAAAGGAGAGAGAAGTAACTTTATTGATCATCCCTTTTCCATTTTTTGATTGATCACCCCCAACACATTATGCCACCAAAAGACATTGTTTGCGTCAAGGTTTCTATGAAGTGAATAACCAGATCTCTCATTCCCTTCATCACTTTGGTTAAAGGTAAAAATAAAATGGGGAGTCCCTTCGCTTTGGCACACACCACAAATACTGGAAAGTCTCTCTCCTCCTACTTTAGCATCAATACGAAGTTCTACTCACAAAATTAAGAAAAAAGGAGAAAAAAAAAGACATAGGCTGTTGAAACCATATGAATCCATGCCGTGGATACACTTTTTAAAAGTGTACTTTTTGATAATAAATATCACCCCCGCGAGAAATCGAAAATAAAAGATAAATAAATGAAATATAAAAGTAAATGCTTTTTACGCCTATTCCAAAGAGTATTGCCCACAGCAAAGTGGGTATCCGACATTTTCTCTTTGAAAAATGTGCGTGCACACACATAATATCAACACACACACACATGCGCGCACACACACACACACACACACACACACATATATATATATATATATATATATATATATATATGGATAGATGCTGCAAAGAGTTTTGATTGTCGATGTCTAGTATTATTTTTTGGCACGCCTTCTCTATGAGATTTTGCTTATTTCCTCTTCACCCAATAGATGTTACAGATATCATGAACATTTTACTAAATATAAATAAATTTATTTTCACACCTAGATATACGATGGTAAATTAATGGTAATAAATCTAACGATTCCACTCCTCGATCTGCACTTAATCGGTTCTTTCATGAACCGCTGAAGACAAACATGCAAATTTTACAGTGGCCAGTAGGAAAATTACACACCCACGCACAACCATATATATATATATATATATATATATATATATATATATATATATATATATATATATATATTCATATATGTGTGTGCGTGTGTGTGTGTTTGTGTGTATGTGTGTTAGACACCTGGTTATCAGAATTTTGCCGGTGTCACCTTGCCCTTTCTGACTTGAGACAAAACCTAGGCTCTAAACCTCTAATCTGAAAAGGCTGTGTTAGTTGCTCGCTTGTATGTGAGTTTTCACTTCATTTATCTTCTTACGAGGGTTTTTATTCGTGGGCAACCGACTCTGCTTCTCCCATGTCCCATTCTGCATTGAATCTATTGCCCTGCTTGGTCTTCATTAGCATTAAATAAAAAAATCCAGCTTTACTCAGAAGTGTTGTCGGAAACGGAAATAGAATCTTCACTGCTTGCAACGCAAGGGCTTGAAACTTCTTTAAAAGTCCTCTTGCAGAGAATCGGACATAGACTGGGTACTGACCGGAAATGTTAACACAGTCCACTCGTACGTAGTTCCCTGTGTCTCGTCACTAACATGCTTCGAAAAGTTGAAAGTAGCTACTGATGCTTTTGTATCAAATCCGTTCAGTCTTCAGAACTCCCTCACCTGTTACGTCATTGTCCATTAATGCCTCCAAGGTTGGGAAAACCTCAGTTTCTCCTGATTAATTTTGCATCAGCGTTTTTAGCGTAGATGTGTTCATCAGTAAAATAGCTTCATTTTACACCATTTATGATTTAAGCCACCGCTTTCCATTAGAGGATTTTTTCAAGGACCCCTAGATATCCTTTCAGGGATTAGGGACGAATTGGACAACTCTGTGACATGTTTTGTCACACTTCGAGAAAAAAAAGTTGAGCAATCTGGTGAGTCTAGAACAAAATACATTTATATGCTCGGTTACACGTAGATTATTTGTTTTACTCATTTGCAAATGAACCAATAAATAAGACACTCTACTCTATAAGTAACATTATGAGTAATCTAACTTTTCTCCTATATTATAAAGTTGAGCAAGAATGCAGACTCAAAATTATTATTACTAAGTTGCAAATCATCTAATATTTTTAAATACACTCTTTGAGTTGGTGTATTTAAGGGGTAACCTAATTTAAGATATATAACTACAATACACCTTTTCGGTAATGCAAAGGCTCAAATAACTGCTTCCACTCCAAATTCTTATTTTGTTCATTCACCATTTGCTCTATTTGTTTCTCAACAAAGAAAACAAAGATAAACAATTAAAGGAAATTACCGGTGGCTGTTTATCTTAAAGGTAAGAGCAACGATACGCTACGTTAAGTTACCTTAAAGTGACTACCTCAATTCCCACAGCTGCCCAATTATCTTTACTTGTTTATTATATCCATTCTATCTAGGCCAAAGGATACGTTCATGTGTAACGACGAAAGATAATTTCAAATTGAGTTTCAAAGTGCTATGACACATTTATAATCATTCCTGTCTGATTATACGTTCATTCCCTTAATAATGTTTATATGCATAGTCTAAAAGTTTTTTTCTCTTGTGTCACTCTAGTTACTTATTTCCCAATATCTCTCAATATAATTTATGTGATTTTCTCCAGTGTTTTTTTATGTCTTACATATACTTTGTTACTATGTTACCATGTGTACATTATCTCTTGTTAAATCATCAGTTGTTTAACATGTAACCGTTCTGAGGATTTTAAAAACAAAACTATTATTTTAAGATGACATCCCAACAATGTTGATCATACATTAGCTATGATTTTAATATATGGCTCATGTCTTTTATATATATATATATATATATATATATATATATATGTATATATATATATATATATATATATATATATATATATATATATATATACACATATACACATATACATATATATATATATATATATATATATCTATATATATCTATATGTATATATATATATATATATATATATATATATATATATATATATATATATATATATATATATATATATATATATGCAAACAATTGTTATATGATTACTTCGGTTATAAATCACGGCATTGTCTCTTCAATAATGTCAAGTTTTTGATCCTGTGTATTGAGTTATTCTAGTTCTTCATTTCGTTACTTTGGTCTTTTCTCTTTTCCTTTTGTTTTCTCCTATTTTCAGTACTACCAATCGCCACTAGTAATGAACACCAAATGACCTATCGAAAAAGGCTTCACAAATTATCAATCCACGTACTTTAATGGCCATGTGCATGCTTACTGATTGTGTATCACGTTAGTAGTTCACTATATACCCGGAAATCGATTTTTTTTCTTCCGCCATAGAACTTCCTTAATGTAGTCTTCTCCTCCTTCTCTGCTTTCATTGCCTAAATCCTGTCTTTGAGTTTTCGTTCTGTTTTTACGCTGGCTCGATTTACACCAACAGGTAACTCCTTTAGTCCGGTAAACCTCATTAAAGACCAAGGAAGAAAAAATGATTTCCAGGGTTAGAGCGAACCGTTACCGCGATTCACTATTTTGGCGTGAGCCACTTGTATTATATTAGCGATTAGATTCCCTTCATTTCTGAATCACCAGTCGACTCCCTTGTTCAAAGAAAAATCATCTAGACAGCCAATTACCAACTGTAGTGCTGCACAGTAACAGTATTCAGATCCAAGGAATTTGTCATAAATAGTTTCTTTGAAACTACCACAAACACGGAGGAGAACTCTAAACCCCAACTTCTGTTTAATCATTTTACAATGGTCGATTTTAGGTTGAATCACTCCTTTTTTGTACTCCTGACTTTACACGGTAGGCCCCAAATTTCAGTAAATGTGTGCAAAATTCACGTACGATTTCCCCTTTCGCAAAAATTATAGGATCTGCCTCCGCTCTCACCTTGATAATATCTGATTCCTTCTATTTCTAAATAATACTATTAAAGTCCAATTCGGCCAAACAAATCTGACATGGATTCTCAATGACCCTAGCGGACGGTTTCCAAGTAAAATATATACAACATCAAAACGCCAACTGGTACTGCTTATTTCTAGATTTTGAAGGCTGTCCTCGATGTAACAACGATTTTCTGCGTATTAGATTCTAGTAATAAATCTATTTTTCACCGTCTGTGACTATCTTGTTCAAAAAGGAATTCTTCATTGCTGAGTAAAAAGAGAAAGTCAAATGTTCAAGCGCTTTCTCTGGGTTCAAGTTGAACTCATTTTCGCAACTTCTGGTTTTTGTTAAGGTTGTAGAGAACGTACAACGGCTGAATAAGTTTACAAACACTAAGAAGCTGAGTAAATTAATTCTCAGATTTTTTGAAAAGTGTTAAATAAGGGCTTTGAAAATTTACCTAAACCTTCTCTCTCTCTCTCTCTCTCTCTCTCTCTCTCTATATATATATATATATATATATATATATATATATATATATATATATATAGCGTCTTCAACTAATGAATCCACCCGATAGTTACTCTGGTAGCTGAAACATGAAATTTGACCCAAAGATTGGCCCTTAAAATGAGAACTAAACAACGCGCTCAGGAGATGATTATGGTTTATAACAGGCACAGACATACGTGAACAATCAGGGATCAGAGATAACATATTACCCATAAGAAAAACTTGAATGGCAACGGGCTAGTCATGTAGCAAGAATATCAGACAACCACTGGGCACCACGACTTCATGAATCCCCAAAGATAAAATGCGTTATTGCATACCTTCCAAATCTCACGCACTCTGTGTGTGACACACACATTTTGATACATCCTCACACACGAACGAATAAAAAAAAAAGTTATCACGCTTTCTATGAAAATTTAATTTCAATTGCTGACATGCTTTGAGAAACAATTTTAGCGAATCTTATATACATAATTTGCAAAATTTTCTGGGGAAGCATGACTCTAGACTCATATAGACCCTCAATACTCCAAAGTTCCCCCAGAAAGATTGGGGGGGCGATGGGGAATGTCACACGATTCTCACTCATTCTCAAGATTGGAACTTGACCGGTATGGAGAGTGTCACGAGCGAAAAATGAAATGGCCTGAGGGACTAAACAAGTGCGAAAAGCACCGGCTCCGCGAAGCCCACGATCGAGATGTTTGGCGAATCTTGCGGAAGGTCTGTCTGACGACGTACCTTAAAAGGCTGCTGCTCCTGGTGTTGATGATGATGATGATGACGACGAAAAATACTTGACGAGCACTTTGGAATGGGACCCACATTTGCCATCTGGTCTAGGCCCATTATCATTTTTGCGCAGGCCTTGAGATTAGAAAAGCAAAACAAAAAACAAAAAACAAAAAAAACAAAACAATGGACTAGTGCGCATGTGTTAAGCTGACTCGTTGGAGGCAAAGCGTCAGAAACGGTCAGCATTTGTTTTCCTATACAACGGGATTGCACGGCCACAGATGGTTCCTGTGTGTGTGTTTGGCTAATAGTACGTCCGAGGCTATGTCTGTACATGTATCATGTATAGATAGATCGATATATACACAGCCGTGTAAGTAACAGACTACTACCTCTCCAGTTAAAGATCGACGAATGTTTTCTTTCAAATAATGGAAAAATAGTCCATAATACATCAGGGGCAGATAAAGGATTTTGGGTGGCGAGAGGAAGGATCCAAATTGGAAAATCTGTTTTTACTATTATATACATAAAAAGAAAACGGATTCAAAACATCAAAAACAGGAAAATGTGATCCGGCATTTCCACTTACATCTAAGTCGTAGCTTTTTAGCACTAGGATTGACAAAAGACTTCAGTAAAAAAAACAATGATAACAGAAATTTACCAGATAACTAATAAATGAATACAAAATGAAGGAAAAAATTATAAAGAATAAGGCGGATGACATCTTACTTGTATTAGATGAAAAACATTTTGTTTGTAAGGTTAATTTATGATTACTTAGGACTATTTGAGTTTTTTCTACTCATAAAAAAACAAATTGTGTATCGTGAGTTTTCCAGAGCCACCCCCCAACCTTGAGCTACCGTTGGATCCCACCTAAAATGATGTAAATTTACATGTCCATGTAGATATAATGTTACCTATAAACTATCTCATCCAATTAATGGCTTCCATGCTACTTAGCTGAATATCGTTCAAGTATACGCTCCCACTTTATGGTCTATCAAGGAGGAGATAGACAACTTCTGCGACGACTTCAACTCAATACTCCAAAATACCAAACCATACTTCAACATCTTCATGGTTGACTTCAACGCTCATCAAGGACAAGGTAATTTACGTTGGCAAGTTCGAATACAAATATGGAACGAAAAAGGTGAAGCTTCAGTAAATTTTGCACCATCAAACTGGTTCGAAAGTTATGAACACCTTTTCAAGAAAAAAAAAAATGGAAAATAGACTTGGAGGAACTTTAATCACAAAACCAAGAACGAAATCTACAACATCCTGGCAGACAAGAGTGGCACCATCAAAGTTATCCAGATCCTAAATCAAGTTAATGCAGAAAACGACCAAAGAATGGTAAGATGCAAATTAACATCAAAAAAAGAATTAAGGAATATATTTTGCACCAGACTGCCACCACTTGGTGTAACGAAAGAGCTCGCTCGTCCCTTCAAACTTGAACTGAAAAACAGATATGAACTTCTCAGCGGAACAGAAAAGAACATAAACAAGCAAAACAGCAACATAACAACCTCTCTAATTGAAGTTGCCAACATGTTTATGCCAAAGAGCAAACAAACTACCTCTAGTGAATCCAGGGAAAAAACAAAGAATCTCATGGAAGAACGCGAAAATCTTAAGCCACCGACCTCAACAAGAGGAAAAAACGAGGCAACTGAATTAAACAAAACCATCCAAAAAACACAAAAAAAAAAAACGAAGAGAAGACAGAAGAAGATACTCGAAGTATTCTCGAAAAAGATAAGGGCTGTTAAACAGACTTTCAGTACAGGAAAAAAGCAAATAACTAATGTGCTCGAGGAAAATGGAGACCTTACAACGGATAGAGACCGAATAATGGAACGCGCCCATGAATTCTACAAAAACTTCTATTCCACCAAACAAGGAACATAGAACAATGAACAAGATACACAAGCCACAAGTAACCAGCTTGAAGATTTCCCAGACGTCACTCGTGGGAGATAAAGCGAACCATCAAAGAAAGAAAGAGAGGAAAGGCCTCAGGACCAGATAATATCATCTACTTAAAAAAGCTGGGAAAGTCATCGATAGGTACTAGCCATTCTATTCTACTTATGCCTATCACAAAGTAAAGTCCCAGAAGATAGGAACTCTGCAATCATGATGCTGTATATGAAAAAG
Source organism: Thysanoteuthis rhombus (assembly GCA_963457665.1). Lineage (NCBI taxonomy): Eukaryota > Metazoa > Mollusca > Cephalopoda > Oegopsida > Thysanoteuthidae > Thysanoteuthis > Thysanoteuthis major. The sequence goes on from OY735201.1 coordinate 15,135,312, forward strand.
GGAATCCAAACGATCTAAACAAATACAGGCCAATAAGCCTATTCAATTGCATCTATAAACCTTTACCAAAATGATTACCAACCGAATCACCAGATGAAAACAAACCACAGGGAAAAGCTAACGGTGATTCGGTAAATCAATTAAAAGAAAAAACAACAGAATATAAAATGCCACTTGCTGAAGGCCTTTGATTCAGTGGAAATCCATAAAGTCATTGATGCTATCATAAAACAAGGCGCAGACTCCGTATATGTAAGTGTTTTGCAACATATTTACTTGTACAGTACTTCCTTCATCAGATTAAATAAAGACTCTGAGTCCTTCCAAATTGAAAAAGGGTAAAGACAAGAACATACAAGCTCACCTAAACTCTCCATAGCCTGCCTCTAGATAATCTCGACTGGAAAAATACAGGAATCAGAATTGACAGCGAATACCTATGTAACCTCAGATTTGCTGACAACATTGTCTTTTTTCTTGACAACCTCCATGATGTCCAGATAATGCTAGACGAACTGAATTGAGAAAACAAGAAAGTTGATCTCCACATGGATTTCAGTAAAACAAATGTCATGTACATCATATTGAGGAAAAATACACAAAAATCAGAATTGAAAACACCAAGTTGAAGAAAGTATATCACTACATCTACCCAAGACAACGAATTTCCATGAAAACTTCAAAAGAAGAGGAAATCAAGAAAAAAATCACTTTAGGTTGGTAACTTTTCAGTAGGATAAGCTCGACCTTCAAAGACAAGAAAATACCACGTTCTAAAAAGACGGGCATACAATGCATCGTTCCAATAGTCTCCTATGGATCTAAAACAAGGAACCAAACCAAAAATTGACCCTCAAACTAAGAGAAATGCAACATACACATGAGAGAATCGTGCTCAACCTCACACAGAGCAACCACAAGACAAAACAGTACATGAGAGAAAAACAGGAAGAGATATCATAGAATCCATTGGAAAAACTAAAATAAGCATGGGCTGGTCATGCTGTAAGAATGTCAGACAACCGCTTGACATCGCTACTCATAATGTGTATCCCCAAAGATCTTACGCGAAACTGTGACCTGCAAAAAAAAAAAAGATAGCATGACTAACTAGACAGGTTCAGAATGTATATGCACTGCAACGCCCATGATAAAGATGTCTGACGAATGATGGGGAAGGTGTATGTCCAACGACGGACGCTAAAAAGCTGTTAATTAATCAATTGATCTACACATATACAGGAATAGACATCCAGAGAGAGAGGTAAACCCTGCTCTACGCGGTTAATTTGCCCCAACTAATAGAATCAATGGGAATAGTTAAAATACATCCCAATGTTTTCAGATCGCAGTTATTGAGGAATCACAAGCGTAAACCTGGAAATAGTTGCTATTTTCAAAATCGCAGTAGTTGGATATTTTGTTGATTGAAGTAACATATAGAGGAGTTTGCTAGTATACATACATACATACATACATACATATATATATATATATATATATATATATATACATATATATATATATACGTCATTGTATGTTTGAATTCTTAATAAGCTTGACCATTATGAATAAATAGGTCAGTAACCATGATTTAATAGCATCCATATTGTCATTACAATGAACAATAGTCGAAGACTTTTTACTAATACACATCCCTCACATAAATGAATGATGGACATGGATGGATTGTGTGCCTTCTCCCCATTCCTCACACAATATACGGAAACTGAGACAAAAATGAAGTAGTTGTGATTTATTGAATTTTTCTTATACGTGAAAGATGATTTATAAATAGAAATATACTGTAATGAATTGTTGTATATACGAGTATTGCTAGTCGCCGTTATTCTCTCAGCGTAATCCAGATAGGTCGATTGTTACATATATATATATATATATATATATATATATATATATATATATATATATATATATATATATATATATATATATATATATATATATATATATATATATTAGAGTCTTTTCTTCTCTGGCCACACAAAGTAATAAAGAACTTGTAGTTACTTTAAAAGTTACTTCAGTTCACTGGTGTGTCGCTCACGGACCAATATCACTTTCACTATTGTTTGCATTAGTTACGACCTTTCTTTCCAGAAAGGGGATCTCTCACAATGTGACTTGAAGCTCAAATTGAAACTTGGCACTCCGCCGAAAAAGGAATGGTATGAGGTGATAGTTGTATTGAGAGTACCCAAGGGGAATACCACTTTCGTAAAACCGATTTTACTTCGCAAAACTGACTGGTTGGAGGAAAGGTTGCTTTTGCACGGGTTGGATTTCTATTCATAATCTCTTGGGCGAATCTTTTGTATAGATTTTAGCATTTGGTTATTGTTGCTCTTAATCTCAGGAGACAAATCATCTTCTGGTACAAGCCTTGAATATCTTCCCTTGTTGAGCTCAGAATCTTCTTCGTATAGATGTCCGAAACAACAGTTCTTCAGTCAAAATAGCGGAAAGTAAACTCGTATAGGAATGTCATTATGTGCTCATAAATGACACCATTAATTTAAAGATTTTATCTTTCTAATCCGGTGCTAAGTGGTCGTGCAACTCCCATGGATCTGCCGCCATTTGTTCGTGGATCCGTCGCTAGATTTCTTAGATTCAAAACGTCAATTAGTGGTTTATAAACGTATTCGTTAAACCAAATGTTTAGAAATCTAATTGTAGTTTGAAATGGAATTGAAGAACTGTAAAGTCAACAAATTTCGATATTTAATCTAGTATAAAACTAGACAAGTATTTTTCAATCTTTTTCTGAAACTTATAAATTCTAGTTAAATTGCACCAATTAGAAAGCATAAACAAACGCAAACAATTTTGATTTATTGTAATTTGTATTAAAAAATATATCGTTCTATTTTCCACACTATTAAAAAAATCGATAAAATTGCTAAAATTCAATCTTAACAGTCAGAAAGAAATCCCTGTTTTCCGATATTTTCTCTGGTCAAGCGATGGCTAGGCTACAAGATTGCTGGATTTAAGAGGTAGAACTATATTATAAAGAATTTATCACTGGCAAGAATCGTACTCGAACTTTGAACCACCAAAGATACAAATACCGCAGTGTAATTTCTAGGGAATTGATCCCGCTATTTCTGCGCGGTATGTTGGCTCAAAACGGTGTTGACCAAGAAAACAACGTAGTCAGGCCGCATTGATGTTTGATATTTGGTGTTTTAAGCTACAGAAAAGCCAGGACGTCGAATGCTGACCTTTTAAGACTGACAGCTTGGCAGGATCTCCCCACTTGCAAGATTGGCGGAACTCAATCTTCCTATCAACCTAGTTCACCCCGTTGCTTGACCAAGCTGAGGAGGAAAATCATCATACCAAGAGACACAATGGTTGTCAACAACTATTTTCTGAAATCGTTAAGTGGAAAATCATTATTCATTTCTACCCCATCGCCTGTTTCCTTCCACATCTCTACTGGCGGTGATGCACGAACTGTCCAATCTTTTATAGTTTCTTCGAAATCCTGTTGATTTATTTGTATCTTGTTAATGTACATTTTTAATTCTGGATACATGTAGAAAAGCAGTTAATGTCGTGACCCCTATTGCTACCCACTAAGAGCAAGTAGCTACATAATTTTCCTCTGATAACTTCCTCCAACTTCACACTTGGTAAAGATGAAAGGCACACCTTCATAGCTATATATAAACGCACGAAAGCTCATGATACGTGAGCCATGCTCTTAATTAAATAGAGATTGCTACCACGCTGTTTCATGTATTCTTTTGTTCCATAAACAATAACAAGAAAAGCTTTTTCTACCATTGTTTCTTGGTACCTGGAGATAGAAAATAAATGTATTCAACGAGCGCCTCACAAAGTCTGTTGCCAATTTCAGTTCCTGTTTAAAAACTGCCTAGGGCACTGTACTCGTTGACTCTCGCACAGACACGCATCTGCGTCCGGTCTGCTTTGGTAGCTGAGATAATTGTGCATTCTCCATTAGCTTCATTGGTCCATGTTTGAACCTAGATAGAAAGCCAGGATGAAGGCTGAGTTTCAAGGTAGGCTGGCAGGTCCTTTCCATTTAGAATATTGGCACTACGCAATCTCCCCTCCTCCATGTGGCTTTCTTGAAGGCTAAACCAATATAAATATATGTATCCATCCATTTTTCATAAACATGGACACAAATGGTATAGTTAGGCACGAACTCAAACAAGTCACCTCAGATATCTCAGCAATGGTCAAACGACAATCCCCATTGACTGCGTAGCAAAGTTTTTCAAGATTATCTCTTCGGCTTTTTGAAGGTCGGTCAGATTGAGGCAGATTGACATCCAACATACGAATGCCACTCGTACATCCTCCTCATAATCAGCCTTTTAGCGTCTGTCACCCGGCCATACTTGCGTTTTGCTGGATGCTTCTTCTTTAAAAGTTTCTCGGAGTATTACAACAGTTTCATCTGCAGCTCCCTCCCCCTTCGAGAATAAAACTTTATGCACACTCTAGGTTCCTTTCTATCAGCCATTGCGAAAATCGCCAAACCTACCAGCAAACACTAGAAAAAAGCCACAAGAAACTTATTAGTCAATCAAGAACGACGCCGCGTGGCAGACTTGCTCAGAATAGTGTAGACTCGTGACACCTAGCGGTGAGGGTCAAGTTTGCACGCCACATTCGAATTCGGACTTTTCAGTACCCCCTCCGTATATACTAATTCATGTATATTAGTCTAATTGTTACGGGTCACAAATTGTGAGAATCGTGCAAAATATGACAAAATTCTGAAAGTTGCTGCTAATGAACTACGATATGTGGAGATCAAAATGAGATAACGGGAACTTTATTGGTCTAGCATATGTCTCCCCTATGAACAAGTTAGAATTATAATCACGTTTCAAACAACTTTCATCGCGAAAAGTTGATTGTTCCCTGCTTTTAAGACTGTTCATATTTTGTCAGATCTGAGCAAGAGACTTAGAAGAATTCTGGTCATGAAAATCAGCCTTTCCTACCATCCATCAATTGCATAGCTCAAAGTAGAAATTTTGCCACGTGAGAATCCTTGAAAGGGATTTAGAGCAAGTACAAATTGCTTCAAAGGTTCGGGTTAAGCTGGATGACAGCGCCGCAGTCATCATCTAAATACCAGAAAACCTCCGATGTGATACGAGATGGATATTTTGAGAGCAGCTTGAAACATGGTTTGTGTGAGGTTTGTGGGCAAGTAGTGAGATCTTTGAAGAGACACACCCAATCATATACTCCTACGTGAACTCGAAAATTTTCTCAGCCTTGATGCAAACAAGAGAGGGCTCTTCAATTTGGTATTCTAAATACCAAAAGCTTACTGGTGTTCCACGCATTATGGGAGTTGCATCATTCTTCCATGCAAAATGGAAAAGATCATCCGGTAAGCCTGGGAGCTTTATGCTTCAGTTACAGATGCGTTCCTAGAACATTGAGATGCCAAAATGATCAAAGTGAGGCTATGCTGTACAAGGTCGAAAGATTCGTTATTGTCATGTACAGTAGAAAATGTTCCTTGAGTGGAGTGATGAGAGATAGGGAAAGGCTATTTGGCCAAGGATCACCTGTCATTGAAAATATTCCATCAACTCAGGCGGCACATGTGCAGCACACCAAATGTGTTGGGTATTAGGCTGGATATGAATGAAAACAAAGTCTTTTTGTCCAGTCAGTCCTGCCTGGCCGATCCAATTGGGGCTGGGTATACAACGGCTCAACATGGCGATCACAATGGATAGACCTCCCTGAAACATCAAAGTCCTGCGACCAAGTAATCCAATGTGGCTGCTAAAGTTGCTTGAAGAGGCCGTTGTAAATGCAAAGATACTCAAATACAGTGCACTATGCCTTGCCTCTGACAAGGAACATGTTGACTTGTGAGGAAATAGATCATATATGAAAACATGTAAAGATAAAAATGTAATATTATGATAAGATTAATTGATATTTTGAACTGATAATTTTGCCCTGAATCATTTGTCTGATCACTTTTTCCTTTCGTCTATCGGATTAAGTATGTCTTGAAATGGTTTACCTCAAAGGTTGATGCCTTTATCACAACTTTTTCTCTTAACTGGTGGACTACATATACATCTTTTGGAAACTATCAAACAAAACTGTTATCAAAACTGTCAACACAGGTTTCTTCAGTTTTCAAGCTGATCCATCTATCTGTCTGGCTATAGATCTATGTATCACGCGCACGAGTTGCACTAATGGAGCTAGAGGGCTGGAAATTCAAGCATTTGTTCCTCATTTGGTCTCGAAGAAAGATTTTCCAAAATACCCCAAAGAAAGATTTTAATGGGGGATGCTCAATTTACAATGTAAATTTATGCTAAATAGGTCCCTACTTTGTTTTCATATCTTTTTTCTTATGGACAAAGAAAGGGGATAGTGAAGTAACTTATTCATTGATCATCCCTTACTCCAATCTTTTTAATTGATCATCTCCAACACATCAAACTGGAATAAAATTTTAAATCAAACTGAAAAATATAACCGGGTCTCCTATTAATTTTGTGCAGTTAGATCAATTCATCATCAGTGAAAAATAGTATTTTCTCTTCCTTGCATACAAAACAGCCACTGAATGACTGACAGGCAGAGTAATGGCAAAAGAAAGAGTAACAGGTCTGATTAGTCATTCATTAGAAACCATCATGCGACCAGTGTCCTAGGGTAGTATGCCATGTTGGAGGTGATCAATTAAAAAATGAAAAAGAGAGGTGATTAATGGAGAAGGAATTGCTTTCGTTTTAATCTCCCCCCCCAAAAAAAAAACAAGTGGACGCAAAATAAGAGATCAATTTAGCTTAACCCTACATTGCAAATTGAACCCCCACTAAAAACCCAGTGAAACCCGTTTTTTTCTAGGCATTATAAGGAATGAAGGTTAAATTTTCCAGACCTCTAACAACATTGATGCAGTCTGTTCGCGTGATACATACAAAGCCAGACAGACAGAAAGAGCAGCTTGCAATCTGAGGGAAACCTATGTTGAGAGTTTTGATTGACGTTTTGTAATAGAAAGGTGGGTTTAGAGGGTGAGACAGGGTAAGAATATCAGAAACGGACTTGATTTTATAAGTGAAAAATATTAAGAAATAGAAAAAAGTATTTGGAAGATTCCAATTTGGGAAAAAAAGTAGAAACATCGATGAAGTCTGATAAACTAATAAGTAATAAATAAATACGAAGAAATAAAAGAAGATGCCGTGAAGTGTGATTGGGAGCCTAATGAAATTATACTACTTTACACTTGAAAAAATATAGAGAAATCTATTTATTTTTAAGGCTATCAGTTGCTCTGGAATTTTTGGCTTTCTGAAATTGCGCAATTAATTTACATCACTTGGTTATCAAAGATTTTAGAAGAATAAAAATGTTAGGCAGGATTTGTTCTTTTTATTCAGTTTGTTTTATCTTTGGGTGTGTAATTCTCCGCTGCACTTCAATTCTCCGATCTTGCAGCGTTCATTCCAATTGTCTATATCCGATATATCCACATATTATTTAGCATCACTCGTTTTAAATCATTCACTTTGACAACAATATGTTCTTAAGAACGTGCTTCAGTATTTTATGAATATGAATTGATATTTGTGTTTTCTTTTGTTTATATGTATAAAAGACAGTCTTTTGAAGATTCTCCAAACTGGAATACATACGACGTATTTGAATCGAAAAATACTTATTTGTGCTTATGGATTCTTTCTTCCATTATTTGGGAAGTAAAACAGTTATTTGAAGATGTTTTCGTCATATTTATATATCTTGGAGGATTATATTTTTCATACATCAAGCCATCTAAAAACAGGAAGAATCAATAATTCATAACACTCAAGCATTCAGGGTAAGAAAAATATGGATATTTGCTCGAGGTCTAACTCCGATGGAAGTCCGTATTTGAATGAATACTGAGCTTAGTCTTAATGGACTGCGAAACGGTACGCTACAATGCAAATAGCTGCTAACACGATCACGTAAGAAGGGTAAACAGTATTTTCAGACTCAGAAGACAACACTGAAAAGGAATAAACCTTCAAATTCTACTCTGCGTCTTCGAAGTCGAATCTTACATTGCTAATAAGCCTACATCTAATTAGAGAGGACAATGCTTTTATATGTTTCCCCAGGTTTGCAGGACAGATTGAGGGTTGTCGGTAGAGCAAGCCTGACTTTCAGGAACATTAGTTTGAAAAGAAGTGTATGCAACCAATGCATCCTCCCGATAGTCACATATAGAGCTGGAAAATGGAACCTAACCAAAAGATTGACCCTCAAACTGAGAGCCATGCATCGTGCACATGTAAGAACCATGCTCAACCTCACTTGGAGAGATCATAAGACATCATAGTATAACAGAGAAAAAAAGGTGTCTGAGTTATTAGAAAAAACATAAGAAAACTCAAATGGCAATGGGCTGATCGTGTTGCAAGAATGTCAGACTACTGTTGGACATCATGACTCACAAAATGGATTAGCACAAATCATAAGCGAAATTGTGGCCAACAGAAAATAAGATGGCTTGACGAGCTAGACAAATTCAGAAAGTACTGGCTCCGCGACGCCCACGATAGAGAAGTTTGGCGAATCTTGTCGAACGACAGGCGCTAAAAAAATGAGATTGATGTTGATGGTGGTCGTTATGATACAATGTTTAGCATGTTTCTAAGAGTGTACGACAACCAAGGAAGTTTTTTGCTACAGTACGATCTGCGTAAGACTTGGTCACCATCGATTATACCAGTACAAAATCAACTGATACATATATTTTCTTTTTAGTCTCAAGTTGTCTGAATATCTTTTAATATAAATTTTCAACAAGTTTTTCTTTCAGCTTGATTTATTGCATTTTATTGCAACGCTCAAACAGTTCAATAAAGGACTAAGAACAATGTTGCGAATGTAACTTGATTTAAATATCGCTTGCTGATATGTCCTCGTCGCTAAACCGTTAAAGCGTTGTCAATATCAAAGTGGCTCCTAAGGATACAGGATTCAAATTTCTCTTTGTAGGCTATTCCATTATTTAACGGCCGTAGAATGAAAAACGACGATATTTTTCTATAAAAATCACCAAAATCAGATGAAAGAAAAACTAGTAGAAAAATAAGAGAGATATAGCTAAATATATATTGTTATAATCACGGATAATGTTATCAAAATCAGTCAGTCCAAAACACTTCATTTAAAGTGATCATAATTATTACCTTCTTTTATGCATCCTTCGCTTAATATTATCAGTCGGCTGTTGGTGTATTCGTTATCGGTCTCAAAGTGATCACAATAAGCAGCTTTGTATTTTTCTTCTGCTGTTAAAAGTCAGGTTTTCCTCAATTGGATAAGAATATGATAATGAGTATCAACAGCCTTGCAATGGCCTACATTTTCAAAAATTTCAGCCACGTACAATATGATAAAGAAAGGATAGCTTTTCTTGATTTGATATAAAAAGAATTCATTATTCAACTGAATGTCTGCTCTGCCAATCTAACCAGACTATTTTTCAATAAGAGATTCTTAAAATCTATTAAATTACAATCCTTTTGATCAGAACGCAGGTGACAGACAGGACAATCTCTTTCTGTCTGCATCATTAACCACTTGTCTCTTTACATCGCGTTATCCAGACTCTATAATTATATTCATCATCGTACTGCACCAGGCACAGATCCAGCAGGGGATGGATCCAGAGGGTGCGTACTCCCCTGCCCTTTATCTACCAAGCACAATCAAAATTTTAAAAATAGCTAGATAGATAAGTTTTTTAATATAAAAATGAAACAAATGATACTCACCAGAGAAATAAAAAACATATCGAAATTAAATAGTAAAAAAGAAATTTTAATAGAATTGCTCTCCCCCGCTGCTCAAAATTCTGTTTCTGCCATTGTGAACCTTTTATTCACTTTCGTTCTATTTATTAGTTTGCATATATAAATAAACTCCAATAAGAAATGAATAATGTCGTAGCAGTAACCAACACGAAAACAGGATCGGCAAATCTTTTTTTGTCTATCCTTGCTCAGTGAGTTTTAAAAAGATCTTGAAATAACTTACCAGGAATGAAACTTGAAACCTCTTGGTCACCAGATCATTGTACTGAAACCCACCTTTCAGCTTTAAAACATTAGAAAGTAGAGAATCCTCGTCGCTGTAAGAGTTTCTTGAAATTTATTATTCGTTCCAATTTTTGTAAGAGTTTTCTTTTTAGAATATTTTTCGGTAAAAATCCCTATATTTTATCATTTTTCACTTACAAGTCAAAATGTCTCACAAACGCCTAGGGCTTTTGTTTATCGGAGTTTGATTCTATTCCCTTCTAGAATATTTTTCTTTTCTTTCTCTCTTTCTTTTATCCATTTTAGTTTTAACACTCCCATTGACCTTCTCTCTTATATCTCTTCTCCAAGTCTCCTCTTTTTTCTTTCTGACCCTATTTATATTACAGTTACCTCACGTCCTTTTTCTTTCTTTCTCTGTATACACTGATGAGCCAAAAACATCCTGCCTAATAAGCTGTTGGTCTTCTATGTCGTTAAGATAGATTTCACGCAGTCACGTATTCTACAAGACCCCTAAAGGTTCCTCTGGAATCTAGCACCAAGATATTAGCGTTAATTCAATTACTGCAGATTATATGGCGGGGTTTGTGAAGAGCAAACTTGTTGACCTTTCACATTCCATAAGAGTTCAATGCAATTAAAATCTGGGGAGTTTCATGGCCAAGGCAAGATAATGTTCATGTTCCTAGAACCATTCCCATACTCTGTGGTAGAGCATATTGTCCTACTAAATGATACTACTGCTATCTTAGGAGACTATTACTATGAAGGGATGTACCTGATCCTAAATCATGATGAAGTAGGTGGTACGTAATCCAAACTATCATACTACCTCCACCAGCTTGTTGTTCTCCCGTAGTGCATCCTGGTGTTTTCAATTTCCCAGGATAACGACGAACACTGCTGTGCGACTAATTCAGGAGAATGCAACGTCTTCTCTTTATACTAAGTCCACTTCCAACACTCGTGTACCCATTGAAGACTCTTTAAATGATGTACATTGTTTAGCAAGGGTACTCTGACTAGCCTGCGTCTACGCAACAAGAATAATTGTATCGGGTGTCTTGACGCATTCCTTCCTTCACCTTGATTAAAGCTACCTGGAACTTGTAGCCCTTCGGTTGTTTCGTGCTAGATGGTAAAGTTTTCATTCACTTCTCGCGTCGATAAGTCTTTGCTGCTCAAAGATGTATCATTGAGCGAGGATTTTTCCCTCACGGTCCACTGTCAAAAGGTACTCACCACAACTGAAGATGAGCACCCACAAGCCGTGAAGTTTCTAAAAAGGCTCTGACATAGTCTCCTGGTTATATCAAAGTTACTCAAATCATTCATTAAAAAATCGAAATGAAATATTAAAGGCTAGTTTACCTGTTTATAGATCTCTGACACCTACATCACTATTTGTTACGATGCAATGATTGTCATTATTGCCCCATAATGTTGTGTTTCATCAGCTGTCCAACCCTGGTTTGCGATTTTTCAATTTTTCGATTCTGGAAGTCATTCTCCAATTCGAAAAAATTAAAAAAAAAAAAGAAAAAACATCTCGATTGGCAACACTGAAATTCAAACCATGAAAAACATTTTCAACATTGGATTCACAAAAATTCGAAAAAAAAAAACCCAACAAAACAAACAAAATATCTAGATTGGCTTCATTGGCTCAACCTCTGGTGCCTACTGTAACAACTTGTGTCACAAATCAGTTAACAAGTTCAATCCTCACTCGATCCCCCACTACTGTTGACCTCTCTAAGTTACCATTTACACTCTCTCTGTGTAACTTGCTCATTGGAAACAGTCAACCAAAACTGTCACCAGAACGGTCAACATGGTTCTCTAGTTTTAAAGCTGGCCCGTCTGGCTGGTTATCTATGTATGCATTGCGTATATAGGCTGCACCAATGTAGCCAATGGGCTGACATTTAAAATATTCACTTCTTATGTTGTGAAAAAGTCTTCTTTTTTGAAATCTCAAACAAAATATGTTTTTAGTGGGGAGATTAAATTTACAATGTAAGTTTACACTGCATCAGTCCATATTTTGTATTCGACTCCATTCATGCATTGCGTTTTATTTCAAAATTCTGACATATAAGTGATCCAACAGAAGACGAGAGCAGTAACTTAATCATTGATCACCCCAAACACGACATGCTGCCAAAAGCCGTTGGTCACGTGAAGATTTCTATTGAGTGACTAACCAAAGGTGTTTCTCTTTTCGTTCAATCCTCTCTTTCAACTTCTTACTGTACGTATTAGTGTCTCTTTCTTACCTTATTTACTAATCTTTGTCCAGTCAGGCACATAGCCCATAAGCTGCTTACAGTACCCAATGTTCCCAAGCACTCGCCAACCGAAGTACTGGATATGGTTCAGCGCTTCTTCTTCACTCAGGTGAGCAGACGAGAAACGGAGCTTTCAGTGTGACCGTAAAATATCCCAACTTTTACGTCTCCTCCTCTATCTCCATTATCATAGTCTTTCTCGCTCTGGTGTAGAAGTGCAGGTAGCCTAGAGGTTAACGACACAGATAATGTAATCGGCAAAGCCGGACTTGAACAGTTTGAGTTCTCATTGCACTAACGTCCTTTCGAAAGGCATGAATCTACTACCCAAAGCTATGGGTAAATATAGCAGGAGCCCTCTAGCCCTGTGTGTCTATTTTAGGTATCAGGTAGCACTTGGCCCTGTAAAAAAACAGAACGTCGACAAAATAATGAATGAGCTTTCATGGATCGTTCGAGAAATGGAGATAAATAGTACGGATATGGAATAGTCTATTTAAATCATCCTCATCATCAGTCTTTTATCGTTCATCGTTGTACATAGACCTTCCCCAGGATTCGCCAGACTTCTTCATGGGTGTTGCAGAGCCAGTACTTTCTGGACTTGTCAAGTTCGTCTCTTCATCTTGTATTCTGCCGACTTCAGTTTCCGATGTGACCCCTTGGGATCCACGTTGCGAGTCGTGATTTCCATCAGTCGTCTACCGTTCTTGCAACATGATCAGCCCATAACTATTTGAGTTTTTTAATGGATTCTATGGTGTCTTGGATTCCTGTTTTTTTCTCAAATATACTATGCTGTACACCTCTACATTTGAGGTTGAGCATGATTCTTTAATGTGCAAGTTGCATGGTTCTCAGTTTAAAGGGTCAATTTTTTGGCTAGGTTCCATGTTTCAGCTCCATAGGTGACTATCGGTTGTATACTCTTCTTTTTATGACATGGGATTTTCTTGTTCTTGAGGGTTGAGCTTGCTCTGCCGAAGGCTTGCCGTCCTAGAGCTATTCTTCTTTTGATTTTTTCTTCACTTGAAGATTTCATTGAGATTTGTTGTCATTGGTAGATGTAGTGGTCTACTTTCTCCAGTTCTGCGTTCCCGATCTTGATCGTTTTTGTGTTGCACATGACCTTTGTTTTGCTGTTTCAAGAACAGATTTGGAAAATTTTGGGAATAAACAGGCGATCCTATACAAGTACAAGTCCACAATAAACGTTTGGAAGTCACGTGAAAATCTTAAATGATTCCAGGAGTCTAGAGAAAAGGATTTAACATAAGACCTTTTCCAGAAAATATCACTAAGCTAAGTTAAGCTAAATTTATCGTTAGTGAGTGAGTGAGTGAGAGCTTCAGTTTTTCTTCTCCGTGCTTCCACTCTCGCAAGAGAGATCTCAACCTCCCATTCTATTCGTAAAGAATTTTCCTCTTATTCTTCGCATTTAGCCTTTCCTTCCGTGCTTTCTCGATTTCCCCTCTTTCTACTTCGGATCTGCATTTCGTTTCTCCAAATGTCATTGTGCGTTGTCTCTCGCTCGCTATTTCCATTCTCTCTTTTCCGTTTTCTCACGATTCAATGATGTTTCATTATACTTCCTCCTCTAACTAACTTTGCTTTCTATCCATTTTCTCCATCTCTCTTTCTCACTCGCTTCAACTCCCTCGATTTTCTTTTTCTTTTCCTACCCTTCTCTTTGTCTGAGCATTCTTCCTCTTCCCTCCCACTCAAACTCCCACTCTTTTTACCCCCATCTCTCTTTCAACCCATAGGCACAAATTAAAAACTTGCTTTTCAAAATGTCTATATTTTTCTTTAGAATTCATTATTATAATTGACACATTGTCAATCATTATTAATCAACAGCTTATTCTTTATTTCAGATCTGCCTTGTTTACGGGCGGTACTTTTTTTTTATCCCTGACACTTCCTAATACAAGTAGTTCTCAAACATGAACAATCTCTCTGTAATTTTCCTTCCGCTTACTAATTATCGTATATAAACAATCTCTGGACCATTCCATGCCACACGTTTGAGAAGTAGTCGTATTAAAAAGTGCCGTGGATTGTTTTTGCGTCAAAATATTTCATTAGCATGTGGCTGAGAGTGATAGTGAATCACAGGGGGTGGCACGTACTGCCGAATTTTATCATTATTATCATTACATGACACATTGTCAATCATTATTATCCGAGAGCTTATTCTTTATTTTTGGTCTGCGATGTTCTGTATTGTATAATGGTCTGGACAAACGAGTTCAAACTGAAATTAGGATGCAAGAAATTCTATAAACAGAAACATTAAAATTGAGCAGGATCTAGTACTCCTACACGGTGACGGAAAACTAAAAAAGTTTAAGGGTATCACAAGGTACTGCTAGACACCCTGGGTCCTGATGCTTTGGACTTAAAACCATATTTGACTTCAGGGTCATCATCGGCTGAAAGCTTTGTTAGAGGCACAGCTGCTGTTTTCACTTTTTTATTTAGTCGAAATTGAATTTTCTTACAATTAGAAAAATAACTCCCAACGATTTGAAACATTTATCCATCGGTTAAACTCGGGAGCCTTCGGCAGATTTCGATGACACACAGAAACGCCATGGGGTTAATTTAGTTATCTTGGCTGACTTCCTTCTTTTATTTCCTCTCGCTACATTCATTCCTCCTGATTCTGCCTTCTTTCAATTTCTCGCTATTTTCTAAAAGATCCTACTTGTTATTGTCAACGACGTTCCTTCGAAAACTGATCAGAAATCATTGTCATGCTGACCGCCATTGTGCTCTCAAGAGAGGACCATCATAATGAGGGCAAACTTGGAAGCTTAGCAGACTAAAAGTACATTCACCTCACGTAATCACAACGTGGTCAATTCGGTTTTTTTTCATTCATTTCTTTTTACACTTAGAATCCAATACAACAAATAAAACACGTTTGAGTTTCAGATTAATTGATTACTGCAACAAAATATCATTTTTACGTGGCCTCATATTTAGAACATGTTTTTAATGTCAAACGGGAAATGTACAGATATTGTTTTGATTCACTGCATTTAGAGATAGACATACCACAAGAAAGCAATATGAGATGCGGATATGTTGTAATAAGTTGACCCAAAAGTTTCCAGCATGTCTCAACAGAAACTTTGGTACATATAAGCTCACGGTATTGATATTTAATCATCGAAGTATTTTCCTGTCTTCCCCTGCCATCTGATCTGATCTGATCTGATCTGATCTGATCTGATTGCTACCCCGCGACATGAGTATGGCACCCCCTATGAAAGCACACTCATGTGTCCTCCATGGAATGGACTATACATGAGAAAGAACTACATGCACACTACGGCCTTACCTTGGCAAGATGCTGTGTTCATCGTCACAAGAGCATAGTAAGCTGAGACGACCGCAGAACAATCTTGGTACTGCATACAGCACCTGGAATTTACAGGAGGTCACTCATTTGGGTGATGACCAGACTCGACGTTGTTTAACTTCTGTGATTTACGAAAACCATTGTCCCTTTTCACCCTGCACTTTTCTCCATATTAAACATGGAAAGTAAGCAGTGTATAATGTTCAGCTATGATTTTCACTGAAGTAAAATTATCACCGTCTCACAAACAATTATTCATGAATATTCATTCAGAAGCAGCGAATAGCTGAGTATACTCTGAAAACTCTTCTAAGATTTCTTTAACATTGTGCTAAGATGACACAGAGAACTTGGACATTAGACTTAATAACTATATGCACAGAATCAAATCACCCAATCATTCAAACCTACCCCCAGTAGAACTATACTTCTGCACCCCGGTCATAATTTCGGTATAGACGCGAGATTCACAATCATTGAAAAACTAGAAAAAATACACCTCCAGACACGACAAAAATTGTAGAATGGCATGAAGATTAATGAACTTGAAACTCTTTCCCCTAAAGGGATTAACACCAAACTTGACAACCCTAACCATACCGATCTCTAGCACCATAATCTTTCCATTCACATTCTAGCCACCTTCATGTATATCTAATATTGAGAACTTCACCTAGTCACACAGACCAATACCTATAGAAACCTATTTATGGCCCATTTCATTTGTACTATTCAAAGCCATCAGACTTTCAAGAATATCCACAATGACCATTAAGGATACATAACATACATTTCCCTAAAGATATTCGATCAAACACTACAAGGATACCCTTACCCCACCATCTGGACTAATACCAGAGATAGCCTCATCCCCAACTTACCAAATACCCACATAGTCTAATGCTAACCTACTATCTAGCGCCCTAGTATCCATGACAACCAATGCTCCATCTGTGTAGCACGGCCATTAAAATATCCATAACCGCAGCTACTACTTCCAACAGGATATCCAAGCATACCGACACAGATTTCACCACAGACAGAATACAGTCTGGACTCACCATCAAGACTTAAAAAGAATCCTCCTTCGTGATTTCCATTTTTGTTTCCAAAGCAGAATGATGATGTTTAATTCGTTTTCTACGGAAACCCTTAAACAACTGATAGGTACACACATGCTACTGGAGATGGGAACCCCTCCCGAAACATGTATAGCATATTAATCAATTTATTTATGAATTAATTAATCAACAAAGTCTCCATATACTTTTACTCTGGAATCTCTCTGTTTAAATATATAAATATACATACACGCACTTGCACACATGTGTATGTATCTATTTTAGAAGGACAATGTAGTGAAAAATAATATTAAAATATTTCCAAATCTCAAGTACAATAAACATCGAACGTGCACAGAATATTCTCACATTTCTTAACTGATATGCCTATTTGTATCGATGATGCCTGATGGTCTTAAAATGAATGGACCTTGTGAAGATTGGCAATAGGGTAATAGCTCTTTTGTTGTTACTGCATTCGTAGTTAAGGTAGTTATGGTTGAGTGGTTTGTTCAGGTGCTTACTCGTTCACTGTTTTCTCCGTTGAGCATCATGGAATACCACTAACAAGATATTATGTCATCTGATGATGGGTCACAACACAAGGAGACGTGAATCCCAAGGACATTAGTGTGAGATAAACATAAACAGTCTCAGCCGGAATTTGAATTTAGTGCAATGTTTCCATATTCTGTGCCAAGGACCATAACACCATTATGCAACTCTTGAGATATATCAATGGTCTCCCTTGCTTTCCGCTACGTTTTCGTCTTTGCAAAAAAAAGCGTTTCTTTGTTTTGCAGTCAACCATTATAGAGGTTGCGTGCACCCTGTTCCTTCCTCTCCTTAATCTCACCATCTTAAGCTCCGATGACTCCGCCTAGCATGCTATCATTGCGATTTTTGGGATCTGGAAGTGCTTAAAATATCATCCCGTATGGATTAATAGTAATTGCCTCTTCAATTTATGCCATTTCGGCTTATGAAGGTTTTTTTTCTTTTAGAAACTTTCTTCTTCTGAATAACAGGTGAAAATTGTATTATGCTTTTGGCTCAAAATGGTTTCGATCGTGGTTTGTATAAGAAAGTTTGTTTTGTTTTGAAAACAGCTATAAGTACTACAGAAAATCATTGGTCAGAAATATATGAACACTTGTAGTCATTATGCATCAACCTAAATTCAATCTTAAGGAAACAAAACTGATCACCGTATATATTCGTGCATAGTGCAAGAAACTTAATTATAGAAATCAGGGTCAAAATGGTGTAGGGGGAGCATTAAGCTCGAGTCTTAAAAACAATAATAACATAATATATCATTGAATTTTAGCTCCAAAAAGTGAATGTCGCATAATAGTCGAGATTGAAGTCATGCAAATATGCTAATTAAAAAAAGTTATTTTTAGAAGATATTCCTTTCTCCAACCTTGAATATAACTTGTATTAATGAAAATATGCTGCTTAAATGAGGGTATAACACATTATGAATTCCTCACTGTAAAAATGGTCGATGTACAATGAACAAAGAGTCAATGTTTAATTACATACAAATACTGCTGAAAAAAAAAAAACCTACAGTCGCGTCACCAACAAAGTCTTTATCAGATGGTGACGACTCTGTTGTTTTATAAATGTCGAAAATAGTATCGACAGTCTGCCTTTCGGTTGTTATGACAACAATTTTATTGACGAATGAAAAAAAAAGCCATTGCATCAGAAGCAGAATTCAAGTGGTAATCGCATTTGGAGAGTTCTCTTTTAATTTTCGTCATTTGTTCTTTCGATTTGTCCACTGTTCATCGATGACAGAGAATGTTGTCCATCAATGTCGCAAGAGACTGAAGACCAATCAGTCCAGATGCACACAGAGGTTATTAACAAAGGCTTAAGAAAATTAATTTGCTATCGAGCAGAGAAAAAAGAAAATGACCTAACGACGCGAATACACACGACTCCATTTAGCTTATTATCAGAATATACTAAGTTTATTATCTATAAATGTGAATAGTCTTATTAGCAGTTGAATAGCATCAGAATACAGTGTGTATAGAACATCTGGGGAAAATATCTCGATTCCACTTACAATAAGTTTGCAAAAGCGGAAAAAATCCTCAATGTGGTCCATGGTATTATTTAGGGCTGTGTGGTTAGTTGAAAAGGAGACTGAATTAGAATGGTCGCTGCCACTCGAAACGAATAAGGCGTTCCCAAGTAGAGCACATTGTCACGCATCCTCAAAAGAGTAGCGTTTGCGTCTGAGAGGGCCGGTGCATAGTTCGGTTCTGGCTTGGCAAGATGTTCTGTTAATCAGCGGCAGATTATAGGCTAAGACAGACAAAAAACAATTTAGTTGTTGCATCCCCAAGCTTGACGTCGCTTAAATTCGGTAAGCCTATGAGAACCAGTTCGGATGATAAGAATAACGAATTCATTTTCATGACTAATGAATACGTTGAAAATAGTATGAAGAATCTGCCAATGGGTTTTTATGGTAACAGCTCAGCACTTTAGACTATGTATACATCACATTTAACGTTTTTGAAATTAGAAGTGTGCAATGTATTGTGACATTATCATTAAACTACGGATGTAGAGTAACGTAATTGTTACTGGCGTGAAAAACAGAATCGATGCACTGAGTTCGAATCTCGACTGAAACTGCCTATGTTCACTAATGCCCTTGGAGAAGGCAAGAATCTTGTAAGCAAAGAACGTAAGCAGCTGTTCAAAATGGACCACTTTGGTATTTTGGTATTTTCCAATGGTCCTGTACGATTGGATATATTAGGCTGATTTTATCAAATTTATTACCTTAAAAAGTATCTGTGCGTTATGCAAAGGGCAAATTTTTCGTGGCATTTTCTTAAAGGTAATGGGATTTTCTTATAGAAAAGGAGATCGCCATTTCAATATTCAAAGATTCCGATCATAATGAATAAACTTCATCTAAATGGTTGGATTTTTCTACATTTCATTTTCTTTGATATTTAAAATTTCATTTTTAAAATTTTATATCTTTTTGTTTCTTTCATTAGGATGTTTAAAGTGCTTTGTTATCAGACGTTTCTCACTCTATCCGAAAGTAAAGCATTCCTATGTAACCATATATTTTAGTAAACATAGTCTATCAAATGCTTAGCACTTTTTGTTGGCCACCCAGTATATATAATCATTCAAGTGCAAACATGACCCGAGGCTGAAGCAGGATGCGTGGAATTGGCTAACGTTAAAAATCAAATTGAAGCGTCTTCAATTTCTCCAGGGGTTGATAGGAATGAATTCGGAATTTAAAACGAGTCCTTGCCAAATAATTTTGTTTTAATACTCCAACTGAGAAAAGCGTTCTTTGGGAACGAATCTAGTTTTCACATAATTCACAGGAAGAGTAAGTCAGGCTGGGTGAAGGCCTTTTTTATTACTTTGAATTTTCTTTTCTCTTTCACTTTTGCTTAACCATCAGAAATAAGAATTAGAAGACATCAATCATCCAGAGTTTCAAAAAGACAAAAGAAAACAAGCAACTCGGCCATAGTTTGAAAATACGAGGGTTAATATAAGAATAAGTTGGCAAATATTTTAGTCTTGACAGAGATGTTTGATCACTGGTGCATGGTGCTTTGTATCTGAGAGATGGTTACGGATGTTCAAAAATGCTAAAATATTCTATTGCTTGTAAAAAGCAACAAGCAAGGTGGAAAGGTGGTCCTGATTGTAGATTATAAAGTTTCACAACCTTGCTCATTAGATGTTGCTAACAACGGACAAATAAAAAAAATTCTTCCATTAATTCTCTGATTTCTACCATAGGAAGCCCTTCCCTACATTGCGCCAAAGGGCTGAAACTGTCCATTGCTTTTTACAGACACTTAAAATATTTGTACGTGTTTTTGCACCCGTAGCACGCAGCACACCCAAGATACAAATCACCATATACCACTGTATTTGATCACCATGAACAAAGAGAACTAACAAAAATGCTCTCCTTTTTGAGAAAGGTAATTATTTTTCTTACGTTGTTAATTATTCATGACGTTTTTTTTTCACATCTATTTTCTTTTCTCTTCTTTTTTTGTCCGCCCAAACAGTTGGCAGTTCTCCTTGTCAAATGCAATGAAATATAGAATAGTACGAAAAACATTTTTGTCTTGATTTAATGCCCACTTGATGCATTGTAAGTAGATTCTTTAGTCTTGGTTACCAGCCAAGGATTAATTTCGTGAAAATGGCCAACAGAAGGCTTTCAAAATAAACAAGAAGAGAAATACAACACAAAAATATATTCTCACGACGGCGTCCATAATCCATTTACTATAAAAAAAACAAACAAACAAACCATAAAACAACAATAACAAAAAAAAAACAGTGAGTGGGCGTGTTTGAACTTCCTTTTCTTTATTGTAGATTTTTTGGCTTGTTAACTACATATTAACGAAGTTTACGAAAGGAACACATTAAGGGAAGATTAATTTTTTTCGTAGAAGAAAAACCGAAGCATTTACTTCACAAGATTTGAAGCTTTATACACATAACAATAACCCTGTTCTGTCAGTCAGTAATGTTTTCCTTAATTCCCGATCAATCACAATCCCTTTTCTTCCTCTTTTTTAATGCAAAACGTCCAGACTGAGTGCTTTTCATTATAAAAAAGTTAAATAAACAAAAACCCCAAGTTCAACGATGCGTTCACCATCTGTAATAGTAATAGCAAAAGGAGGAGCAATAAGTCTTTTTCTGATTCAATTGATTCTCATATTAGTAAAAAAAATGCGATATAAAATATTCTGCATGAATCATTTTCAATGAAATTTGCAAATGGCCATTTTTGGCGTTCGTCAGTCATTTTCGGCTATTTTTCTATTGTGACATCATTAGCAATTGGTAGAAAAATAAGTTAACGCATCACACTTTTGATAACGCCACACCTTCCAATGACATCCCACTTCTGTTTTTTCTTCCCATTTCTATTATTCAACATAAGTGGGACTGACAGACCGATCGAGTAGCGTCTAATAGAGATATATCGACATATTTGAAAGAAAAACAAATCTGGGAGTTTAATCATCAATCATTTCCACTGATTACCAGTTTATTAAGGTAGAAATAACTAAAGACATGCAAGGAAGTGCTATAGTAATGATGAAGTCAACGAGCAATGATATAGTCCAGTAGAAATAGGAAAATACCTTAGAAAAATTTGCTTAAAGATAAAAAAATAGTCAGGCGAGATGGTATAGGACATATCAAAATTCCACTAAAATCAGGGAATAAGTATTTGAGAAAAATGTCCAAACTTGGTTAGCCTAATAGTTGCGACGATTGGGGATCGATTTCCCTATGCAGGAGAAGTATGCGTCTTAGACGAGATACAAACCCTATATTTGAGGAGGTGGGGGTAAGAGAAAATTTGGGTGGTCGGGGGGTGGGGGTGGGGGCTATACCCTTTCCAACATTTCAGGCTGTATTTTCCAACCTTGAGGTCGCAGAACCCTGGTGTTTCTATAATATTTCTTGATCGTGGATGCCTATATAACTGCTTTATGTACGTGCTCCCCAGTAAAAGCCACATCAGCATGACGTGCACTTATTTGGATATGTAGGCAAGTGCTCCCTTCAATCATGCTGTTTCCCTAAATGTGAGGGACATGTCCTTTGATCATGCCACCCTTGATCCTTTTTGTTCAAGCCATGTTGCTAAATCTGTTACAATACATCGATCTTTCTGTAATTTTTTACTCGACAAAGAGCTGTCTTCTGGTGTTTCCTGACTAATTAAAGAGGACATATCTGTTCTTGTGTCCAGAATGGATCACGAAAGATTTTTTTCATACAAATATTTCTTGTTACATATACTTCATCACTGTGTTCTGACATTTCTTTTCTGCCTTTGTCAATTTATCTAAATGAACGATTTGGCCTTTTTTTCTGCTTGTTTCTTTGCTTCTCAGTTCGTAATCATAAGTGATAAATATATTCACTATGGTTATCTAGGGAAGATAGTATTCATATTGTTTACATATCTATCTATACAATGGACAATGTGGCTTTTCCTGTTTGTTCCCTTGTTGAACTATCCACATTTAAAATAAGGGAACATCTGGTATCGGTTTAAAAAATCAACCTGAATCCCAATCCTCCAACCATATACAACTTTTCTGAAAGAATCATCGCATGTAAATTCAAATATATCTGTGATCTTTCCACAGCTAATAATTAGTTATATCTATGTAATAGCCCTGTACTGTCTGTCTGTAATGATTGTATTTATTCCTGCCTCTGAATATAATAGTTTTAATGCATTTACTTAATAGACAGAAGTGATAGTCTTAAAATCATTTGCTGTGTATTCTTATCGTACAATCATTTATGATGTGTTTCTGTCGTAATCATTAACAATGCATTTTATTGTAAAACAATTTTCAATTAATTTCCATGTACGCTTTTAGTATTTGTGTGTCCCTTGTACACAATCATTAGAGGGAACGAAAGTCTCAAAGTATTTGATTAACAAATCCTACTCGGGGTGTCACTGGTGATATAAACAGCCGGTACATTAATTTTAAGCCTTTCATTAACGCACCAATGCAAAGCTACTGCAATAGCTGAGGAACACTCAGTTGGGCTCAAACTTATACTTGTGAAATGCTCCACGAGTCTTGGTCTGCCATTTATACTCTAAACTACAAACCTAGCGAAATTTAATTGCTACAGACTGCTACAGATGGGGGTGTTATAAAATTAAGCGTTGGACTCTTTATTTATGCGTGTATGCCTGGAATGTTTCGTGCTGAGGCTGGAGGTCGTCTCCTCGCCACGGCATCTGACCAATGTGAAACTAATTAACACTGACGGGAAGACAGATGAAGAAACCCTATATATGTATTCGGACAGACCAGAATAAAGATAGAGACGACGCTCCTACGGACGGGAAGAGATAAATTAACAGAGGAATAATCCATACATCTGGAAAGCAACGCGGTAGTGGTCACACGAACACATATTCGTACGAAAAGACTGACCAACTTTTCTCTCTCCACGTGTAATGCATTACTCAACGCATTTGGGCTTTAAAATAGAGGTTGACACACAAAATGAACGAGAGTTATATTTTTCTTCAAGTGGTATTTTGCATGGTCATTCAAGTAGGGGTTAAAGAATGGGTCAAATCTGCGGTTCACAGTGTTTTTCGCCTGCAGTATTTTTCTTTTTTTCTTCTATTTATACCACCAGAAGTTACCCTATGAAGATTTTTTCAGCGAACACGATGCATATCTTGCAAAAGACATATCCCGACGCAGTAGCGTATCAAGCAGGGGCAGAGGGGGAAGCTTAAGCCCGGTAACAACAACAGTACTTAATGAATTTCAATGAAATTTCTTGGGGGATAGGCTGGAGGATAAGAGAGAAAGTTGGTCAAGTTCGGGGGGAGGAGCAGAAATTATTTTGATTGAGAGATATTTTCCGTTTTTTTCCCCAAAATTTATACATACATTTATAAATGTCAAGAAGATAGAATTGTTAGTATATGTAGACCGTCACATTCAATAGTATGGGAGAATTATGATGAATGCTGAATAGTATTGGTACAAAAAGATCCCCAAAATTCTTGATATCCTGGAAGAGAGCAAGTTCTGGTGGAAGGGAGTGACACCATGACTTACCACCCCAGGTGACACCAACCATAGGCCTGCCGCTGTCTTGACGACTACCCCAACAGTGAGACTTCGTTAGCACACCTAGACTTTCGACACACGCAAACAGCAACAACTCGACTCCACAAGAAATACCACCGACGAAAAGTTGACACTGTTCGAGGCTACCGAAATCGAAAACATTTTCCGATTTTGCTAACGTGATAACGTATTGACGCTACAGGGAGCGGGACTGAAAGATAATCGATATAGGAAGAAGGGGAGGGATGAAAAAGAAAAGACAGCTTAGGACTGATGGAGCAGTGATGTTAGATAAAATAGGGAAAGAAGTGAAATAAAAAAAAACAGTAATCAATTCAAGGGAAGATTATATATATATATATATATATATATATATATATATATATATATATATATATATATATATATATTGTGTCATCCTCAGACAGCTGTTTCGATGTATTACATCTCTTCAATGTGGCAATAGACTTTCCATTATCCCATCCAGTACCGCGAGGCAGGACTGATATCTTCGCTTCAGACCCGGAGAGCGAGATCCTACCCCTGGGCTACGGAGCTGGACGGTCAGTAAGGCTGAATTTAAGCGATATATTTATTTACGCAGAAATTCCCCATCCTGTGGAAGAGCATTGCTTAAGCTTACAATGGATGAGTTACCTATATATATAAGTATAAGTAATCGGCATGGTTAGTCATTCAATGTAAAACTGTCACGGCCAACGTTTTTTTTGGTAAAAAAAATGAAAAAAAAGAATAATTCTCTCACCATTTTGGGGGTGGTGATCTCAAATAAAAGTCCGAATTATCAAAAAACAAAAAAAAAAACAAAACAAAAAAACAAAAACAAGCGTGAACATTGCCGGAAACAAACAGAGGTCCATTTTGAATAAACTTACATTGTAAATTGACCCCTCCCTTCACTTAAAACCTATTGTAGGAGGAATTTGAAAACAAAACAAAAACCCCTCTTTTTCTGGACATGATACGGAGTAAATCTTTGAATTTCCAGCTCTCTTGTTCAATTAGTGAGGTCTGTGGGTGCAATACATACATAGCCAATCAGCCAGACCAATTTGAAAATTGAAGAAACCTATGTTGACAGTTTTAGTGACAGTTTCAGTTGACGGTCTCTAATAATTCTGGATTCACTCTTGATTTCATCAGATAAAGATCCCCTCAGTTTTTTTTAATTCATTACGAATACTACAAATACACCTCCAGCAAATGAACATCAAATCAAGGTCAGCCTGTGTGTAATTAGTAAGATCATATCACATTTACATTGTGGTAAATCATTTAAATGAATATTAAAACAATTTTGATTGGAATAAGCAGATTGATAAAATGTATCTTTGTTTTTTACCAATAATAATGAAATATATCTAATATTCGGACCAAACAAGCAGTGGAATCTGAGTGGTCTTCTTTCTCTATCTACTGTAACATATTCAGCAACCTGCTGTGACCAAAGAGTGTCATGGCTGGCATGATCAAAGGACTAATATTCAGTAACATGATGTGATTAAAAAAGACAGAATCACCTAACAAATGACATACCTCTTGGTGTTAATGTGGATTTGACCAAAGAGTGCATCTATAAATGTAACCCCTAATGCATTCGCTCTTAGGTCTTTCTTACTAGCCTTTTCGTGCGTTTTGAAGTATGAAGTTTTGAGCGATTTGTAACAGAGAGAACCTGTCCCTTATTCAACGCCCCCTGTCTCTCTCCATTCTACATTTGAATAAAATGAGAGCAATCAACAACATAAGTATTTGATTTGTAATAAGTTATGCTGTATATTTCTACTACTGCTACCATGACAGACGGTCACTGGTTGTTGCACAATATGTTTATATCACATTTAGTGCATGACCATTAAACTTGTTTGAAACTGTAATGTCATCTACTTGACCCTTTCAAAA
Source organism: Thysanoteuthis rhombus (assembly GCA_963457665.1). Lineage (NCBI taxonomy): Eukaryota > Metazoa > Mollusca > Cephalopoda > Oegopsida > Thysanoteuthidae > Thysanoteuthis > Thysanoteuthis major. Next base: position 15,161,724 of record OY735201.1, read on the forward strand.
CTAACCTCTCAGGATCATAATGCCTGAATTTAAAAGAAAAAATGCTGTCCAAGATGTTGAAATGAAACTAAAATTAGAATTGAAGTAACATTTTTTACTTTATACAATAATAAATCATGTATCTATGATAAGAAGAAATAATTCACTCACCTGTACAATGAAAAACATGGATTTAGCTGGTCACTCAACCTTTCCTGTTCAGTCATGTGATGTAAGCTACTTTCTATGAATGTTGCATACTATGATGATGTCAGAGTCTGTGCTTGGAAAAGCTGGGAAAATCTCATTGAATGACCGTAGCCACCAAAGGTGGTGAAGAGTACTATCCCTTTTTTTAAATGTGTGTGAGCATTTGTGTGTTCCATGGCTCATGACCATTCCGTTTTGTCTAATGTCTTGAAAATTGGCATCAGTACTCCGCTACACCTCTTCTAAAAAATTTTGGGGTCTTATTCTGGAGAATCTAGATGTTTGTAGATTCTTTTTACTCTATTTTAGATGTTTTCCTGTGGAAAACCCCAGTGATGTCCTAAATAGAATTTATTCTGATCATATTTATTCTTCAGTTGAATTATATTACATTACTTCAAATTTTGACGATTATTGATTGTGATGGCAAGTTCTCTTTATGTTTAATGACATATATGTCCCTGTAGACCTCTAAAATAGATCTGCAGAACATATATATATATATATCCCAGTATAGGATATATATGTACAGATAGTCTTGTAAGTATTAAGCAACAGGATATTATATATTAGCTAAGCTTAGCCTTGTCAATATTGGCTAGCATTTTCAATGAAAATGAAAAATGAGACAGAAAGATAGAGTACAAACAAGAACCATTGAGTTCAAGGATGCATCCACCATCCATACATCCATATCTGTATATCTGATTTAAAAGGGATTCTAAATAAAGAAGTAGTAGCATTAATAGTTGTGTTAGTAGTAGTAGTAGTAGGAGGAGGAGGAGGATTCATCTGAAAATTTGGCTATCGAAGAAAAACAGTAAGTTTAAATTAAAGTTAGTGTGCATTTTTTAGTTATAGTTAGTTCTAGAGTCTTTGTGCATTTTATTTGATGAGTGGGATTTAACGAGAATTTATGATATTTTAAGCTATAAAGTGGGCGGAAAATTTTCTGACGATTTTTGCAAACAATACTTGGCAACATTATAAAAAAGGAATGCTTGATGTATCATCTTTTAATGATGTCAGACCTTTTTTGTGACTTCACACCTCTTATGAAATAATAGCAGTTGCTCAATAAGCACAAAAACCCTTCCATCCTATTTCTGTTGTTCTACATAACTGGGACTGAGTGACTAAAAAGCATCCAACAGAGATGTGTGAACAGATCTGAAGAGGCAACAGCATCAGCTTTTAAATGTCTCCTCACCTGAAATAACCCAACATCCCTATGGAGATCAGGGCCCAGTTGATTAACACTATATTTCTGCCTACACTGACCTATCAATGCAAAACTTCAGAAGGGAAGTATTGCCATCTGCAAGATGATGTACATCAGACAAGCAGCAGATAAAATGAGGAAAGACTCAAACAACAATGAAAAATCAGAGAAACATTGAGCAATACTAATCCATAAATTCATCCATCACCAGAGAATTAAATGGTTTAGACACTTGATTTTTTTTGCATAAGAGTGTATACATGTTTGGTATTTGCTGTATACAAATATCATCGTATAAAATAATTTGGGGAAAAAAATACCTGTCTTCTTTTTCTTTGTTGATATTCTTTGTTGAGCAGTTACTTAAACTTTTATCTACCTGTGGAGCAACAGCTAACAACTTCTATGGTGAGTTCAGTCCTCACTGGGTACAACACCCTTGTAGCTCTGTACCCGAAGACTTGGCTAAGCTTAATAGATAAAGAAATGTTTTCAAGGTATTGCTGTACAAATTAACATAACTTTGAATAAGCTGAAAAGAAAACATCATTGAATTATAATATTACCAGTATAAAAAATTTGGGAATGAATTAGTTGCACTTATCAAGGTATTACTGTAACTAGTATTGCATGACTAAATAGAGTTGGCAAGTATATTCAAATCCTGCTGAAAGTTTGGCAGGGAATCTTATTTACTATCATCTCAATAGAATTATTGATGAATCTATGTTTTATAAGGTAATGTGATAGTCAATTCAATGTAGTGTGATGGACTGAAAAATACTGGTGGCATGGTACATATGTTTGGAGAACTAATCCCTGGATTACAGAGAATCTAGGTCCCGTTGAAGAGATACAAAGGCTCCTCGAGAAGGACCCTCATCTCCTATTGAATCAACTACCATCAGTGATAAAACAAGTCAGCCGACAGGGAGATATGGCAACACGAGCCTTACAGGCAAACTCCCTTGCTGAAGGAAACTGCAGAAAAAAAAGCTGCACCATAAGGCAGAAGCTTCCATTGGCTGCCAGATCTTCTTCTGCAACCGCTGTGGAACGGCCTGCCACTCCGATATTCTTCACTAGCCACCCTACGGCCTGCTATAAAAAACCATCTTCATTCACTAAGTCAAGCCACGATTAGTAACGTTACTTTTAAGAATAGAGTCGGTCAGTGAGTTTTTGTGTAGAAAAAGTGGTATGCATGGTAGGAATTGAGGTAAGTATAGATAAATAAGATCATATAAGCATAAATCCTTTGACAGTTTGGTTTTGATCTCTTAATCATCTTAACGTCAAAAGGGATTTGCCAGGACAAAATTATGTGGAAGAATGAAATAATGTTTTGTCTAAGAATAAATATATGCATTTGGTAAAACTCAAAGCTTTCCCTTACTTCACAAGAGCAACAGAACACTGCCTTATCATTATTGCATGAATTATCTTATCTAGTATCCTCACACTTGTTATTTGTAATCATGTCACAGATAATGCATCCTTCCTCAGCAGTAAATTGCATCCTTGATCGTTATCCGCAATTCCTTTCCTCTTCATCTCACCACAGATTCATAAATCAGAGTAGTGTTAGTATTTTGCATTTGTTTCACAGCATGCTCCCTCTTTCTCTCCCCTTCAGCCCAGTATCCGATAACTCCCCTCATCTCAACTTCCTGCAACCCAGCTTATTTTTATGCTATTTTTATGATAGTTCCTCTGTCAATTACAGGCAGTTTCAAGCGGTTTATGAATTGTAGAGTCAAGAAATTATCTAATTCAAAACACTCCTGGAGGAGGCTGAAGAATATATCGGCTGGAACATTTAGTGGAAACATTAAAAGCCAGTACAGCAGTCTGAATAATTAATTGAATGACGACAATGCTTCATCTTAGAATTTCAGACAATGTCTGAATTATCTGTTATGTCGGATGTTTTTTTGTATTCAGGACAATTGGTCTGTCAGCCCGTCTGTGTACATACACACACACAAACACATGCACACAGTTTGGTCTGTCAGCCTATCTGCATACGCACACTCACAACCTGGTCTGTCAATGTGTCTGTATACGCACACACATACACAACCTTACGTACCCTCGTCCACACACACGCACATGAAGTAGCAATAGGGTTCCCCCACTCTCTACAAGATTGGCATGTTTCCATTGCCAGCACTTAAAGGGTGAGCAGGCAGCCAGACTGAAGATGAGGATCAATACTAATCTATTTCGTTTGCAACAGAGACACCAGTTGCTCACAAATTGAATGCTTACTAAATCTAATTGAACTTGTGAGAAAATACAATGTATGGTACACAATATAAACCCGATATTTTTTTAGGAACCAATAAGACGTAAAAAGTACAAAATATCTATAAAACCCAAATACAGGTTTTTCCCGCAATTCAAAAGTAGGGCGTTCCTATGAAAATAATCATATAAAACCTTTCAAAAGCATATGTTATAAAAGGCCCCTAATTCGACAAGAAAAGTAATTATATTGAAACACATTCATTCTTATTTGCATATCTAAGTAATTAGATATTTTCGTTTGCTAAGCAGAGAGATAATAAGTCCGGCGCTCCAATAATAGTTTTACTTTGTTTTTGTTTTGACCTATACGCAGTAGCTATGACTTCAGTTTCGAATACTTTTGTTCCTATGTGTCATATATATACAGCACATACATAGCACACTTTTTTTAATTACTGTGTCACGATGTTATCCAGATTTGAGGGGATAATTAGTTAGAATCACTAACCATAGACAACCAGTCTTGATAAGAATTGAAGGCAGCATTGGACTCTAGTAATAGAAAAAATGCAGTCTGAGTCTGAATTAATTGCTTGCAAGCATTTTGTGGGGGGCACTTGAAATCGTGGGGTCCATAGTATATACTACCTTTTCTACATTGTTAATCTAGGATTGCATAAAGCAAAAAAGCAATTACCATCAATTTATATGGGAAAATCTTTTGAGTGTTCCCAAACCCTAAAATGGTGATGATAGTGTGTTAGGCTGAGTTGTTTGAGGTTCGTGTCATGGAAGATAAAGAAGACTGGGGTGTAAGAGAGAGAGAGAGAGAGAGAGAGAGAGAGAGAGAGAGAGAGAGAGAGAGAGAGAGAGAGAGAGAGAGAGAGAGAGAGAGAGAGAGAGAGAGAGAGAGAGAAGCACTACTTTCAATGGTTCAATTCAGAATATATGCTGAATGCTATTCACGGTTTTCGCCTTATTCATGGCGTTGATTAAACTTTGGAAAAGCTGAAGATACCTGGAACTGTAATGGTTGCTGAAGACCCATTCAAAGAAAAAAATGGATTTAGATAATGGCAGACCATTGTCTTATTTTTTGTACTCACTATGTAGTCTTACTAGTTATGTGATTCTCTCCAACAAAAGAAGGCTGTTTCTGAGCAGAGACTTGCTTGTCAGCTTCATGCATTGACTTGCACTCACACACAAACATGTACAAAGCATGTTTCTGGAGTTTCCCCCAACTTAATCAAAAAGCTGTACTGAACAGTCATCATCATATTCAAACAAATATTTCCATTTGCTCTCCATGTAAATAAACTTACATCGGAACCCTGATTTTATAGCAAAACCCGCACAGGATTTTTGTGTGGATTATCCTCTAGAAATTAATTATTGTTCATCTCGATTACTACTTATGTCTTCTCATCTCCTTCCTGTTTTATATTTGATACTTTCAAATTTGTATTTAACATTATGAACTTTTTATGTTATAGCTGTTTTCATCTGTCAACAAAATCAACAAAGATAAGAACATCAGTTCAAATAATCTATCTTTTATCTTCTTTCACTCTCACTCTTCCTCACTCACTTACTCTGATTATCACTCTCTCTCTCATTCTCTCTCTCTCATTTTACAATCTCCCTTTCTTTCTTCCTTATTTTTTCACTCTTTTTTCATCAATATACCATTCTCTTTCATTCTCATTTTCTTTCTTTCTTTCTTCTCCCCTCTCTCTCTTACATTCTTTTATTTTTTCACTTACTTACTCAGTCACTTTTGTTCTTTCTTTTTTCTCTCTCTCCGTCATGCTCTTTCCATCCTACTTTTTCTCTCTCACTCTCTCACTCTTACATAAGCGATAGGTTGTAAGTTCAATTCCAAGTGTTCCATGATTGTAGTCTTTTGACAGAGTAAGCAGCTTATTGATCCATCAAGATTCATGAAAGAAAGGAAATCTTGGTAAAGCTGATAAGTATAGAAAAAATTCATGATGTTTTTTTCTAAGTCAGCACTGATCATAATCTTAAAAGACAAAATTCTAATTGCCATACTCCCAACTGTTGAAATCTGAAGAGATCACAGTTGCTGAAGGCTTAAATCCTGAAAAGCTAAAATCCTAAAAACCACAATCCTGAAAGATCAAAATCCTGAAAAGCAAAAATCAAAAAAATCACAATCATGAAAACCTGAAAACCCCAATCCTGAAACATCCAAATCCTGAAAGACTAAGATCCTAAAAACCCCAATCCTGAAACATCCAAATCCTGAAAAGTGAAATTCCTGAAAACTACAATCCTGAAAGATCAAAATTCTGAAAGGCTAAGATCCAGAAAACCACTATCTTGAGAGATCAAAATCCTGAAAGATCAAAATCCTGGGAGGCGAAAATCCTAAAAACCACAATCGTGAAAGATCAAAATCCTGAAAGGCTAAGATCCTGAAAACCCCAATCCTGAAAGATCAAATCCTATGAGTTTGAAATCCTGAAAGCAAAATCTCATGTTTTACAATTTCCCTTGAAAAAAAGGCAAAATAAGAAAAATAGGTACTCTGGTTGATTATTGAAATCATCCTTTGTTTGATACTGCATCTCACCGGGGTTTCTTAACATTTTAATGTCATTTTATTTTACTGTATTCCCTACAACACAATGGATCCTTCTTACTGTATTTCTTACAACACAATTGAATTCTATAGGGTTAGGGTTTAGGGTTTGGTTTCTTTTTTTTTTCCAAGTAACTGTGTTTTTATTTTCTCTAATTCATCTGTTCTTAAAACTGTATATAAATATCTTTGAGAACGTTTGTGGATTCTGATCTTTAGGGACTTCAATATTTAGAACCATGGCATTCAGGGTGGGGATTACTATCCTAAAAAACACAATTCTCAGTGCCAATCAGGATTGTGTCTTTCTAGATAATGATCCAAACCCTGTCTAAATATACTGACTGTGAAACCAAGCATTCAGATCAAGGAGGATGTTTCCAGCATCAACTGATACATTTGATATAATCTTGTTCAGTTTCATTTTATTGTTTTATTGCTAATGTTATTTCAGAGAATATTATTCAAGAGGCTCCGAGGCAACATCAATTCAATTTGAATTGAGTTTGAACAAAAAGGAAACATCATAAAAGACTTTCACCGCAGAAGGGGTTGATGTATCAGTTTGAACAAGCAAACAAACAAACAACAATTCCATAGCTTATAATTTAATTTTAACTGAATTACGACTCCCGGCTGCTCTTTGAAGATCCAATCGATCTTTTCACTACTGAATTATGCCCATGCAATTGCATTCATAATCATGTTTCCGATCGTGTGTACAAATATTTACATACGTACTCATAATATATATCTACTTTCATGCTCCATAGAAACATACTTAAAAGAGAAAAGCCAGCATATATGTACACATATTGATACTTATTCACAAGGGCAAAAACACAGTCTCAATTTAGTGGTGGATTTTTCTTAAGTGAATATTGTTACATGTATTAGCATGTGACCAGGAAAACATCTGAGTTGATATGTTGATATACATGTGCATTTTATATTTTTATAAGTGAATCTATGTATTAATTGCCTTTGAGTGTGTGTATATATATATATATATATCTATGCATATACTAGTTTAATGTTAGATACTAAGAAACCATGATTATCCATACAAGACAAAGACAGGTGGGAAGTATTTTGATTAGATAATTGATAATTCAGATAACTGATCTGATCATAATAAAGGAAGACATACTAACCAATTGGTACCCATGAGACAGAAAACTCAGTAGGAAAAGACCAGATTTAGAAATGAGATAGAAATGTTTGCCTGTAAGACATGTAATCATTCATGTCACGGAAACAGTGGACTTAGAACAGCTACTGCTACTGCTGCTGCTGCTCTTGATGATGAAATAAAAATCAACCAGACATGTATAAATGAAGGATTGCTACCCAAGTATACATATATATATATATATATATATATATATATATATATATATACATATCTTCCATTGGAAATGACTGACAAGGAGCATCTTTTCAATTTTTTTTCTAATCTTTTCTTGTTTTCACACAAATAAACAGATCTTTAATTCCAATGTATATTGATGTTTTCCAAAAGATACAGTGCTTACAGCAGCACCTTTGGTCAGTAAATATGTATACACACACATATATATGCAATTATACATACAACTACACCTATCTATACATTCATGTATATAAAAAACATATTCATACATCTATAATACACAATCACACATACACATATGTGTATATATGCAAGCATGCAAACAGCCACACTCACACATCTATCTATATACATATATTTATGTACATATATTCATATAAATGGTGTTTGCTTTTGGGCTCTTTTTGACCAGGAGGGAAAACTCCCGCAGCATGTTGACAATATCATGAGAGGTGTTTTGTAAAAGTTTGTTCTTTTAATAACTGCGTGTAATAAATATTACATTTAATGTCACAGACTCATTGCAGATTGTCCAAATCAACACTCAACTTCCCAGTGGTGATGGATATATTAATAAGACCTACCTACTCATAGCTTCTCGAGTGATACAGATGATTTTGCATTTAGACAACGTAAACAGTCCCCTTGTCATAGAAAGCAACATCACTCAAGGTCATTTATTCGGATTGAAAAATATCAAACAAATCAGATTCAATACAAGTTTTGAACAGCTCTTCTTTGCCATTCAAGGTCATGTATTCAAACTGGAAAAAAATTCAGATCAGATTCCATGCAAATCTTTGATAGTACTTCCTTGCATGTTGTGGAACATTCACCCAGCTTCTGTGGTACCGATCTGTACGTTCCAAATTTTCAAATACAAACTTGACCATCTTTGGGCTAGTAGAAGATTTCATCCACACCTATGGGGTACCAATATCATCCATGTTCATAGACTATTGTTAGTATCTCATTCCAGTAATGTTTTTATATCTAAAACAGTTTGCTATTGAGTTATTTTTTCAAATTAGTAGATGAAGCATTTCACTAATGCTATTTTATTTATGGTTTTACTCCATTTTATTATTGTTATTTTATATCAAAACTCACCGAATCGATACACTCTTCATTATTCCAATTATTTTATTACTAATTTTGCTCCATCTTATTATTGTTGCTATTGATCACAACACTCTGGGTCAATACACTCCTCATTTTTCCAATTATCTTATTACTAGTTTATATAGTATTTTATATTGAGTATAATTTATTCGGTTCATTCAGAGGTCATATGCAGGAGTTCAGATTACTGTCTAGTATAGATTATCTTCCTCTGGGGTTAGAATAGGCTGATGAAAAAACTAACCTTCAGCCTATAGGATGCAGCATAAATTTTCAGGCCTTATTTCTGGAAGAAAAAAGTGTTTTCAATGTCAGGAAATATGGTAGCTTCAAATACTTTTGTGTTTAATTTCCTCAACTGCAGTCTTCCAGGCTTTGATACGGGGAATTGAATTTTGATTTTCTTTTTCTGGTTCTGTGGCTGTCTGTGTGTTCATAGGTAATGGAGCAAAACTCTTGGCTGATTTTCATGAAATTTTTATTAGTGAAGGTGAATCATAAATGTATATTACTGTATTTTTTTTATTGAATATTTTCCTATTTGTTTTGTATATATAAGTATCTGGCGAGAGTGGAAAAACTTTGTTCAACAGGCAAGAATAGACCTGTTCTTTGATAGAAAATGCTATTTTCCCTTCAGAACGCAAATAAAATTAGTTGTACAAAACTAATCATTCTGTTCACTAATCATTGATTCGTTTATTCTATTTTGTTGTGTCTCAAAATAAACATTTGTTAATTTTCTATTTTCATAAGTAGAGGGGTTTATCTATCTAGCTAAATTTGTATAAATCAATAATCAAAATTTAATAGGATCAGAAATTAGTATATGCAAATGAGTGTAAGCATTGGTGGGCATAATTAATGAAAACAATAAACTGGAATTTCAATTCTCTGTCTGCCTTTAAGGGTTTTAGAACAAAGAAAAAAACGAATCAAAGCTAAATTCATATAATGGAAGTCAGCAATTAGCAGTTGTCCTTGCTTCTGCTAAATTTTTGATGGCTTATCAGTTAAGCATTTTTATTAGCTCTGTCTACCACTGGGTATAAGCAGTGGTGTAGTGATGAAAAAAGTAGTGAGGGAATGCAGGGGTGCCTGCTTTTTTGCCTTTAGCACTCTCTCCTACATACACACACATACACACACACACAGATGCACGAGAAAATTTCAGAGACATTTTGAGGCCATATGGAATGAGTTTTTGGATATAATCTGGCTAATTTTTCTTACCAATGAATTGTTCAAAAAGAGAATTTTAGTAGTGTATAGATAGTGAGAGAACACCATTGCCGCAGATAGTAAGGGGGCAATGTTCCAACATTTTGCCACAGCATTTCATCATTGCGTATGAGTTGATCTTGTTTATAGTTTGACCCTTGATTTTTAGCCAAGAAATCATTATAATATGCATTAGTTGACTTCAGTCTTTGAGGGTAACAAAATATGAAACTTGAATATCCTATTTCATGAAGTATAAAAGTCGTTTGATGAAACTTACTCAAAAATCTTTCAATGTCCTATGAACTGAGTGAAGGTGGGTGAGCAGGAAACATGAGACGGGGGAGACAAAGGCAAAATGTTTATCATTTGATACATAGCAAGTAAAATTCATACACATATTCATGCTTGTATCTTGATTATTTGTTTGAGAATTGATTTTCTCTCTTTTCAAAAATTTTCAATGTGTTGTTTTTTCCTGATAGTTGTATAATTATCAAATTCATTTTTGAAGCTGTTCACCATTTTAGCTTCTGATATTCCTGGATTTTGATCCATTATTTTTTTCCAATTGGTGAGAACCCTTTGTGAGAAGAATCTCCTTCTTGATTTTTTTCTGCAATATTCTTTATACGTATCCCAATGTTGGTCAAGTGGGTACTCCAGTAAAAGTCGTATATTTGACCATCTGTGGATTTTGTTGGATTTTTTTCTTCTTTCCATTTAGTTCAAGGAAAGATGGTTAAATTCTTGACCAATATCCTTTTCAAGGTTACATTTGAAGAAGGCTATATTCTTTAAGATAATGGTCTTTTGGCCAAGTTTGTTCCATAGAGTGGTTACTCTGACATCCATAAAGTACCATCTCTGTCTTTAGTAATGTTGATTGTATTATGGACTGGTTTGGGTTTACTGTGCAATGTGTAGATTTTTTCAGAATGTGATGCCCCATGCAATATGTATAGTTCAATTGTTATTACATGTTCCTATTCAAGTATTTATCAAAGTCTCTTTAGAAAGAATATTTTTGTACTAAAAGAGGTGTTTTTAATTATTGGATACTTTTCAAATCTGAAGCTAAGGTGTGCTTCTTGCTTACCTCATTATTCATGAACTTCAAACCATATTTAGATGAACCTGTAATTTTTCATCTAGAAATTTAGACCAAAAAACTCAACTTATATGTAAACTTATATATCAATCTTCTTCTCAAGCCAATATTGTTGATGAATTATGTTACTCAACATTAAATGTCATTTTTTTATATCTAAGTGAAAGATTTACTTATGTAATAGCACTTTTTTCTGATTCACTGTAAATAGAGATATATTTTGTAATCATTAGAAGTTTTCATACCCTCAACAGCAATGGTGTCTACCCAAGAATTTGGACTAATTTTCAAGTACAATTTTAAATAACATTTATAACATAAATTAACATAATGTTGTGCAAACTGACCAGCATTGGTTCAATAGATTGAGGTCTGGAAATATGGATGCCAATAATAAACTTTGTTTAGGCCCAAAAGAAAGGTTAAAGTGTTGAAAAAATGGATCGCATGTGAATTGAACAAAATGCTCCATGACAGTGCCAAACCCAACATCTCTCATTTCTATTATTATTCGGACTATCCTCATCTTGGTTGTTTTTCATACAACGTTTCAGCCGTTGTACTCTCCGGCCTACATCAGGTATCATCGTCAGTTAAATAAAGGGTTTGGTTCATTACTTCCCCCATACATACCTGATGATACCTGATGAAGGCCGTAGAGTACAACGGCCGAAACGTATGAAAAATAACCAAGATGAGGATAGTCCTAATAATGATAGAAATAATAATAATACCTCATCTCAAAAATTTAGAGAAACACCAACATCTCTCATCTGACTGTGATTGAGCTGTGATTAAGCTTAGAGAATTGGGATATAAAGTCTTGCAGCATCCTCAATATTTATCTGCAGATTATTCTCTCCAACAGATTATCATCTTTTTGATCATTTTGAATTTTATATCCAATTCAATAATAGAGAAGCCATAATTCATGTTCTTGAGGGAATTTATGATCACTCGTACTTTTTTGAGGTGCAAATGAATATTTACTTCAATATCAATTTTTAAAAAAAATAGTTTTCCATTGAAATTTAATTATTCAGATTTTTAAAGAAAACTGTTTTATCCAAGAATTGGACAGAATAAAGAATAAAAGAATAAGATAAAATGGTTTCCCATTTTACATACATGGGAGCACAATTTCTCACAAGGTTGCTGCATTGCATGATGGGAAGAATCTGAATGACCACTTTCCACTATTTGCTGTTGATGTGCAGCTATGCCAGAACCAATGGGTTAAAAGCATTTCTGCAAGAGAGTTAAACACTGGCATAATGTTACTATTTCTCTCCAGATCAATATTCAATAATTTGACTGATGCAGACAGTCAGGCTGGTTGTAACTGGAAGCCTGCCAGCTTCTCATGGGAAAGAGTGTGAAATAGGGGCTCAATGACTTCAGGGGTATATTTGTGAGGATGGTAAAATGGAAGATGTTTATTTGCGAAATATTTTGAAGAAAATTTGGCACTTGTCCTGATGTGGAGCAGGCATTGTGCAAAATGAAATTTAACTGCATTCTTTTCGTAAGTTACTTATAAAGTTTGTTTTCAGTTAAATGATGAGTGGCATATAACACTTGCACTGAAAATTATCAGCAGAAGGAGTTAGAAGTAAAAAAAATAAAATGATTTGTAGACAGAGACTCACCATTACCATCAGTAATTGAACAATGATAGCATCAAAATTTGAAGACATGTAAAAAAAAATTCCATTGTAGAGTGAATATGCTCTGAATAAATTCTAATTATGACATCACTGGTGTTTTTCACTGGACAATATCTAAAATAAAGTAAATCTAGATGTTATAAGTCTGTCAGAAAAAGGCCCTCAAAATGTCAAAAAAGCTATTTTTCCAAAGATTGAAAAAATCATTTTGATGCCAATTTTGTAGTCTGTAGACAAAAAAGTTTGGCCAGGATAGTTGGAATACACAAACAAATAAACACATACACATATAAAAGGGGTGGCTACGGTTGTTCAACATGGAACAGGATATATATCAGAAAATAAGTGTGGTTAGACTTAAGCGAAAAGAAAGGTAAGAGAAAAAACATGTGAACCAATGAAGACAGACAGAAATGTGTATGAAGGGACTGAGACAGAGAGAGATAGGCTTATGAAGGGACCAAGACAGACATGCAGACATATCAAGACAAACGCATAGATGGACAAAATAACAGATGAATATAAAGTAATAATGTTTCCTTGGGATTTGCCAGACCTCTTCATCATGTGTGTAACTGAGACCAGCAGAGTACAAGATGGAGAGACAAACTAGACAAATTCAGGAAGTATTGGCTTTGTGACACCCTTGATAGAGAGGTCTAGTGAATCCTGGGGAGGGTCCATGTGTAACAACTGACAATAAAAGACTGATAATGATGATGAACAAATAATTTTCTGCTACCAGAAATCATTAAAGCAGAGAGGAACATTGCCAAAAATAATGACAGACAGGAAAGAATATAAAAACAAATAATTCAAAACTTGATAAAACAACATTCATTATTACTGGATAAAGAATTATAACACATTATTTTCATTAAATTTTAGGTAATTTTACCTTCATCTTAATTTCAGTTATCATTTTTTATACAATTTCCAATTTCGTTTCTATGGCAACAAATGACTGCATTAAGAAGAAGAGATTAAACCTTTGGTGAGGATGGAAATGTCATCCTGATTGCCAGAAGGAAATTAGTATACACCTACCTGCTTTTACCGATGAGACGCAAAGATTTCCATGGATTAGCAGCATTTGATTCACACTTTTAAACTCACTCCTTGCAACTGAGAATCGGTGCCATGTTTTTGTTGTTTATATCTGAGACCTTCTAGTCTTGATAGATCAATCTTTGATATCATTGGAGGAAGTATTGTAACTCATGATTTTCATTAAATTTCAAACTGAATTTTACCTTCGTCTTGATTCCAGTTGTTTTCTTTGATGCAACTAGCAATTCGGTGATTGTTTCTATGACAACAAATAACAGTGCGTTATATATACAATAATGAAGATTGATAGTATGAAAACAAATGAAAACTTCCCCAAAACAATAGATTAAAACCTATTATCTCTTTGGGTTTATTTTCCAGACTATGGTTTCTTTATTGATGATAATTTTCCAGAGTTTCCAGAGCCTAATTATCTGAGACCATCCATAGGATTCTTTAGAGTTAGTTCAATCTAAATTTATTATGGCTGATGAGTTTTTTTGTCTGAATGTTTGCAAAATGTGTGAGACTGAGCAGTCAAGCAATCTGTCATATTTCAAATTTTCCACATAAGTCATTGCAGATGATAAACTTGACATTATGGCAAACAGACATTGAAGAAGCTTGTTTTGAATAAAGGAAAGCGAAAGATACCATGCATATATATGTATATATAATCTGAGATTAAAACCAACACAACGGATTTAATATTCCCATGGGTGAACACTCAATAGGATTGACACGAACAGTTACACTTACTAAGCACTCATTTTCTGGGTAACTGACATACATTGACCTATCTTAAAAAATAATAGATGGCAAGTATTTGAGCAACCTCAGATTTGCAGATGACATCGCCCTTTTCGCAGAGAACCCACATGACCTCCAACTAATGATAGATGAACTAAATGGGGAGAGCAAGAAAGTCGGCCTGCACATGAGCTTCAGCAAGATGAAAATCATGTGCAACAACCACATTGGAGATAAAAACACTAAGATCAAAATTGAGGACACAGAACTGGTGAAAGTAAATCACTACATACCTAGGACAACGAATCTCCATGGGACCCTCAAAAGAAGAAGAAATCAAGCAAAGAATCAAACTAGGATAGCAAGCTTTTGGTAGAGCAAGCTCAACCTTCAAAAATAAGAAAACCCCATTAATCCTAAAAAGAAGGGTGTATAACTAATGCATCCTCCCAATAGTCATTTATGGAGCTGAAACATGGAACCTAACCTAAGAGACAGATCCGCAAAATGAGAACTATCCAACGTGCACATGAAGGAATTATGCTTGGCCTCATATGGAGAGACCATGAGACAGCACAGTACATCCGGTAAAAGACAAGTGTCAGGGACATCATAGAATCCATTAAAAAGCTCAAATGGCATTGGGCTGGCCTTGTTGCAAGAATGACGGACAACTAATGGACGTCGCAACTCACGACATGGATCCCCAGAGATCACATGCGCAACCGAGGCCAACAGAATTTTAGATGGAGAGATGAGCTAGACAAATTCAGAAAGTACTGGCTCTGTGACACCCATGATAGAGAAGTGTGGCGAATCCTGGGGAAGGTCTATGTCCAACGACGGACATTAAAAGACTGATGATGATGATGATGATGATGATGATGATGATGATGATGATGATGAAATAACATGTTAAAATACATTAAGATAATAGCTTATATAAAATAACAAAATACTTGTATGACTTGAGCTATACATCAAAATCATAGCTGAAAGTGGGGTGGTGTTTGAGCAACACTGCTGGGGTGCCATGTTGATATAACTTTTGTTATTAAATTCCCCAAAACAGTTACATGGTAAACAACAGATGATCCCAACAGGAGAAAATTTACACATTGTACCATAATAACAAATTATTTGTGAAACAGAAAAAAACACTGGGGAAAATTACATGAATTACATTGACAGATATTAAGAAATAAGTGACTGAAGTGATACAAAAAGATTTTTTTTAAAGTCTTTAAAAGTTTAGTGTTTAGAGCTGTAAAGCTTTCTAAACTATACATATATAAACAATAATGACTAATTATGTACTAATTCATATATATTTCATAATTTTTTTCTTTTTAAAGTGCTCAATACTTTTATGTAGAGCAATTATAGTTGTATTAACAGTTTATTGACGCATTATAGTGCAAATTACTTTGTGTCACTCCGTACAGATTGTCAAAAGAATGTCAATCTGTAATTTTCATTCTTTTATGTTTTATTTTTCATTATTTTTGTGTGTGCTCACTATCTCTGTATGAAAAGAAAGATAATTAGAGATCAGTGCTCATTTTAAAATCTCAACAGAGAGAAACAGAGTAATTCAAACTGTAATGAGTTGATAAACTCTTAATACCAATACACATGCAGGGTGCTGAAATTCTACAAAAATGAGAGCATCGTTCAGTCTAGGGGAAATAACTTATTTCAGTGAAAAAATGTGACAGTCTTACAAAAAAAAGCAGTTGAGGAGTGACATTTGTTAGCAGTAGCCTTAAGTAAACACTTGAATGTTAACAGAATCTAGGTTGACAAATCTTGAAGACATTAACATATTAATTAGGAAATGTCCTAATTTCTAGGAGCATAACCCATCAGATAGTCATTATGAGCAACTTGTATGTTAATGAATGTCACAAGCCAATTAATACCTTTATTAAATGATCTTCTAGAATGGAATGCTCTGAGATGCCAGGATAAATCAAATTACAGTTTGGCTAAAAGCAAAGAAACAGAACCTTGAAATATCTGAACTCACCTAAATGAATCATCGTGGTGCGCATGTACCAAATCTATCTATCTAGAATTATCTAAAAAAATTATCTGAAAAAGTAGATCTTCTATCTAAAATAATTCAGATAGAAAAAGGCTTTTTTCTAAAATGATCTAAAAAAAAAAAACAAAGGTCTTTCCCACCTGTTTTCATGATGACTGTGATTGTGCCAACCTCTGCCATATCTAACCAGCAAAGTTTCCTATCTTATCCCTCCATTTTGTGATTGGTCTTTTTCTACTGCATTTACTGTATTATGGGCACCAGTCAGTTAATCATTTGTTCCATCTGTTGTCTTTTTTTTTCTTGCAAAGCATCTGAACCATCTCCATTTTTGTTACTCATCAATTATAGCAACAGCAAGTTTCATCATCGTGATGATCATCATCATCATGCTTTTTTCTAACTCCTGTTTCTTTAACACTACTACACCCTCCACGTACACTTCCACCTACACTTCTAGCAACATCCAAAATAATCTAAACACACTACCATTTCAATACTTGCATTTCCAATTGCTCTTAAAAGTTTTTTCTAATTACTACTTTCATTTGACTGTTGAAGAAGCTCAGAAAATGCACAAAACATTGCAATAATAATTTCAATGCTTTAAAGAAAAACTTCAAATATTATCCTTCATTTCTCAGATTATCATTTAAAAATCAGCTCTCACCATCAAACTATGGCTCTATTTTGGCTTCTATTGTTGTTTGATACAAATTCTGAAAGACTATTAATAGACTAAAAGATTTTCAGTCAAGCATATGTACTGTAAAATCCCAGCTCAAATTGGCCATTCTATAAACTGATTTCTAATTGGTTTTGCATCATGTGAATCTCATTGTGAACATGTGTGGGCAGGTGTTCAGCCACCATTTAATTGCAGTGGATTGTTTACCATTGATTTCAAGTTACACTGATACTCATCATTTATCTAAAGCATGTATTATTAGCTTTCTGGTTTAATGTATCTGGTTTTGTTAGTTTGGACTTGTCCATTTTGCTGATATTTGTATGTTTTGTTAACCATGGTTGCTGGGATAAAGATCAGATAGTAACTAACCTTAGTCTTGAAATCTTCTTAAGGCTCAACAGATCAAAATAATCCAGTCCTTGTCTTGGTTAAAGCAATAATCAAATCTCTGTAGCCCCACATATCACCCACTGAACCAACCAGCCAATTGGGCAACAGATTCTCCTCTCTTTGTGTGTGTCTCTGTGTGTCTCTGTGTGTCTCTGGATGTTGCTGGTCACATTAGGGGATTGGGAGCTACAATTATGAAAATTTGCCTGAGTACTCAACTAAGCACCATTTATTTATGTGAGGTATGGATATTATAAAAATGCTTGCCAAGTATTAAGCCAAACATGCAATTTTAAGAAGTAATTGCAAGTATTATGTTTTGTTAATCCCAACTTTAGAAATAGCAGCTCAAAAGATGAAGTCAACAGAAAGCAAAAGACTCTTTGTGTTCTTTCTGTTGTCTTAGCCATAATCTTTTTCCTAGCAAATCATGATGTCAGAGAAACAGATGGATGAACGAAATGAATGCATGAACATTCATCATTAGTCTTTCAACATCTGTCGTTGGCCAGGGACCTTTCCCAGGATCCACCACAACTCTCTATCATGAGCATCGTGGAGCCAGTATTTCCTGAATCTGTCCAGTTCATCTCTCCATCTTGCGTTCTGTCGGCCTCGGTTCCTTATGTGATCTCTGGGGATCCATGCTGTGAGTCATGATGTCCATCGGTTGTCTTTTATTCTCGCAACATGGCCTTCACATTGCCATCTAAGTTTTCAAATAGATTTTATGATGTCTCAGACTCCCGTTTTCTTCCTTATATACTGTGCTGTCTTGTGATCTCTCCATGTGAGATTGAGCATAATTCTCTCATGTGCATGCTGCATGCTTCTCAGTTTGCGGGTTTGTCTCTTGGTTAGCTTCCATGTTTCAGCTCCATAAGTGACTATCAGGAGGATGCATTGGTTGTGTACTCTTCTTTTTAGAATTATTAGGATCATCTTGTTTTTGAAGGTTGAGCTTGCTCTGCTGAAGGTTTGCCATCCTAGAGTGATTCTCTGTTTGATTTCTCCTTCTTTTGAGGGTTTCATAGAGTTCATTGTCCTAGATTCACATTCCTATGATTACATTTGCCAGTCATGGTAATGGCACAAGACTATTGTAGCAATAGAATATCTTAATTTTAGAAGACTTCTAAACTTATTTTCAGATCACAACAAACAAATAGTTATTCAGTAGAATTATGGGCTGCAGTTTCTTCAAATAAATCTCTGTATGTAGTTGTACATATATAGGTATATCAATAAGTCAACAAAGTAATAACGAAAAAAAAAAATCTATTTCACACAACAAACATCCAATTTTCAACATAATCCCCTTCCTTGTCTATGCACTTTATTCAGTGGCAAATGATAATCATATAGATTGAATGCTATACAGATAAAATTTCAGATCAAAATTCAGCTATTAACTGTGTGTCAGGCTATGGGCTTATTGATCTATCTTCATATTAAAAAGCAAAAGGCTTGGCTGATTAGGAATAATAGAGCAGCTATCAAAGCAACTAACACCCTGGATATATCCTTTTGTAGTGATGTCTAACACCAACTATGTCACATAACCAAACTTATTGGTCTCCAGATTCTGATGTTCTAGTAATTGTGTCCCCTTCCTTAATTAATTTTTATGAGGATTTGTAGCAAACCCAGCGATTATTAAGTGAATTTCTTCATTGATGACCGAGCGTATGTCCTCGTTTCAGAATGTTGAATTATTAATTATGGTTTATCTCTGACACTGTTGAAATCACACAGACACGCACAAAAGCACATATGTACAATGACAAAGGTATATACATACAAACACATATGTACCCATATACACTTATATTTCACACAAAAATATGCATACACACATACACAAACTCATATCAATAAGAAAGATTCTGTTTGTTGTTTACTTTTCTTACCCAAAGTGTGTTTATTGTATATGCTGAACTATAAGATGAATGGTTTATAAGAGTATTTAGATGATTACTGCTCAGTGCAACTTACCGAAGCCCCATAACCGTCCATATCAAGCTTTTATAGATGCACATCTCCCTAGTTATAACCTTGTGTAATACCTGAAAAAAGAATTAGATGCCTGTCTTATGGATTAGTATACATGGTATGTTGGCATCTTGTCTCATTTTCATTTATTATATTGCCCAAACAGGCACACACAAGAACAAATAGGTACATGTATATACACATACACATATGCATACATTACATACAGGTGTACACATACACACGTACAAATTCATATTAATAGGAAAGATTCAGTCTCTTTACCTTTCTCTGTCTTTTAGCACTCCTTGTCACATTTTTGAAGCTACCACCTTGAAAATCTGCATGAGTATATCACTAGACACCATTCAAAAAGTGTTTTTAAAAAAAGTTCTCAGATCTCTATGGTCATTTTTGACCTGCAATCCTTAAATCATGTGCTGATATTTTTAAAGATAATTTTAGATAAAAAGATATATTTCTGTAGATAGTTTTAGATAGAAGATCTATTTTCGTAGATAATTTTCAAATAAAAGATTTTTTATATAAAAAGATCTATTTTTGTTGATAATTTTTAGATAGATGATTTTTTTTTGTAGTTAAATTTAGATAAAAAGATCTATTTTTGTAGATAATTTTAGATAATTTTTTGATGATTAGTTCTGATACATGCAAAGGCGATAGTGATTCATTTAAGCAAGGTACAGATACATCATTGTAAGGTTGCACCTTCTTTCAGGGGAGATAATTGAAGTTTGATTAAAGTTCATCCTAGAAATGTGAAACATAACACTTGCAAATTTAATTCTGATTATGTGTTTTCCCTGAATCGTGTTCAATCTTTGTTATCTATGGATGATTGTCGGGGTTAAGTGCATTGATGAGGAAGGGAACAGGATTGCGCTGGAAAATAAATATTTGTGGAGTAAAATAAGTGAAATAATTAAAAATCTTTACTCATAGTTCTCCAGTATATGGTCAGAATGAATTCTTTTCTTGCTATCACTGGTGTTTTCCATAGGAAATCATCTGAAATAGAGTATAAACATCTAGAAACATCTACATTCTTGAGAATGTAGGTACTATTTCCATTGCAAAACATTTCAAATAGAGTAAAAAAAACATCTAGAAATATCTAGACTCTGGAGAATCTAGATGTCATTTATAAATTGTCAAAGGCTCCCCCCAAAAGTCAAAAAAGCATTTTTCAAAAACTTGAAAGAAGCATTTTTATAGAGGGACTAGTGGAGTACTAGAGCCAATTTTCAAGTCTGTAGACAAAACAGTATAGCCAGGAGTGCTGGAACATATAAACTAATATACAAACATATTAACACACACATGCATAAAAAAAGACGGAAACCTTCAGCATCTTTGATGGCAACTGTTCTTCAATAAGTGATTATAATCATTATCTCAATTTAAGCTCAGAGTGACCATACCGACTGAATTTGACACAGACTGACAGAGAGACATAAGTAGCTGTTATATAACTTGTGATTACTGATAGAATAGGACTGTTATATGTATTATGTGGATGCATTGTAAATTATTTTTCTCCAGAAATGTATTGGAAAAAAGGGATTGTCAGTGGTTAGGAATTAATGCACTCATTGCTAACAGAATAAGACCATTATCTAACCATATAATGAGCTTATATACTAATTTTCCTGTTTATTCATTCATTTGTATTCTTGTTTGTTTGCTCTCAAATTGGATGATCCCATTGGTTGATATATCTTCTTAAAATGAGATAAAAATAAAAATTACATCATAGAGACTTTTAGGACTTCATGTCTTGAAACAGCTTGAGATTAGTTGAGACTTTGAAAAAAAATGAAATTAAGATACTTAGATTATCAAAAAAAGAAATTACCTAATAAAATAGCTTCAGGCTTCATACATAATCCCGTTATTTTGGACTGGTATATTCTAGTATGTATAATAATTTGTCATGATTATGACACTGGTAATTCATTTAGCTTTCATTGGAGATTTTTAAAAGTGAATGTTTTTACACGGAAGAAATGGAATTTAGATATTCTGTCAGTAGGAAAGAATGGATATCTTGCTGTAGCTATAGAAAGAAAAAATGTTGTGAAAGCAGTTAACTGATACAGGTCTTTCCCTCAGATGAGCTAAGACTGTGGATAAAATTGATTCAAAACTTACAGAAGCAGATTGATCTGGGTGGATGTGCAGTAGTGGAACTAACAAATGTACTTGATTCATCAAGTAGGCTTACAGACACACAAGATTTAAGCTATCTTATCTTGTTAATTTATCTGTAAGCCTACTTGAAGTATTATGATTGTTCCAAGTTCTACTATTTGCATAGGTATATAAACAATGTTTCGTTGCTTAAAATCATCTGAGTGAAACAAAGGACAAAGTTCCCTTATTTCAAAACATCTGGGTCAAGCAAGGGACGAAGTTTCCGATTCCAAATCATCAGATCACTTCCAATGATATAAATTCTGGTGTTCCCCTAAGCTGACTCTCAAAAAGCAGGATAGGGTTAATGCTTATGGGTCGATTTATGTATGAATTCTCTGGCCAAATCTAGATCAATGCCTGGTCATATGTCTAATCTTCCTTTAATCATGTCATGTCACTGAAGATGAGGGACAGTCCTTTGATCACACCAGCCACCACCCTTTTTGATTATAACATATTGTTAAATATATTACAAGATAAATCTTTAAAAGAAAGATCTTGATAAGACATGTCTAGCGAGTCACTCAATAGAAACCATAATACGACCAATGTCTTTTGGCAGCATGCTGTGTTTGGGTGATTATTTGAAAAAAAAAACAGCGATAAATGAACCTTTTGAGGGGCTGTGATAACTAAGAAAATTTTGAATTTTCAAAAACCAAGCTGGACACAAGCTAAGGGTCCAATTTATCGGAGATGTACATTGAAAATTTAACCCCCTCACTGAAAACTTCTTTTGTTTTGCTTTTTTTTTTCCAAAAAATAGGTTTTTTCTAGACTAAATAAAGGGTAAATGTTTAGATTTTCTCTGATCAATGAACCCAGATGTTTATAAATCATTCTGAATGCACAACAAACATCCTAATATCTGGTAAATTGCTTTCAAGATTAAAGACTTTCTCGGATAAATTATTTCTACTGAATCCTTGTTTCTTTCATGTTGCTTTCTTGACTTCCATCCTGTTGTTATCAATTCTGCATTATTCCATTGCTTGAAATTACCTTTCCTGTTATCAATATCAACATCTTTTCCAACCTTGATATTTGAGCCACTTCAAACACTACAAGAGTTATCATCAGACATAATTACCACTGTCAATATCCCAGTTTCTTCATATCTATCTATTTATCTCAGTCTGTACACAACTATCTATCTGTCTGTACATAACTAGCTAGCTAGCTATCTGTTCATATCTATCAATCTCAGTTCATATTTATCTATCTCAGTATATTCATTACTATCTATCTCAGTCTGTTCAAATCTATCTACCTATTCCAGTCCATTTATATCTATCTATTTCAGTCTGTTCATATCTAATAATTAATTAATCTCTCTCAGTGTATATTCATATCTATCTATCATTAATGAGAGCAGTTGCAGGTTGTCAAATTATCAATTAGCAGAGAAAATGGAATCAATGAACTGAGTTAGAATTCCTGTTTTAATTCCTCATGTTCCTCTTGTACTAATTCACTAGTGGAAGGCATGAATCCACTTTTCATCATGTTTTGCTCCATTCCCAGATATATTGACAAAATGTTTCATAATTTGGATTTTTTGATGGTTGGTGAATGAAAGAGTGAGTAAGCACTTCGGCAAATCCCTTCCCCATAATAACCTTATATGCCTAGGCATGCAAAGTAGAAAGCTGAAGTACAAAGCTGTTACATCCATAGTCACCCTTGACAGGACTTAGTCATATAATTATATGTATTAGGTTCATACAAAAGTTCCCATCCCAACGTTTTGCATAGTATGAAGGAAATCTTAAAAGTATCATTGAAGTTCTATTCAGCTCTTTGTTGCTTGTAATATCTTCAGGAATTTTTTCTAGAAAATGGTATCAACTTTATTCTTGTGCAGATCATTGTTGATTATAAAATACACATTTGACATTGTTAACTCTTCATGTTTAATCATTTAATAACATATATAAATAATGCTTTTACTATACACCTACTCCCTGACTTATGACTAACAGGTCTTATTTTGGAATGGTTACAAGTTGGACAATTTTTTTCATGCATTGTCATTTTTATTCAATGATTTTTCCAGAAGTCACGTTCAAATTTGAAAAATTAAAAAAAAATAAATTGGCAACACTGGATTTTAAATCCTCTTGAGAAAAAAAACATCGGAATATTCAAATTTTTAACACTGGACTCACCAATTCAGAAAAAAAAACCCTAAAAACATCTTTGATTGGCAACACTGCTTTAATTCCTCTAGAAATTTAAAAACAAGAGATAGCTAAAAAATTAGATCTAGTTTAGTAATCTTCTGATAATGGTAAAAATAAATTGCCTAAGTCACAGTGTGTGTGTGTGTGTGTGCGTGTGTGTGTGTGTGTGTGTGTGTGTGTGTGTGCTCTGTTCCATTGCGTGAATTCACTGACTACTTGCTGTAACCATTATCTTTGAATTATCACCGTTGTGTAGGGGAGGGGAAATGATCTTTAGCACTTTATCAGCTGTCATATGCACATTTGACAAAGCAATTTTTTATATTTACTCATATTTTTCTTTCATTTAAAAGTGTAACATTTATATTTAGATTAATTTCTTTTTACATCTGCATATTTTGGTCGTTTGAACAGATGGTCGTAAGTTTGGAGGTCATAAGTCGGGGATCAGGGAATAGGCGTATATGCCTTTATCTGCAAAGTTATTGTAAATGCCAAGCTAGTCACTCTACCTCTAGACCTATGAAATACATTCATTATTACTAGAATAAGTGGAAGAAAAAGAAGAAGAAGAAGAAGAAGAAGAAGAAGAAGAAGAACTATTATTATTATTATTATTATTATTATTATTATTATTATTATTATTATTATTATTATTATTATTATTTCGGAATCTCACACCAGTTGCCTGGTGGTAACCACTGGAGTTTGAGTGACAGCAAGTCTCCTCAAGTCTCCAGCCCTCCTCTCCTAGTACTCATAGGTCGCAGTAATTCTACGATTTACAGTTTCACACCGGTTGCCCAGTGGTTATCGCTGAAGGCTGAGTGACAATAAGTCTCCTCAGGTCTTCAGCTAACGTCTCCTCTCTCTTTCGCATATCATGACAGAGCTACGATTCGTTGCAGTCCTTATATCTCTAGCACCTTCCTCAGTATCCGTGCAGTTCCCAGTAGTGCTGTGGTCTGTACGGTCTCTATCCTTCCCCTAATCCCAATCTCCTCCAGTCTCTCCCTCAGCGTTTTGGGGACAGTTCCTAGTGCGCCCACTATGACCGGTACTACCCTGGTTTTCATGTTCCACATTTTCCTTAACCCCCTTGCTAGGTCCTGGTATTTTTCCCTTTTTTCACCCTCCTTCTTTTTTACTCTATGGTCTGCAGGTACAGCAACATCTACTATTTGGCAGGCCTTCCTTTTTTTGTCTATTACTAAGTCCGGTCTTCTTGCCTGGATGAGGTGGTCAGTTTGGATGTCAAAGTCCCAGAGTAGTTTGTGGTTGTCATTCTCCAAAACTGCCTCTGGCTTTATTATTATTATTATTATAATTATTATTATTATTATTATTATTATTATTATTTATTTATTTATTTATCTATCTATCTATTTATTTTTCATTATATCAGATTACCAAACCCACCTGATTGACCTGAATCATATATTTGCATTCATAGCTAAATAATTACGAATATGTTTCATCATTATCAATATCATCATCATCATCATCAGCCTTTTATGGCCTGTTGTTGGACATAAACCTCCCCCAAGATTCATCCAACCTCCCTATTGTGGGCGTCACAGAACCAGTAATATTTGAACTTATGTACTTGGTCACGTCATCTGGTATTTTATCGGCCCCGATTTTGCATGTGATATCTGGAGATCCACATTATGAGCCGTGATGTCCCAGGGTTGTCTGACATTCTTGCAACATGACCAGCCCATTGCCATTTGAGTTTCTGTGTGGACCCTGTGATATCTCGGACTCCTATCTTTCCTTTAATATACTATGTTGTCTTGTGATCTCCCCATGTGAGGTTGAGTATGATTTTCAGTTTAAGGGTCAGTCTTTGGGTTAGGTTCCATGTTTCAGTTTATATCTAGTTCATACACACAACCTCCACCTCTGACTGAATTCTGGTCATTCTTGCTAGATATTCTTGGCCAGTGAAAAAGTTGATGAGGTACTGAACTTCTCTTCAACTCTAAAAGGCAAGTGGAGAAGACCAGGAAAGTTATTGGAGATAAGGAAAATAAAATCAGATAGGTAAAATATATGAACCATGCAAAAATGTACTTGTTCAGCAAGAAAGAACAAGAAAAAAAAGAATAGGATTTTTTTTACCAGTCACTGAATGTAAAGTTCTATCTTTAGTGCTGAATATTTGACACAATTTATTGCAAACTAACAAGAAAGTAAAGTTCTCGTTTTAACTCTCAAGTTCCTACAATACTATCTACAAGGCTTGTCCGGAAAGTATCCAGCCATTACACAAAAGTTTTACTAACCCTATACCTTGTGGTAAAAAATAGGAACAATAAATACAGGTGTGGCTGCTGCAGAAACAAACTCTTCTCCAAAATCTATTTCCTCGCGTAAATTCTAGCATAAATTTTCATAGATTAGTCAGTTTGGCTCATTTAGTAAGAGAGTTGCCTACTAATTAGGTTGTGATTTCAAATGATGGTAAGGAAATGCTATCTTTATCTATCTGTATCATTTAATGAGACAGGACAGACAAACAGCAAAGAGTTCACTCCCCAAATTTAAATGAGGATTATTGTTATTGTTAGGGTGGAAACAGACAACTCAAGCTCCAGGCTTTGATAGGGGTTTATCAAAATGTATGAAATTTCACTTGTAGGCAAAATTCAGTGTTTGAGAGCGCAAAACCAAGCCAATGGCTGCAGAGTCTGAACTGTCTCTCTCATTGTTCCATCTTCTATGCAGTGTGATCTCTGTCATTGTAGCCACTATAATAACCGTGGCCATTAGCGTCTTTATTAGTACCATCAAAACCATCATTGTTATATAATTACCTCTCATTTTTGCCCAATTTATCAGCAAGAACATAATTAGTACACAACTGCATTCATCAATAACATCATTACCATCAGTGTCACAGACATATATTAATACTGTTGATTCCATCTCCATCACTTCCTGGAAACCTCCACTACCGCATCATTCTTCCTAATGAATTTCCCCGGATGTTCTCCAGATTTCAATTTCCTTCACTTCGTGCAAATAATCTTGTAAAATCCTGCATCATTCTTTCTGAATTCACTCTTCTAATCATGGTTGACATCAGATTCTGGGGGTATCAGTAAAAGGTGGAGGTGTGACAGGATCTTGTTCTTCTGAATAATCAAAGCAGTGGGAGGTATGATGGCTGTTATCATGGCAACAGGAAGTTGGTGGAGTTACCATTTTCATTATCTGGGTGGGAGTCACAAAAGGAAAAAGCATACAAAAAACATTCTCCAATGTTTCAAAATGATATTTGTCGTGCGTAGGGCTCTTATCAACTGAGTTATGTTGTTACTGACAACAATTGAGTGGAGGAAAACAATTTTTTGCTCTTTTTTTACCTCTGATTACGAAGTTAGAAAAGATATATGTATTCACACATGCTTTTGTGTTAGTCAACATAATATCCCTAAAAGTTCTTGATGAATTTCAATTACATTTCCTGGAAGGTTAGGCCATGGGGTGATGGAAAATTCATCAAGTTTTGGAGTGGATCTAGGAATTTATTTTTGATTGAGAGATATTCGAAAAAAAATCTTGTATATTTAGATATCCACTCATGTTTGTCAGTACAATATTTCTGAAGTTGTCAATGAATTTTGATGACATATTGAGGGAGGGTGGGTAATCGGATAATGGGGATTTGACTAAATTTGGTGGCAGATCCAATGATTTTTCACATTTATCTCCCCTACATCATTACTATTTTTGAACTGATTTTCATCCAGTTTTTTGTGACAATGGTGTTAACATGGAAAATGGATCAGCAGACCAATTTGGAATTTCATCTGAAGCAGTTTATGTTCACTTTGCTCTTGGAGCTGTTGAGCCCTGTAAGGCAGTCCACTTGAGAGATGGTTACTCAGAGAGGAAAAAACCAACAACTTGGCAGTCACTTCAGTTAGTTCTTAGACCGAATAAGAGAGGAGGGTTGGGCGTGGGGTTGGCAACTCCACCCTGTGGAACCTATTTTCTACTCAAACCCCTGCAGTGTGTCATGGCTCTATGATCTCCAAAAAAGTTTACAGAAATCAAGAAATATAATTCACTCACTGATTCAATTCACTACTTCATTGAAAGTCATTAGAAATAAATACTGTATATTTCAGTATTCTATTGAAGAGCCTTTCATTTACGTCTTCTCTTGTGGAGCCTGTAATTGACAACCATTAGAAAGTAATGATTTTAAGCCTCAGTCATACATAAATATTACATCTTTCCCTTGTGGAAAATTAACACTGCGATATTTGAATGTTAAGCTGGCAACTTTGCCAGGCATTAAAAAAATCAATCCATTTTTCATTCAAAGATCTCAGCACTGAAGATACCAGGGGAAGCTTTTAACAGTCTAGAGAAGAGAAGTAAATAAAAAAGATTAATTAATTGAAAATCTGTTGCAAGTCAGTCTGTGGCTTACCATTGGAGGATTCCTCCCTTCTGTAGATTCTTATTGGCTTGAAATAATTACATCCAGCAAAATCAATAAAAATCCATCAGAATTTTTACAGTTGTAAATTAATCATTGGTGCTTTCTTTTAGTGTTCACATGCAATTTGCTGCTTAACCGTGGTACTTATTGTGCATCATTATACATAGAATTGTCCCATTCATTTGATAATACTTGCATTAATTACAATCCCCTTCTTTCTGATTTTCAATGCATTTCTCTAGTAAAATCATTAGCAATGCATTCACATCATACATACAAAAGCTTTATTCTGTCAGTAATTCTTACATTAGTACCAAACCACTTTTAAACCTTTTTTTCTTTTTTTTCAATGCATTTCTATTGTAAAATCATTTATGATATATTTTAATGATAAAAATCATTGAACTACCAAAACCATCAAAGATGGCCCAGGGTTCTATCTTTTTTTAAAATTTCTGCATGTGTTTGTATGTGCATTTGTTTGTGTTTCTCAGCACTCCTTCCCATACGATTCTGTCAACAGACTTGAAAATTTGCATCAGTACTCGGCTAGACTGTTTTTTAAAATGCATAGTTTGATTCTTTGGAAGAACTCTTTTAAGAACCATTTTGGGTCTTATTTTGACAGATTTATTAATAACATCCAGATTCTCCCGTATCTAGATATTTCTAGATGTTTTTTTAAATGTTTTTTTTTGTATGTCAGAAGTATCATAAATATAATTCATTCTGACCATATTTATTCTTTGATGGGATTTTTTTTACTTGACTTCAAATTTTGATGCTACAGTTGCTCAATTATTGACTGCAATGCCAACTTTACAATACTTTCAATAACAAAATCATTAACAGTGCATTTATATTATACATATATTAATCATACACTATTTATCATTCATTACATTGTTCATTTTTCTAGGGAAAAGGGAAATTTTGGTTTCTAATTTAAGCAAAAGGTTTTCATAAGCGGTCCATTTTGTCATTGTAAAATTCACAATAAGCAGTATCAAAACCTATGTGGTCAAATCTTGACTCCATGTAGCCTATCCTTGACTCTTGATTACATCTACGGTACCTTCTACTTTGATCTGTTCTCTGATCCATGTTGATCTTTTTTTGTGGCTTAGTATCATTCCTAATTTTGATTGTTCAATCCATGGAGAGTGTTTGAAACATGGAACTTAACCAAGAGACGGACCCTCAAACTGAAAACCATGCAACGTGCACATGGGAAAATCATGCTCAATATCACATGGAGAGATCACAAGAAAGTACAATATATTAAGGAAAAACAAGATGTCCAAGACATCATAGAAACCATAAGAAAACTCAAATGGCAATGGACTATTGTTGCAAGAATGGCACACAACTGATGGACATCATTACCAGCAACATGGATTTCTAGAGATCACATGTGAAATTGAAGCCGGCAGAATACAAAATGGCAAGACGAACTAGACAAGTTCAGAAAGTATTGGCTCTATAACGCCCATGATAGAAAGGTCTGGTAGATCACAGGGAAGGTCTATGTCCAATGACGGTGATTAAAGACTGATGATGATGTAATTCCTAATCTTGCTCTTTCATTTGCTCTTTGTGTTATTCTGAGTAGTAGTAGAAAATCAGACATAACATGGACAGATAAGACAGAAAGATTTGTTGGTAATATATCTTTAAGGTTAGCACAGTCATAATCAACATGGAAAGAACTGAGAGAGGCCTTTGCCCGAAAGTGAACTTATGATGGCTGAAGATGATGATGATAATTCTATTGGTCCCAAGAATCCATAATCTATTGGAAGTAATACTAATATCTACACTCTTTTACTTAACTAAAAATGTTCATTTTGATAAATGAAAAGTCAAAAAATTTATTCCTTCATCATATTCAGCCATTTACTTCTATTTCTGGATACATTTTGCTTGTTCCTTCAATTGCTTCTTATCAACAGTTGATTTCACCTCATTTAGAGTCTTCCTTTCTTCTGTTCCGGTGTTCTTGGATACCAAACTGCTATTTGTGATGTCCACCTGGTCATCTAACATTCATATCACATGGCCGGGCCTTATTAGCTTTTCAGTTGTCCTTTGAGAATGATGTCTTTGAATTTGGTAGCATTTCTCATGCATTCATCCAGTATATGCTCTTGGAGCATATATCAAGAATGCTTCGTTCAATTACTCTTTGAGTGACTGCCAGACTTTGCACTTCTTTTTTTTCTAATCAATGACCATGTCTCACAGCCATAACAGCATATCTGGTAAGACTGTGCTGTCATAGGTGTGCGCTCATATTTTTAAGGCTCTTCGATTCTTTTCAGAATCCCTTTTATTCTATTGAAGGCTGTCCATCCAGCCCTTACCTGTTTTGTTTGTTCTTGTTCTATGGCATGATTGCTATCAATTGTTTGACTGAAATATATACGGAATTCAACCTTTTAATTAGAGAATCTGCAATTGGTATTTGTTCTCTTAAAGAGATATTAACTTGTTATGGCAGCATTAATTTTGAGGCCTACCTTCCGGCTCTCTTTTTTCACTTTATTCAGCATTTTATTCAGCTCCTTGCCATTTTTTGCAATTGACGCAGTATCCTTGGCAAATCTCAGATGTCTCAGTTGCTCCCAGTTAATATTGATTCTTCTTTTCAGACTCATTTTTATATTCTGTTACCATTGCGATGAAATAAGACAAAATGATTCTAAGAAAAAAAAAGATAATTTATAACTGATTTTTTATTTCATGCATAAAAAATTTGAAAATAATTTTCCATTCGTCAGAATTTAATTCAATTTTTCTTAAATCTTGTTTGCTGATTTTTTTTATAAAGATCGCACGTTGGGGAAGGAAATTGTTTGTTTTTCCCAATTTTGGTCTGTAATTACAAATGAAATTTATTTGGCAAATAGCAATGGAAAAAGTTAGTTACTTTGAGATTTCTCTCAAACCTGGTGTGGTAAGTCACTCAATAGAAACCATCACGTGACCAACATCTTTTTGCAGCATACCTTTTTTGGGGTGATCAATGAAAAAATTGGAAAAAGGGTTGTTGTTACTTCTGTTGTCATTTTGGGACAGTGTTCACTTGGAAAGTCTGAATTTTCAAAACAGAAGCATAAAACTAATGGACCAATTCAGCATTAACTTACATTGCAAATAGAACCCCCAACTATTTCGGTTAGGGATTTTCGAGAACAAAACAACGTTTATTTCTAGATGGAATAAGGAGTAAATATTCAAATTTTCAGCCCACCAGCTCTACTAACGTGACCTGTATGCATAATATATTCATAGCCAGCCAGACCTAGATGATTAGTGGTAATTTCATCAATAAAAAAACGCTAGTCCATAAATAATTTTTATTCAATTAGCCGAGAGTGGATATATCAAAGGGAGATAATACGTCAATCAGCTCACCCTGAATCAACTTGATCTCATTTCTTGATTTCCAACCTTGATTCTTGCAGATGACATATAATAATTTTTGAACACACCTGTGGCTGTTTTTTTTTTCTCTCTTGCAGAATCCTCGAGATCAGTCAGTTTGGAAAAAAACCCTTTCACAATAAAGAAAAAGTAGGAAGCAGTCAGAGTGTGCATACCTCTGTCAACGTTATTGTCATTAAAAACTGAATGAAAATCAGTTCATAGACAGAGGAGAGGTAATAGCTATGATGCAGGGAAAATAACCTTGTTAGATTTGATTTTTCAAAATTTCATACAGTCTTAATACATAAGAAATATCTCTCAATTCAAAAAAAAAACATTTCTGAATCCGCAACAAAATTTTATCAATTGTTCCTTAGTCCATTGTTTACCCTTTTGTAAAATTTCAATGAAATTCAAATAGAACTTTTGGAGATATTGTGTTGACAAGCAGACAAACATGAGTGAATCCTGTTAAGACTGTGATCTTAATATACAAAAAATATCTCCCGCTCAAAAAATTTCTCAATCCACGCCAAAATTTGATCAATTAATTATTAGCCAACGGCTCATCCTCCTAAAAAATATCATACAAATTTTCTTGAAAACTTTTGGAAGTACTGTGTGCACAAACATGAGTGAATACATGAATATATGAAAAGTTATGAATGCATTCTCCCAATAGTCACTTATGGAGCTGAAACATGGAACCTAAGCAAGAGACAGACCTACAAACTGAGAAGTATGCAACGTGCGTATGAGAGAATTATGCTCAACCTTACATGGAGAGATCACAAGACAGCGCAGTATATAAGGAAGAAAATGGGTGTCTGTGACATTATAGAAACTATTAAAAAACTCAAATGGTAATGGGCAGGCCATGTTGCAAGAATGAAAGACAACCGATGGACATCACGTCTCACATCATGGGTCTCCAGAGATCACATAAGAAACCAAGGCCGACAGAACACAAGATGGAGAGATGAACTAGAGAGATTCAGGAAATACTGGCTCTGCGACGCCCATGATAGAGAATTGTGGCAAATCCAGGGGAAGGTCTATGTCCAACGACGGGTGTTAAAAGACGGATGATGATGATGATGAATGAAAAAATATTTCTCAAGCTAAAATTTTTCCGGATTCATCCCCAAATTTAACCAAATCTTCTTTAGTGCATGGTTCACCATTCTGTAAAATTTAATTGAAATTCCTTGAAAACTTTTGGAGATACTGTGAAAACAGACAGACATGAATAAATACATATACCTTTTTTTTGGTAGTGATAATCATAGTGGTCTGTAATTTTCCAAGAAATAGATAAGTGGATGAATATGAATGAACATACTTAAATCGGCAAATATTTGCAAAATTATTCGTTATACAAATGGAATAAATCAGAGATAGCTACCTACCTATAAATATCTACTAAGCTAGCTTAGTCTAGTCTAGTATATAGCTGGGAGTGGAGGTAGAAAGATAATGTTGCACTAATCTTCCCAGTGGGGAAAGCTTCCTCACTTTGAAAGCCAGTATAAAAAATCCTATCAAGAAATTTATACCTTATAGGTATAACAGAATTTTGGAGTATATAAATGTACTTCTTAGAAGAAGATTGTAGGTTTTACCTTGGCTTTAAAACTAACACGTACCAGGGAGAAACATGCTACTATCTAAGTCACTGGGATAGTTACATAGGTGAGTTGGTAAATAGGTAGGTAGGTATTAAAATATAAATTCAATTTCTTTCAAAATTCTTTATAGTAGCTTGAAATTAAATTCATGCATATCAGTTGATTCAACCATTTTGCAAAGGCCCAAATAACTACTTTGTCTCCAAATGTACTGTGAATGAATAAGATGAGAAATTAGGAGATAAAGCAGTTATTTGGCCTTTGCATTACCAGCAGCTGTTTAGCTCAAGAGCAGTGATATGTAAAAGTGTCTACCTATTGGTTGCAGGTTCAATTCCTGCAGCTGCCCTATTTTCTTTAATTGTTTATTCTATTTATGCTATCCAAACCAAATGATACATTCATCATGTAATAATGAGAGATCATTTCAAATAGAGTTACAAAGTAATATAACGCATTTATATAATTATTTCTGTTGGATTATATACCCATTTATATATAGATATATATATATAGATATATATATGTATAGATATTTATAATGAAATAATGGATTCGTAACACAAACACATTTATGATTTTGCCCTTTGGGCTCCATCAGATGAGTTCATTGTTTTTGCTTATTGGACAGTTCCAGCTGTCTACAGGGTTTGACTATTTCTATTTTGTTTTTGCTGGTGTTAGTATAGGTTTTTGCTAATTCCATGGCCTTCTCGAAAATTCCTTTAGATATTGATGGGTAAAAGTCCATTATATTGATTTATACAAATTCACAAGTGTTTTTATGCTTGATGTGGTTAAACAAGGTCATAGCATCGTTTGTTTTTATCCACTGTATGTATTATGTAGTTGTTGTTTGATGCTGTAGTTTATGCTTTTGAGTATAATCTTACTAATTTTTCCTATCTGGGATTTGGTGGGGTTGATCATTCTAGTAGTGGAGTTGTTTAAAAGATCTGGTTTGTGGTCCTTTATGAGTATAAAGGCATCTTTTTTCTATGATTTTTCTGCTCTGTGGCAGGTGTTTAATTTTTTAGTGATGCTTTTGCTTTCTTTACAATTGTTTTGCAATTGTTCCTCTTGGAACTAGTTGTTACTAGTTTTGTATCCTTTCCCAGTTATGTGATTACATTTGCTGATTTATTTGATTTCTTTTTTTAAATTTTCTCTGGTATGTACCCGCTCAAAGTTTACTGGTGGTTTATTTTATAGTGGGCTCTTTTGCGTTTTGAAACTGATAAAATCCTTTTCCTCAGTTTGCTTGGTTTGTTTGTTCAAACAACTAACGCCATGTAAAGGTGAACCTAAAACTAGTAGACGGACAACAATTATATAATATATCTCCTGTAATCAAATCCATCTCACTTAACTGATGGATCACCAACATGACTGATAAAAAGTGTCGAAAACATTCCAAATACAAGCAATATAGTTTATAACA
Source organism: Thysanoteuthis rhombus (assembly GCA_963457665.1). Classification (NCBI taxonomy): domain Eukaryota; kingdom Metazoa; phylum Mollusca; class Cephalopoda; order Oegopsida; family Thysanoteuthidae; genus Thysanoteuthis; species Thysanoteuthis major. Next base: position 15,196,763 of record OY735201.1, read on the forward strand.
ACTAGCCACTAGCATTGAGATTAAAACACCACTCCCTGTATGGGAGATAAATAAAGAAACAAATATAAAAAAAGAGCAAATGAATATAAAAATAGAAATGGCAAAAATTACCAACAGATAGATTAAACTATGTGATATCTAAAACAATTTTAAAACCCACAAACCATCAACATAATGAAGAGAATATTTCAAAAGTTAAAATTTGAAAATTAATTAAAAAAATCCAATGCAACTAACAAAAGCAAAAATTTGAGCTACTACGATTGAACAATCATAAAAGAGAAAAAAACAGAAAAAGGAAGTGTGGATATAATAGGGCGAGGCTTTCCACCCAGAGGAAAAAAATATGCTCCTCCCAATAACATTTTAAATAGGAATCCAAATAAATCAAATCATTTGCCCGAGGGAGCCCAAAGGGCATAAACATAAATGTGTTTGTGTATATAATGCAATACTTCACCATATTCAATGCTCGACTGAAAGCTAAAGTTTTTGTATTGAGTACTTTTATGAAATCAGACATCATATATTGAATTACAGATTTGTACTTTGGTATGTATATATATATGTATATATATATATATATATATATATATATATATATATATATATATATATGTGTGTTTGTGTGTGTGTGTGTATATATATATGTATATATATATGTGTGTGTGTGTGTATATATATATATATATATATGCATATATATATGTATATGTATATATATATATATATATACACATATATATATATATACATATATATGTATATATATATATGTACTTTTATATATATATATATATATATATATATATATATATATATATATATATAGAGAGAGAGAGAGAGAGAGAGAGAGAGAGAGAGAGAGAGAGAGAGTTGATCAGGGAATAACTTATGAACAGAATGAGAAAGGAAAAGGCTGAATTATATAGATGTAAATAGACTACGTCTTTTTTATTTAGTAACTTGGATATTCTATTTATATTTTTATCTACTGTCTTGTCAGCCAAAAGCATTCATTCTCTATGGCATGTGTCACTTCCTTTGCTCTTGCAATGGACTCTTTCATGACTTACAATAACGAACACTTCTTGCAATGATTTATTACTACATTGTCTATTCTATATTCTGGCCCAAACTTGGTCAATGTCTACTTCAACTCATTCTCCCTAGAAAATTATATGGTGTTGGTTTCTTTGTTTTATTCTTACAGAATTCTAAAGATACTATCAAATCATACTTATTGTACAGAATCCTCATGTAAGTCAAGAATTCTCATTTATAGTTCATCCTTTTGACAAGAATATACAATATAGAATAATTTGGATGACAAATATAAACCTTCAGATGCTTCCAGGGACAAAATAATTCAATTATATTGTTTTTCATCTATTTTTGTATTTTACTTCAAATAAAGAACACTTCAATATTTAAATGGAAAGTTTGCTTTGCTATTTGTATATAGAAGAGTTAAATGCTTATTTTATCACAAAAGAAAATTTATCATGGAAATTCATAACAATCTGAAAGTTGATAGCTTTTGTAGGCTGGGAATGCATAAAATGAATTACTTATAATATGAATGGGAATTATTTTTGAACGTTCCCAGATCTAAAAAATAATCTTCTATGTCTGCAAGTTTTATCCCAAATGTAACACCTTTGCAAGCTCTTCTGAGCTTTTCTGATACTTTGAGACACATTTTGCCAACAGATTTACAAAACAAATTGAGACCAGCATTCATAAGGAAATTATGAATCTCCCCCATGTGTATATGTTGCTTTTTACCTCATGAATTATGCAGTCATGGCGGTAAAATTAAGTTACCTTAATGAAAATTTTACCAATATAGTTCGAATTATGAATTAATGATTAAGAAAATGAAATAGGTTTGGTTAGTCACTTGAGAGGGTGAGCAATTAAAAAATTGGAAAATGGAATGATGAATGAACAACTTACTTTTCTTGCTTTTCAGCACTGTGATAACTGAAAAAGTCAAAGTTTAAAAATAAGTGGGAATGCTGCTGCTGGCTTCAAACTAAGGGACCAATTCGGCATAAACTTTTGTTGTAAATTACTCTCCCCGCCCCCCAAAAAACAAAAAAACAAAAGCAACCTATTTAAGAAGTGACCCCGCCCCAAAAGAAATAAACAAAAAAACAACCTATTTAAGAATTGAACTTCCGTACCCCCCCCAAAAAAACAATAACCAATAAACAAAAAAAAAAATAACCTATCTAAGGGGATAATTCAAAAAAAAAAAAAAAATTTCCTTTACTAATTGAGTACAGATAGGTATATAGATACACATAAATGTCTGAACACCTGAATAACCTGAATCCAGCAACATTGATTAAACAGGTCTGTTGTGGATAGTGCTGAATACTGAAGCACAGATGTTCACTGATACGGATCTTAGTGACTTGAGGTCTTTCATGGGAGCCAAATGGTGTAAAACGAACTCTTGTAAAGCTGTGGATATCTGCAATAGTAAAAAAAGTTCTTTCCAAAAATGTGAAAATGATCTAAAAAGACATTGATAGTTAACATAGAAAATATCTCCAAACCAATTTAGAACATAAATTCTATTTACAATTTTTAATGGCTCATTTATTTACCTACTCACTGGACACATCCGAGACAGAGGGATCATTGTGTACTCATAATCTTGTCTTGTGGATGTCACATCTACAGCCACCTTTTATGATAACAAGGTATGGTCTTCTAGCCAACACTCAACCAAGAGTCATCTTCAAGGCAGCGGCTTGTATACCTTCCATCCTACTCACACTGTTTAGACTGTACTCAGTCAGTTGCTGAGTAAACAGGGAAATCTGTCCCATGAAGAGTTTTTCTATACTCTTCACAGTAATTGAACCTGTATCCATCTACATGTGAGGGAAGCATGCTTACCATTACACCATCCGAGCAGACTAATGGCTTACTTTTTCAATAATGACACATATTCTCTCATATTGGGAAAAAAAAGCCTTTCGCTTATAAATGTTCAATCTAATTGGAAGTTTTAGATAAATTCAAAAAGACTCCAGGGACTTATACTACTATCTTCTCTTCTTCCCTCAATTGCAATTATTGATCTTGATATTTATCTGAATTATTGATTTTTAATGAATTCTGCATTTTATCTGGTTGCCAGAGTGTGAATCAGCATTTTTGAATGGCTGCATTTTTTCAGTGTTTTATATTAATAAGAAATATTTCAGATCTGTTTGAGTATTGAAAAACCACTGAAGTATAACAAAACGAATTTCATGAGTCTGACAATTGAATGATAATAAGTGGTGAATTGCTTTGAATCTGTTTTTTAGACTGGAGAGATTATAAAATGACTGTACCAATGGCATTTATTTGGCATTTCATGATTAATTTCCCTCAAAAGCCACAGATCTTTGCTGATACTAGTCTCATTTCAATTCAAGAAATCCAACTGTAAGACAGATTTCAGATAAAGTTTCAGATATATTAAGAAGAATAAAATACAAGTTCTGTATAGCGTCTTTCTAAAAACTTTCTACCTTTCAATTTCTCAATCGGCATCACTGGGTATATTTTTAGAAAACAACTTGAATTAATACATCTAAATTTTTAATATCTTGCTTTTTCAATAATGATACACATTCTATCATATTGGCCAAAATAAAACCTCCTCCTGTCATTTATAAATGCTGAATTTAATTGAAAGTTTCAGATAAATAAATGAAAAAGTCTTCAGGTGCCAATCAGACTGTCAAGATTAATTCAAGAAACTGCTTGGTCTGAATTTTTCAAAGAACAACCAAGAATAGAACATTCTTTCAAAGCTCTACAAAGCAATTTTTGAAAATTTCAAATTGGAATTTGGACAGTTCCGGTCAAAATTCTCAAAAAAATATCCAGAAATGAATAAGAGTGTGATCAAATTCCTGCTACTTTTTTTACGCCTTCCTATCTCTTTAAGTCCAGATTCTTGATTGTTATATATTTTTTTTTAAAAATGCAGAAATCTTTTCAACTGCAATATAAGTCAGCAATTCTATTTATGGCAAAAATTATTTCTCGAGACCAAATTCGAAACAGTTAACAGCATTTGTAAGGAATTAAATGACCTAAAAAGAAAATCGTTAAAGAGAGATAAACAGAGTTCCTAACAAAGGCAGAAAGTGGTTATATTAATGAGAGGGGGTATGATAATTTCATTCAGACTTTCTTGAATCGGTTCATAGCATTTATAAAGATAGAAAGACTGCTACTGCACTTGTTTATATGTTAATAAGCCAAGAATGACTGTTATCAAGTGTATTACTTTATAAATTGTTTTGATTTCTCTTCTCCTTTATTCAACTTCTACACAGTTATCTGTATTCATCATTTGTGCATTAAGAAGAACAAGCTACTAGTCTTGTACAGTGTCTTTCTTAAAACTTTCTACCTTCCTATTTCTCAATCAGCATTATGGTGTCTCCTACTATGCACATTACTTTTGCCATGAGCATAATTTGCACTTACAAACATGTCTGAATGATAGAAGGAATGGTTAGAAGTCACCAATTTTCAGATTGTACTGAATTCACAGAGTCACAGATATTTATTACCACAACTTTTCTTGGGGAAAAAGAAAAGTTTGATTTCAGATAAGAGCCAAAGGTGTTTATAAATGGCTCATCTTGTCCTTGTGAAAATAAAAAAAATGCAGTTAGAATCAATATTTATGTGCTTAAAATCTTTACGTTATGTACTCCATTCTATTGGCATCGAGAACTTATAATTTATTGGGACTAATACTACAATCTCTACTTTATCTCCCAATTACAATTATTGATTTTGATGTCGATCGGAATTATTGATTTTTAGTGAATTCTAAATTTTTGTCTGCTTGCGAGAGTGTGGATCAGCATTTTCGAATGGCCTCAGTTCTTTGGTGTTTAATACTAATATGAAATACTTAAGCTCAGTTTGAATATCAGAAACCACTGAAAGCTAATCAAATTTTTTATTTTATGAGTCTGGCAATAAAATGCTAAAAAAGTTGTAAATTGCTTTGAAAGTCTTTTTCTGTCAAAAGTTAATCATAAAAAAAATACTTCATGTCAGAATTCCAGTAATTTAAGTCTATTAATGGGCAGTAAAATCAAAAAAACATGGCCAGAAGATTTGGAGTAAGGAGATGAAAATATGGCTGTAGATTTATGTTCAGTCTAGACTTAGCTTTCCATGTGTGAGTTGGTTAGGATGTCATCTGCGGCAGAGCCTGATCAAAAATTGGGGCGGGGACAGGCAGTGTTGCCAACTCAAAAATGTTTTTTGTGCTAAATCAACCTCGAGAAAGAGTCGAAAAACGTCAAAATGCACTTGGTTTAATAGATTAGGAAACTTTGAGTTCAATGCACAGATTCAGCAGTTCACTGCTTTGATATCCTGTTGCTTCATAAGTTTTAAGGGATGTTAACATTCAGATTCATAGACTGCTTTTAATTGCTGTGGGACTCAACAGTATATAAGATGAATAAAAAATGGAACTCTTTTGTGGATCGAAGTGAAGAAAAAATGTTCAAATTTGTCCAAAAGTTGAAGGGAAATAACACTGATTAGAAGTTCTTCCCCTTGAATCACTTTTTGAATTGACTTGAATGAATTTGAGGGTTGAGAGAATAAAAATATGTTCAGAAGGGTGCCTCATTGTAGAGCGTTGGTGAGCAAGCTATTTAGCAGACATATGTGTGAATAAGGTGTTCAAGGGGTTACGATTGTACTTCATCTTATTTACTCTGCTCAACTATGAGAATAAAGTAATATAAGTAATTTTAATACTCTGGCTCGATGATATTGTTTATTGACATTATATGAGTATTGTGTACACACTGTGTGGTATATACTTACAAATTGACAGCTGCTTCTTGTACCATTTTTACACCCATCCCTCTAATACAAACAACAGAATTAAAATTCTAGAATGATCTCCAAATTTTGGAACTTGTTTGTGTATAACTTTTGATTCCTTAGGGCTATCAAGGAAAAATAAAAAGTTCCCTGATCCCCAGCCTGTGCTCATTCAGAAAATAGTATCCTACAACTCATGGAAAATTCTGACCAGATCACCTTTAAAATAGTGCAACTGGAAATGAACAGTAAGCCATCACAAATATATCCTTCAGTATCCCCCCCTCCCGCGCTCCAAAATATATGCTTACAATATAACCGTGTATGCAAGCAGACCATTGCCATTGTGTAGTGAGCTTGATCTTCATTATGCTACATAATATCAACCCAAGTTTAATAAGTACAGAAAAGGCCACTTACTGTGATCATTTTGGGACAAGGTCTTTTAAATAACAATAACCAGGTAATTACATTAAGTGAAGGATATATCTGCTCTATACATAATTAATATCATATAGTGAGCTTGAACTTAACTGGGTGCCCCACACTGGTAATTTGTGCTTGACCAAATCAAGCTTTGTAAAATACTGCAGAAGACAATTACTGTGATCATTTTAGGACAGGGTCTTTTAAATAACAATAACTAGCTGAACATTAATCAATGGATATATAGAGGAAGCCGCTTATTGTGATTGTTTTAAGTAAAGGGTTTGGGACCAAATAATTTATGATAACAATAACCCTTTGATGACATCATCCATGATTATAATATCCAGCTTCTGCTGCAGCTGTAACTCCAGACGTTAGAACAATGAGATACCAGCTGGCAAATAGAGGATTCTGTCCACAATTCCTTGGAATGTTGCAGGATATTATATTCACTTGATGAACATTGAACAGCAAACCAACTGAAATATGGTAAAGATAACAAAGATAAGGATACTTATCTGAATAACAGAGCCAGCCTAAGGCTTGAGCAAACTAAGCAACTGCCTAGGTCTCCAGTGGCCATCAGAATACCTCCAAGAGTGAAGGGAGGAGCAAAAGAGTTTGTGGTGGGAGGGCAAAATCTAATTCTGCTTAAGGCCCTGGAAATGCTTGTTGACCCTGTTGAATAAACCCAACAATCATAATGAAGCCTTCTATTAAACTTTACGCCGATGGCAATCAGATTGACGGACCAGCCAAGTGGGCTACAGATTCCTCCCTCTTTGCTAGTCTGTGTCTGTGTGTGAGTGTTTGTGTGTGTGTATGTCCCTGGGTGCTTCTTGTCACATTATGGGGACAACAACTTTCTAAGAATATTTTTTTGTTTTTTTTCATAAAAGTGTTTTTTTGAGTCTCTATAATCATTTAGGGAACAACATTACCCTAATCTCATTCAGGTATTTTTTAGGTAATTTTAGATAAAGGATCTAATTTTTTAGGATAACTTTTGATAATTTCTTAGATAATTTGTTCTGGTGTACATGCAGGCTATGGTGTTTCATTTATGCAAGGTCCAGATATTCCTCTTATATTTTACTGAAAAAATTCCAAAACTGTACAAAAATTTGTAAAATCTGCCACACTTCTGTTGAAACCAATTTTGAGAGAGTATTTTTGGTTCTCTAATTAGATGATTTAAATTTTTCAAGTTTCAGGAATGTCTTTGATGCTTTCCCATCGGCTTTAGATATCTGATTGCCTTTCTCTTTCCCTTTACAGGTGCGGAGTAACTTTGAAGTATCTGCTGACACATTATATGATGTATTACATGATCCGGATTACAGAAAAGTTTGGGACCGAGCCATGATTGACTCTTATGACATATGTGCGTTGAATCCAAACAATGACATTGGGTACTACGCAAGTAAGTAATATCATTTCTATATTTCTTCACACACATACACACACACGTGCACACACACACACACACACACACACACACACACACACACACACACACACACACATGCTTCTATAATAAGATTTAGCATCAGAAGTACCAATTTGTTATGCATTTTTGGCAGCAATTGAAACAAGCATGTAAGTAAAGGTAATATTTTTACCTACCTTTTCATCACTAAAACTAAGGATCGCATTTTTTTCACAATCACATTGTACATGTGTATCTAAAGTAATTTATTCCTAAACCCTATCTGAGGTTTATGGAAGGCAATAAAAGAACAGATTAGTTTTCTGAATAATCTTTATTGTTTCTCACATTCCTTGTATCTCTATTATGGTTCTTTTCTGGAAATTTCAGAGATAATCAGATTGGTACTTGGTGCTAAATAGCTCTAGATGTTTAGGTCACGATTATATTTGCATAATTTTCTTTTCTATATTTTTATCATTGTGCACCTATCTTTATAGTTATATTTCAATTTCTTTCTTCATAATTTGTCTGTACTAGTCCTTTTATCTGTATTTTACTATTGCATATACAAAATTTCCTTCTTTTAGCCTTGAGGGTTGTCTCCCTTTTTTACACTCTTATTATTCTACTTCTTTCTGGTTGTTATTATTTTCTTATCTTGACCAATGATTTCATTCCTCTTGATCATACTATTCCATGTTTAGGTTTGCTGACATTTTTTTTTATTTCTCTGTCTTAATTGTCTTGAACTTTCCGTCTTTATTTTCATTCTACCTTTTGTTTGGTATTGATTTTCACTTGATCATTATTTTCTTCTGACTGAAACTTTTCCAATATTCTTTGCTTTCTCTGGTATTTCTGGCCAATAATTTTCTCACCTTTCCCAAGGCCAGATTATCCTCTCCCAATTCAGATTTATCTATTTTTCTCTCTTTTCCTAAATCAGAGCTTTCCCTCTTATTTCAGACCAATATTTTTATCATTTTTTTCATCATTTTCTAAAGCTACAGCTTTCTTTGAAATTTAGATCTATTTTTCTCTCTTTTCCTAAGTATAGGGTTTTCTCTTTCAATTTAGGTATACTTTTTTCTCTCTTCTTTCTCTACACTAGAATCTTCTCTCTTGATGTATATCTAAGCAAAGAGATCCTTCCCTCATTTCTAACAAACCTTTTTCTCTCTTTTCCAATACCATGAGTTTTTCTTGCTCTTTAAATCTAACATTTTTTTTTTCTGTTCATTTTTCTTCCATCTTGATCATCTTGATTTGTTTGTTTCTTGATTATGAACATTCTCTATCCATTTTGACCTTGCTTTCTTAATCCTCTTGATCTCAAATAACTTTTTGATCAGTGTCCATTGACCCATCTTTTTGCTTTCATGTTTTGAGCACTGTTCACTTCTTATTTTGACCTTGCTTTCTTAATCCTCTTGATCTCAAACAACTTTTTGATCAGTGTCCATTGACCCATCTTTTTGCTTTCATGTTTTGAGCACTGTTCACTTCTTATTTTGACCTTGCTTTCTTAATCCTCTTGATCTCAAACAACTTTTTGATCAGTGTCCATTGACCCATCTTTTTGCTTTCATGTTTTGAGCACTGTTCACTTCTTATTTTGACCTTGCTTTCTTAATCCTCTTGATCTCAAACAACTTTTTGATCAGTGTCCATTGACCCATCTTTTTGCTTTCATGTTTTGAGCACTGTTCACTTCTTATTTTGACCTTGCTTTCTTGGTCCTGTTAATCTCTAATGAATTCTTGATCATTGTTCATTGATCATAGAGGACTGTTTGCTTCCTGGTTCTTGGCATTCTCTGCTTAATTTGACCACGTTATTTTGCTCTTCTCTATTTCAAACAACTACTGGATCACTGTACATCAACAGTGTCCATTAAATAAGTAAATAATGTATTGACCCTTTACAATAGAATGTACTAAGTAGGTGTTTACTTACTGTTCAATAAATCCTACCAGTCATAAAATAGGTTTCATCGGAGGTTACTTAATAAAAAATCAAACCGTTTTCATTTTGTGCAAAATAAGCTGTCAAGTTCATTTTTCACCAGAAATTTATATTACCTTTGCATAATAAAACAATTATCAGACTTGGTAATGCTAATGGAACTTGTCTTTGCAATCATCTTAGCTATTTAGTCTCTCAAATGAGTTCACTAGAGAGACAAAAAACACAGAACTAAATTTAAGAAATGATTGAGAGAATTATTAAAAAATTAGCATTCTAAAGTGTTAATCATTATCACCCATCTTTCTTTTTACTTCAATTCAAGCAACGGTGAGAGTAAAATTGAGTTACCTTATTGAAAATACTACCAGTATGATTTGAACTATAAATTTACAATTAAAAAAAAATTCCACTACTAATGGTGAGGGCTTGGCAAAGTCTGAATACTTCAATGCATAGATACATTAGATAAAAATAAGTTAAATCCATAAATAGTGCTTCAACCAGTCTGTTGTGAGACGTAGTGATTAATAATAAAAATAAATCTATACTATCCATTATAACTGCTGTAAATCTGAGTATTAAGCTGAATTTCATTCTTAGTATGATACAAATAAATAGTATCTTGGTTTAGTTATCCAAATCAAATTGAACACACCTTAAAAAATAGTTCCTGTTAGTATAAGCTGGTTTGAGCTTTATTAGTTTCTTTCATCTTTTTTTCTTTCTTTTTAGCAGACAATTAAAGCATTTTTGCTGTGTCTGCATTTTTTAAAGAACGATCAATCAAAACTGTCAACATTGGTTCCTTCAGTTTTTAAGCTGGTCTGGCTGGCTATGTATACACATATCATGTGCACAGGCTGCACAAATAGAGCTAGAAGGCTGAAAGTTAGAGCATTTATTCCTTATTATGTCTAGAAATAATTTTGTTTTTTGAAAACTTTCCCCTCAAAATAGGTTTTAAAAGGGTTGGGTTCAATTTGCAATGTAAATTCATGCTGATTCCTTGGTTTCTATTGAACAGCATTCACACCTCTTTTTTGAAAATTCAGACTTTTTTAGTGATCACCTGCCCCACAAAAGGAGAGAGAAGTAACTTATTTATTGATCATCCTTTTTCCAATTTCTGTATTGATCATCCTTAATACAACATACTACCAAAAGATGTCGGTCATATGACACTTTCTATTGTGTAACTAACCAGACCTATTTTTTACTGTCATTTAGAATGATTCTCAGTTCTGAAGAGGAAAGATTCATTTTACATGCAAAATTTCTTGAATAATGGCAATACTTGATGTCAGAACTTCAGGCAAAATATGCATATAGACTGTTACAGGCCCTCTGTATCATATCACTCTCCCTTTGAAAGAGAATCCCTGTGTGGGATTAACAGAGAAGTGTTTGGAAGAACCAATTCTAGGAATTAAAACATCAACTGGAAAAATGACTAAGTGCTTTATACTGTTGTGTCAGAGGAAATGGAATGTTATTTGTTTGTCGTAGAATGTTTGCAATGTTGGTTTCTTATTGCACAACATTGTTAAGCAATATTCCATATCTTTTGCTCAAATGGGGATCATCATCTTTGTTGTTTTTTCTCCCTCTTGTTGCTGACAGATTATTCTTTGGCCTTCTGCACATGAATTATATTGAAGTTTTTTTGTTGGTCTTTTCAACTGCAACATCAGTCAACAGTTCTAATGACAGGGTGAGTTTCATGTTAAGACCAAATTGGAATTAGTGAACAGCATTTGTAAGGAATTAAGGGACCCGAAGAGAGAGTGCTAAAGAGAGATAGATAGCTTTCCTAACAAAGGAACAAAGCTGTTATCTTAATAAGATAGGGGGATAAAAAGAGAGTGAAAGGAAAAAAATCTTTCACGTCACACTACCACCTTTTTAAAAAATCAATTCTCGAGATAAAAAATAGAATATAAGAAAGGAGGAAAGAAGGGAAAAAAAAAGATCTGACTAAACGGTGTTTATAACTAATGTATACACTTCAATATATTCTTATAACTTTTCCCTTTGCCAATGAATTATATTGCCTTTCGGACAATATTTATCATTTGATTTTTAATGCAATGGTTACTTGGGGTAGGGGAAAATTTCAACAGGGATTAATTTGAAACATGAATTGGAAACAAATACTTTTTAATACTATTAATATTATCATTACAAAAACAAATTTTGCCAAATGCTGTCAAAAAATGTATATTCAATGTTGCAGCTTTTGAACAAAGTCTGTTCTTTTCCTAGTCCTGATCGTAACTGAATTTTAGGGCTGCTGTTGTCACTGTAGATTCCTTGTGGTGCTACAACTACTCTGATAAGGAAGAGAAGGGATCAAGTTTTCAGGTGGATCCAGCAATTTGTAATCTATTCAGTTCTTCAATGAGCCGCATTGGCAAAGGTATTCACTCTGAATGCTTTTTAGTATTGCAATTTTTTGACTGATTTTTCATCAGTTTTCTCCAGGTCAACATTGCAACCAGTAGTCTGTAGATGTCACTTGATACTTTTTATTTGCATTGAAAAGAACACCATGGGTCAACACATAATTATTAACACATAATAATAATAATTATTTGCAAATGGGTCAATGCATAATTATTAACACTTAATAATAATAATTATTAACACATGGGTCAACGCATAATTTCAAAGAATACCATGGTTCAACACATTATTATTAACACAAAATGATAATTATTAACACATAGGGCAACACATAATTTTAAAGAACACCATGGGTCAACTCATTTAAAGGACTAATTGTCAATGTTACATGTTTTTGAAAGATCTTTTATTCAAAATGGGAAAAAAACTGTCTATTTTCATTGTAGTAATAGCCCAGTGTTGGTCTGATATGAGAGGCTGTGAGGGCCAAGTATAGTTTTCCAAAGCACTGGCTGACATGCAGCTAAGAACTACACTCAGATTTCAGGTACATAGTGGTGTACATAGGGTTTCAGAATATACCTACTTCTCAATTCCCAGCTTTTTCGTATGTCCAACACCTACTAATGAATACATCACTGTATACCAAGTTCCCAAAACCCAGCCTTACCATATACCTATTTCTCAAAACCCTTTTCCATCACTGAGGCAAAAAATATAAAGATTGCAACAATTTGTAATCATAGTTATAATGTTACATTCATCATTCATTGTTATATTATTAAATTCTTTGTTATAAACAACTTTACATCATACAAAATCAATACAAAATTTACTGATTTTTTTTCAATTGATCTTTAATTCCTCTCAAATAAAGTGGTTAGGATTGACTGATTTTGAAAACAATTATTGTTTGATAAATGATCAGTGATTATAATAAATGGCTTCATCTGTATTCTATTTTTTATCTCTAAATTTTTATTACAATATGCGGAATAAATTCTAGCTTTTTTATGCATATTACACTTCAGACTCAACTAACACAAAAGTATGCTTTTTTCTCACACGGTTTTCTTTTGTCTGATATGGCAATGAGTCATTTTCATCCTGGAATATGTTTGAACAATGGAACCTATTCTTTGTGTTGCTGAGATTGTTACCGTGTTTTAACCAACCTATTCTACAGCCTTCTTCAGCCTTATAATCCATAAGGAAAGAGAAAGAGATAGATCATTCTTTTTAGTTACTGTTTTCTGTTCACCATCTTGTTCTGTAGAAAGGAACCATCTCTTTGTTACAGATTATATACAGGAAGAAGTTCTACAATGAGCAAAAATATGGGAACAACATCAGCAACAGAAAGAATGAGTTAAATTATCTAAACAAATCTTAGAATGGTTTTCTATGTCTTGATTTTGTTATCTAACCTACGATAATAGCTTTCTAACACTCTCCAAGTCTAATCATTGGGGATCAGCTGGTTTTTCACTCATGTTCTCACCCACAACCTGATAGAATACTGTTTAGTCATATCGACCTTTTTCTGAAAATTTGATCTTTATGATGATGTAGTTTTAATTCCTGAAGAACTTTTGTTCAGAACATTGTGCTAACAATAACGAAATTGTAGTCTAAATAATGTATGAAATAATCTTCCTCTATAATTTATCCTTGTTATACTTGTTTCAGCTTTACCAGATTTTCCTGTTATGGTTTTAAGTCTGGTCTGTTTGTGACATCTGGCTAAGATAATGTCTAGTTCAATTTTTTAACTCGGTCACACCAGGTCAGTGACCAATCCACTTTGAAATGCTGACTCACTAGTTGTTCATTTTGAATTCAGATCAGCTTTGTGTTTGTGGTCACTAAAATTAAAATCAATAAAAATGTGTACATAGTGGAACAAGAAAACTCAGCTATTGGTATTTGTTTACAGAAAGACATGCATACATATGAATGCAAAATAAATGGGTACATTATATATAAGTGTATGATAAGCGCCTAATGCATCATTTTAAGAAAGTTCATATTTTCATCATTTTTAGAGCTACAATGCTTAGCTTTTTTTATTTTGAAACTTGAACACTCTTCATGATGATTTATACAATGTTCAAACTTCAAAATAAAATTAAAAAAACATGAAACTTTTTAAAAATGATGTGTTGGGCACTTATCATGTATGGCTGCTCATATATACAGACAGAGTCTGTCGAGAGAGTATCCAGACATATCTTGAGAACCAGTCACATAGCCTTGATGCAACCTGGCAATCAATCAGAGGGGACCTCACAGCACATGCGTGAATATATTCTCCCATGGGGTTACTCAGTCACCTGTGAAAAGGGACCTACCTGTCAAAAGAATTGACAGCTAAAATCATTTTCCACCAATAGATCACAGTGTTTCACTTCACACCAAACGTCTCCATCATCCATTTAATCAATATGAAGTTTTTGCAGTCAAAGCCACAAGTCTTGGCCTCTACAGGACACTATCTGCAATCAATCTGGTACCATCATCCATTTCTTTACCAATGAATCAGCTATCAATCTCTTCAAAGAAGCAAATATTTGTGCACAGCTTGTGTGGTGTGCACAACTTGTGTCAAATACATCAGAACGCCATGAATAGGGTTGTTAGTAATGTTGAGTGATGTGCACACTTCTTTTAGAAGAAAAACTTCCAACAGAGAAAAAATTCATGAAACACCTTTTAAACAAACAAATTTATTTTCATTCTCTCTTTAAGTTATTTTTATATACCCACTAGATTTATGATGGAATTTATGTACGTATCTAACTCCCAAGACATATATTTACAGACAAATATGTATACATAAAAAAAAAAAAATATATATATATATATATATATATATATATATATATATATATATATATATATATATAGTTACATGGTAACAACTGATAATCCCAACGAGAGAAAATTTATACACTGTACCATAATAGTAGAGTATGAGTAAAAAAGGCAAGAAAAAACATAAGAAATTTATATAAATTGCATTGACAGATATTGTGACTAAAGTGACACAAAAATAACTTTGAAATCTTTTTAATGTTCTATGGTCAAAGCTGTAAAGCTTTCGAGAGTACATATATATATATATATATATATATATAAGAGATGTAATAGAAAAAATAATGTTCACCTACACTTAGATGCTGTGTCTCTGTCTCTGTCTTACTCTCAACTGTCCTGTAATACCTTGTATTTTTTAGATTGTTAAAATCAATTTTTTTATTATCATCTATTCATTGTCTATGTCTATACATCAGTAACCTTGCTATCTCTATTTATCTGTCAAACTCTCTTTTTCTCTCTCTGTTCCTGTCCCTCTCTCTCTTTCTCTAAACATTTAGAGGGAGAGGGAGGGGCAGAAAAAGTGAGAATAGCTTTAACAGAGGAAAAGAAAGTTTGAAAACACTGAGATTAACGAGTTATCTCAAACTATATGTAAGTATATACTAGGGAAGGTATGTTGTTGTCTTTAAAAATATAATGCTCAATATTAATAAAATAGAGGTATGTAATTAAATAAATAAAAATATGTGATGTTTTTCCCAAACAAATCTGATTTGTTTTTTTAAAACATCACATATTTTTATTTATTCAATTAAGTCTATGCTCCCACTTCAGAGTCACCCAAAGAAGAAATAAATAATTTATACCATGACTTGAACTGCATATTCCAAAATACCAGAAAATACTTCACTGTCATTATGGGAGACTTCAACACACAGGTAGGATAAGGAAATGAATGTTTTGTTGGCAAGTTGGGATATAAGGTACCAAACTAAAGAGGTGAACATTTTGTAAAGGAAAGCCTGAATCATGAAACCAAGAACAAATAGGCTACATCCTAGTGGACAAAAGCATCATCATCAAAGATAATCAGGTTCTTAATCAATTCTATGTGAGAAGCGACCAAAAAATGGTAAGATGTAAAATTCAAATTAAGACCAAGAAAGAATGCAGGAAAACATTCCACACCAAACTGCAACCAAGAAACTAACAAAAAAAGCTCACTTGATCCTTCAAGTTTCAAGTGAAAATAGATATGAACTTTTTACTGAACCAGGAGAGAATGACACCAGCACCAACAAATTCGATAACAAGCTAACAGCCCCTCTAATTGAAGCCGCTATAATGTTTAAAAAAAGAGCACACAAATCATCAGTAAAATCTCAGATGAAACCAAGAATTTCACAGAGTAATGCAGAATTCTCAAGCCACTGACAACAAGAAAGAAGATTGAAGCAACCTCACTAAGTAAAACCATCCAAAAGAAACAAAGAGGAGGCAAAAGAAGATACACAATAGCAATCATGGAAGCAATTCTAGAAAGAGGTTGGGTTTCAAAGCTATTAACAGAACTCTTAATACAGGATGGAAACAAATAACTAGTGTACTCAAAAATGGTGACTTAACAACTGACAGGGACCAACTCGTCATACATGCTGAAGAATTCTACCAAAATGTCCACTCCTCCAAGCAAGGAACACAAAACAATGAACAGGATGTGCAAGATGCGAGCAATCAGTTTTCCATAGGAAGTAGAACAAACCATCAAACAAACAAAAAAAAGGAAAAACCCATTCACCAGAAAACATCACTATCAATCTACTAAAAACATCTGGTAACTTCATCACTAGGAAACTAGCCATTCTTATGACTCAAAGTAAGTAAAGCCCCAGAAGATTGAAACACTGCAATCATGATGCTATTAAATAAAAAAAGAAACTCAAAAGATAAGCCTAATCAACTACATTTACAAACTTTTCACCAAAGTTATCACCAACTGAATCAGCAACATGCTAGATGAAGACCAAC
The DNA here is from genome assembly GCA_963457665.1 of Thysanoteuthis rhombus. Taxonomy (NCBI): domain Eukaryota; kingdom Metazoa; phylum Mollusca; class Cephalopoda; order Oegopsida; family Thysanoteuthidae; genus Thysanoteuthis; species Thysanoteuthis major. The sequence continues at coordinate 15,213,720 of OY735201.1, forward strand.
CACGGGAACAAGCTGGCTTTAGACAAAGCTACTCAACCAATGACCATGTCCATGCAAAAAATCAACTATAAGAGGAAGCAGCAGAACATAAAATGTCAATCGTAGAATTTATCGACTTCAAGAAGACTTTTGACTCAATGGAAATTCCCAAAGTCATTGATGCTATCATTCTACATGGCGTAGACCCTATATGTCAGAGTATTGCAACATATATACAATCACAGCAGCTCCTTTATCAGGCCAATTAAAGACAGAACCCTTTCAGCTCCAAAAAAGGATAAGACAATGCAATATCAGCTCCAGAATAGACAGGGAATACCTAAGCAGCATCTGATTTGCTGACAATGTCATTGTTTTTGCAGAGAACTTTCATAACCTCTAACTAATACAAGACAAACTGAATTAAGAAAGCAAGAAAGTTGACCTTTGCTTGAATTTCAGCAAAATGAAGGTCATGTACAACAAACATGTTAAAGACAAGAACACAATGATCAAAATCAAAAATGCTGTAATGTAGAAAGTAGACCACTACATATACTTAGGACAATGAATCTCTATGAAATCCTCAAAATAAGAAGGAATTGAGCAAGAATCAGTCTCGGATGGCAAGCTTTTAATATAGCAAATTCCAGAACAAAAAAATCCCATTAGTCCTCAAGAGAATGGTATACGACCTATGCATCCTCCTGTTAGTCACCTATGGAGCTGAAACATGGAACCTAACCAAGAGATTGACCCTCAAACTGAGAACCATGCAATGAATATGTCACTTGTAGAATTTATTGACTTCATGCATAAAACTTAATAGTTTTAGAATGATATTGCGTGGAGAAATGAATCGTTTTGTTTTCATTTCAAATTTTAATGAAGCAAAGGAGTTTGTAAACAAGCTTGTCATATTTTGTATACCTTTTAGATTTGTAATGTATATTTGAAAATGAAATGACTATATGGAAGACATGTGAATAAAATATTCTTTACTTTCTTTAAGGATTGAAATGTTAAAAATGAAGAATCATTTGTTCTCAAGTCTCCCAATATTGTCACTTAATTTTGATAGTAGGATATACTATAATCCATGACAGTACACTGATCACATATATATTCATATATATACTTTTTTATGGACTTTACTTTCACAACAGTTTCTTTCATACATTCGTAATTTTCATGTCAACCTATATCTCTCTTTTTCTGTCACTCTCATTTATTTTGTACCTCAAGAACTAATATATGAAATGTGTACGAGATGAAATAGAATTAGCTTTCAAAAGCTAATGAACTGATTTGGAAGACATTTGAATCCAGACAAAAATTGCTCGAAGACTATGAAGTGAATAATGATGATGATGATGATGATGATGATGATGATGATGATGGTGGTGATGATGATGATGATGATGATGATGATGATGGTGGTGGTGGTGGTGGTGGTGGTGGTATTAGTTATGGCCTCTTGTATCAGGTTCTAACATAAGTTGATCGTTTCATATCTTGCTCTGTTATCAGATGATATTGCATAGAGATCCATATCAGGGTCATAAATAATTCCTTTTCGCTACCACAGTCTGTCTAAACAGCTTTTGAATGCGTTCAGGCTTGGGGTCTCCATTATTACCTCTGGAAGATAGTTTCACTGATAAGTGACTCAGCACTTGAAAGAGAATCTTCAATCTTTTTTACCACTCACTTAGTGTACATTGAACTTGTGGCCTCTAAATCTGTGATCTCGCAAGTGACCTGATTGGAAATGAAGGAAGTTTCACATTGCATTTTCATCGTAAAAACATTGTCAAGTCCAAGATATCATCAATACAGGCAGCTTCTGACTGAAGTTTCACATTGCATTTTCATCGTAAAAACATTGTCAAGTCCAAGATATCATCAATACAGGCAGCTTCTGACTTCAAATTATTCAAACTCCAATTGAAATAGTTACATTCAGTTAGCATTGATATCTTTTAGAGAGTCATGAATCCATTTCTTCCCCCCCCCCAGATACAGGCAAATAGCAAAGCAGACTGGGATCTTCAATTTTGGTTGGCATCCAGTATAGAAGATGGAGAACTCTGGATTCAATCTGAAGAAAACTATTCCTCATTTAGTGTCAGGAGAGGATGGTAATGTTGAGAGTAGGGAATGTGTGTCCGGCATGTATTGTTAACGGGGCTCAGGTGAAGTTTCAACATGCGTAGCTAGGTGGAAGTGCGTTATGATAAAATTGCTTGAATAAAGAAGATAAAGGAGAATAAAAATTGATGGACAAATAATGCAAACACTGCTTCCACCTCCACATGATACCTGAAGTACAAATGGAAGATTTGAAAAAATGAATGAATCAAGAGTTTTGCATTCTTTCTGAATCAAACAATTGCTTTCCATGCAAACACAAAGGATCAAACACTTTTCGCCATTCGAAACGTTATTCCTGTTGCCTCCATTGCAATTACCTCCTTTAAGATTCCATTTCGACATGTTGCTCATTTTGGGTGTAATCGATTCATTTCTCTGCGGAGTCATTCATGAGAACACAATAGGCCAGGATTCTTTTATGGTTTCTATCTTTTATCTTGACATTTTTCTATTTTGATTTCATCATTCTTCTTCTCCTCAAACATTATCTCTCTTTCTTTATCTCTCTCTCACCCTCCCTCTCTCTGTATTTTGCTTTTCAGCCATCATCTCTTTTAATCACTGCTACCCACAACAGATTGGTTCAATCACTGTTGATATGTTCAAGTTATTCATGTGTTCCAACAATTATATGTATCTTTTCAGATTTTGCCAAGCCCTTGGGGAAACCTTTCTTGTTTTTTTAAAAAAAATCCCTCCTCTAAATAGGTTTTTATTGGGGGAGGGTTCAATTTACATTCAAAGTTTATGCCGATTTGGTCCCTCAGTTTGTGTCCACTTGTTTATTTTTGAAAAAAATCATTAATTTATGATTCAAACCATAGCAGTTGTATCTCTATCATGGTAACTTGATTTCACCACCATACTTCTTAAATTACAAAGTAAAAGAAAGCATACATGGGCAGTGGTGATTCATAATTTCCCTTGGAATGCTAGTCTCCATTTTCTTTCTCACTCTCTAGTAGAAACCAAAATTCTCATCATAGGTTTCTCCATTTTCCAAGTGAGTCTGGCTGGCTATGTATGTGTATGTCATGCATAAAGGATGCACCAACAAGGTTAAAGACTGAAAATTTGAACATATACTCCTTATCATTTCCATAAGAATATTTTTTTGTTTTTTTTCAGAAATTTAGGGTTTTTAGTGGGGGTTCAATTTACTATGTTAGTTTATGCCAAATTTGTCCTTTAGTTTGTGTCTGGCAGTATACATGATTGGTTTTTTTTTAGATTAAAACTTATTTAGTCCCCTTGGTCTAACAAGAAGCGAGAGAAGTAACTTATTCATTGATTGAATTTT
>OY735201.1:15222152-15307152 GCA_963457665.1 Thysanoteuthis rhombus
ATAGTAATCTCATTAGAACTTTGTCATTTCTAAATTTCAGTTTTTAAAAAGTTGATTTTTTTCTCTTTAGGCCAACAGCATGTATTTTTTTCAATAAAATTGTATAAGCAAATTATACTGGATTGTACTAACTAAAAATCCATGAGTCACAATACAAATTTATTTGGTTATTGTGTTAAAAGCTGTTTTGAAGTTAGTTCTTTGTTTTCAAATCCATCATCTATGGAGCAGTTTTTGAGGAAAGAATCCTCTTGTTTATAAAATCAGTCCTCTTATCATTCATTCAGCAAAATAGGTTTGAGCTGAATCATTACATACATAAAAAAAGCACATTGTAATATGAAAAGGCGAATATTTTCTATTAGTTAAAATCACTAGAAGCAAAGAAAAATGTCACTACTTTTGAGAATGTAACCCTAAAGTTGTCTGAACTGAACAATAATCAAACATGAATATTTAATCTCATTCTATTTGCATTTTTTGGTTCCTCCAAGTTCCAGCCGATTCATTTTTCAATCCTCTCCAGATATATAATCTGTGTAGAAAGAGAAGATCTCTATTTTTTATGTATTTTCTAACAATCTTCCCACATAAGAACAGAATATAAAACAATAGCAAATATACTCATTGGGCAAACCAATTATGCCAACCCTTGTTCTTTCTTGGGAGACTCAGGTGATTCTATATCTTATACAAAGAGTTGCTCTCCTACCTTTTCTTACTGAGCCAAAAAAAATATCCTTTACTGATCTGACTTAAATACCTTTTTGCTGGGCTAATATATGCAGATTCTTTCAACTTTCCCTCCCAACAATGATAACCCCTATTAATTACTTGGACCTTATCCTAGAGTAGTCAACTCTCCCCCTCTCATGCAACTTCTGCAGCCTAAAAAGGTCAAGAGTTGTAACATCTCATCATACGACTGAAAAAATATCTTGAGGGCTTGAGAAAGTGGGATTGTCACTGTGCAACAGGCTGCTATGCAGATGGCAGCACATCCACCCACATTGTCGGAATGATGGTCAGGCGGCAATTCCTGAGTAGGTTTTGTGATTTCTTCTCGCTTCAAATATGGTTTGCTATGAATACTTTTCCCCATCATCTTTGGATATAGCTTTTTATGCCCCCTGAGTTTGATTTTTATGGGTTGGCAAACAAAACAAAAATTTTGAGATCAGTTGTCGGAAAAGCTCTTACAGAATGAATTATAATTTAATTTTTTTAAAAGTAAACCAGCATGTCATCCTCAAGTGAATGGGAAAAAATGGTATATGGTATGAAGAGAAGTAATAAAAGCTTTGAGTCAGTTATCATGTGACAAATTGATTTTGTTTATTATGAAAAGCAATTAGTTTTCTTTTGGGTCCACATCAGCTTTGTGGGCAGACTGTTGACATTTATATACTGTATTAGCATATGTCTTTCCAAATGATCGGGTTATTTATGTATGGATTGGTTCTATGGAGCCTAAAGCTTTTTTATAAGGTAATTCATTTTCATTAATTTGAGTATTATTTTGATTTTTTCAAATTCTCGACTCAACTTGAGCTGTTTTGATGTGTGATCAGACATAAAGTATTCAGAGTTTCTATGGAATAATCTTTATTGCTATGTGATTATCAAAAAGTAATTAACCATTGAGATCAATATATCAGACAAGAAATTTGCATATATGTATATTTTATGTTGAGATTTGCTCATACATAAGACTTATTTTAGAGTTCATTGCTTGAAAAGGTGGGTAGGAGATATTTTCATCTGCAAGATCTGTTACTTTTATATGGAAGAGTCCATTGATATTGATAGAGAAACAGAGAAAGACGATGTGTGCCAACAATTCATAGAAAATACAAGAGTGTTCTGTTTTTGTGTTGTGGAAAAGTATATGCTGAAAAGAAGTATATTTCCTACAATAGATACACTCTGGCGTACCGACAGGGGGTAAAGAACAAGGGGGTCTGCCCTGGATGACACCATGATGTTTTGGCGGCGAAAGCATCTTCAGCTGTTTGCTAGCCATTTTAGATGAATCAAGCCATTTTCAACTATTAAAAATGGCCATAAATCGGCTAACAGTGTTTTTTAGTGTGTTTTGTAATTTTTTGACATTTTTTGAGATCGAAAAAATCTACACAAACCCTGGGAACGCCACCGTCTCTTAGAAATTTAGATGTACTAATATTATTGTGCACTGAAGAGACAAAAAGCTATTTCAATATTATTATGATATCTACCTGTAATATATTGTATCCATTAGGACAGCGCAAAGAATTTCTTGTGATTTCATTTTCTTCTTTGCCTATTAATGTATCAGGTTTGGCATAATTAGGATTAATGAGAAAGATTAGAAGTGTATAGATAATTATTGTTTAAATCATGAATTGAGAGAATGTAGATGGAAAAGAAGTCTTAACAGCAGCGAAGGATTGTATTTATCCTTATTAAATATACATGGATAACTTCAAGGTAAAGGCCTGGGTTTCAATGCCAAATTTCATGGAAGCTTGGGATATCAGAATCTTTCTGCTCCTCAAACTGTCATAGCTTTTGTATGTTTAGAAAATATACAATAATCAAGTAGTCTATCTATCTGTCTATGAGTATTGGTCATGATGACATCATCAGCAGCAGCAGCCTTTTAGCCAGGGAACTACTTCCAAATTTAGCCATAAAGATAGCCCAGTTTGGCCAATGAATTGCTTTTGTGAATAAAACATATGAAATTGCAATTATTCTCTTCAAATTTTGCTTTTGTGACCAGTACTGTGATATTTTCATATAGTTTTTTTTCTTACTTTATGTGATTAGAAATGTGCAAATTTGCCTGTTGTTTAATTGGAAATAAATAGATTTCAAATTATCACTCTCCTGGTCACTAAAGAAATGGTTGGAGAGAATAACTGAAATTTTCTTAAAGTTTTATATATAATCAATTAGGAAATAATGCTTATCATTAAAATTTTGTGCAGTGTTTCCAGCAAAATAAATGAAGGAGAAAGGAAGGAAGAATAATGTCAAGTAGTAGAAGAAAACATTAATGTAAAGGTTGGAACAAGAATCACTTCAGTATTAAATAAGCAATTATGTTTTGTAGCTCCACAAATGGCCCGACCAACCAGCCAAATGGGCTACTCATTCTTTTCTCTTTGAGTGTCCGTATCTATCAATCTATCTATCTATCTATGTGTCTACATGTCACCAGACACTCCTGGTCAGATTTGGGGGGTTACAACCTCAGAAATTTGTATAAGTGTACCACTAGGCACCATCTAAAAACATTTATTTTTGTTTTCTCAAAGAAGGGCTTTTTTGGTCTCTATGATGATTTTTGATCAACAATGCCTAAATCTTGTGCTGGTATTTCAAAGATGATTTCAGATAAAAGACCCATTTTTGCAGATAGTTTTTTTTAGACAATCAGTTCTAGTACATGCATAGGCTATGGGGATTCATTTATGCAAAGTATGGATATACATCATTCATTTTTAATGATTTGATGATTCTGCATGTTAGATTAGAGAAAGTGGAAATTTTGAAAACTATTTATGGAAAATGTCCTCATATCAATGAATCCAATTTTTGTGAGAGGCTTCCTGACATGGAAATAGTGCATGACTAATAGATTTCTAATTTTGAAAGAAAAAAATTCCAGTAATTTGTTGGTTCATCATGGCTTCTCTACAAGGAATATATTTTCTAAATCTGGGATGAAAATTTGGATACATATATTTAGGAAAATAATTCGATTTGGATATGGTGAAGCTATTAATGAGTCACCCTACCTATCTAAATGTTTATTTATCTATTTGTCTATATATCTATACATATCTATATCTATATCTATCTATCTATATATCTATACATATCTATATCTATCTATCTATCTATCTATCTATCTATCTATCTATCTATCTATCTATCTATACATATCTGTATCTATCTATCTATCTATCTATCTATCTGTCTATATATATATATATATATATATATAAATATATATATATATATATATATATATATATATACATACATGTCTATATATCTATACATATCTATATCTATCTATTTATCTGAATATCTTTATCGATCTATTTGTCTACATATCTATATCTATCTATTTGTCTCAATATGTATATCTATCTATCTTTCTATATCTCTTTATTTATCTATCTATCTATCCATCTGTCTATGCATCCATCTATCAATCTATCTATGTACAAGTCTGGTTAGTCACTTGACTAAAACTGTCACAAGACTTATGTCTTTCAGTGGTTTGTTGTGTTAGGGGTGATTGATTAAAAAATTTGAAGAAATGATGATCAATGAATAAATTACTTCTCTTGCTCTTGGGGAGGGGGTCAAAAAATTAGCATGAACACTGCTAGATACAAACCAGGGAGCAATTTAGCATAGACTTATATTATGCCCCCCCCCCCACCTATTTTAAGTGTTTTTCTAGACATAGTAAGGAGTGAACATTTAATTTTTGCAGCCCTCTACCTCCATAGATGTGGTCAGTATGTGTGATACATACATACATAGCAAGGTAGCCAGAATCAATTTGAAAACTGAAGACTGTTTTGGGGAAAGGTTTGGTTGAGGGTTTCTAATATATATATATGTATATCTATATATATAAATTATGAATTGCGTTATATTATATAGAAACTCTTTTGAAATGATCTCCCATCATTACATAGTTAATGTATCACTCAACCTAAACAGTGTAAATAGAATAAACAATTAGAGAAAATGGGGCAGTTGCGGGAATCAAACGTGCCACCGATAGGGTCGCAGCTTCAACGTAGCGATGCTCTTACCATTGAGCTAAACAGCTGCTGGTAATGCAAAAGCCCAAATAACTGCTTTCAACTCAATTCCTCATCTCATTTATTCTCAGTCTATTTGCTTCTTTCAATATGACAGTTATGTATTGAGAAATGGATATATTTTGTCCGACAGAATGAATTATAAATTGCGTTATATTATATAGAAAGTTATTTGAGATGATCGCCTGTCATTACACAGTTGATGTATCACTCTCCCTAGACAATATAAGTAGAATAAACATAGTGATACAATGTCAGGAGATCATTTCATATATATATACATATATATATATATATATATATATATATATATATATATATATATATATATATATATATATATATATATAGATAAATATATACGTGTGTGTGTGTGTGCGCGTGTGTGTGTGTGTGTGTGTGTAAAATGCTAACAAATGTCTCAAATGATATCACTGGAAGGGTTTATGACACAGATATGTCAAAACTTTGATTCATACTAATAATTACCTATGTTACGGAACAATGAATTATGACAGTAAGAAAGAAAATCAAACAGTAAGCACTGTGGTATTTTAGTATCAACTGCATTGAAACTCAGTCTATAAGGACTTTACTGCTACCTCCTTGCTTCACTCCAGTCATTTTCTGTATAAACATAGTGTATCTTGTGACAGAGAAAAAAACAGATAATTAGCTCTTAAAGTCATGAACCACTTGATACTGCTCTCAAACAGACAGTAGACTCTGTGCTTGGAATAAATTCTGAAGCATGAATAATGAGAAGCATAAGTTCAACAAGTCTTTTTTCGAGTCAAATGATTCTCATAGTTGTAAAATAATGTAATATGGGAATATTCTGCAAGTATTATTTTAAATAAAAATCATAAATGGACATTTTTCACGTTTTCTGGCCTTTTTTGGTTTCTTAAAAGTACAAAAATGTGAACCTTAGACATTTTATTATTAGGTACTTGAAGAAAATTGATGGGATAGATTTTTCTCAATGTATTCACACCTTTTACTGATGTCACACCTTCTAATGACATCATACTTCCTTCCTTCCTTCCTTTTTCTGTTGTTTAATGTAACTGGGACTGACCGACTGAACATCTGACCAGCTGACCAACCAACTGAAAAGTGCCCAATAGAGATATGCAGACACTTCTAAAAAGTTACTGAAACAAATCACCAAAAGCTGGGAAAGAGGTAACTTGAATCAGTTGTTATTCCCTTCGATATTCACATTTGAATTTCCTTATATAAATTTAAGAGTTAAACAGTGGATTTTACCATTTTTTTATTAATCAAAACTTTGTTTTCAGAAAATTTCAGTGTTCAATTTAGGTGATATGCATTGAAAATGAGGGAAAGGAATTTGAGTTGTTAGGAATTCAGGAAAAAGTTGCAGACAGGATATGTATACATATATCAAGGAGTTTTGTTAAAGCATGTTGGTCTGGTATTGTTCCTTAATGGTTTGTTTAGTCCTGTAAAGAAGTATCCTTTATAGAAATTGAATAGAAAGTTTTGGTCATCACTGAGATGAAACGAGCCAGAACACTTATTTTGATGAGATACATGGACATTTAATGATGTAGACAGAAGAATGTAGTAGCATGCAGATTACATCAATAAGTATAAACAAATACAATCAAAACATGTCCAATACATTCAGAAGATGAAATATTCACAGTAAAACATTAGCTTTGATTTTTGAAGCTTAGACGTAAGAAAAGTTTTACATCTATGAAAGAGATGTGCTCTGTGTTTACTTGTACACCTTTGCCAATCTATCAATAGTCAAGACCGTTGAAGCTTCTCAGGCCAGACGTTAATGCTAAATTTATTGTAAATTTCTTATTTCTACTCTAAGTGGAAAATATATAATATTTTGTTTTATTTCAATTTTAACACGGTAAAAAGTGTTGATTTTTTAGCTGCGATAATATATATATATGGAATAGATATTTCATTAGTTAAATATCTTATCATTTTGCAGATCGATGTAATAAGTTATTTAAAATACCATAGTATGGTGTATTATATTTGAATAGACTGGCAAGATATATGTATATAGAAATCAGCACCAGCTTTAAATTGGGAGTTACTTTTGGGACACTCTGTATTGAATCGCCATAGCCCTACAAGTGGCCTACCCTAACAATCAGTCAAGTAAGGTACAGATTTTTCTCTCTATGCTTCTCTGTGTCTATGTATGTATGTATGTGTGCATTTCCACACGCTCCTGGTCACATTTTTTAGGCTACAACCTCAAAAATTTACATAATGACAATGTTAGACACAATCCAAAAAATATTTTTTTCATTTTTCATTTTTAGAGTTATCTATGGTCATTTTTGGACAAACAATGCCCGAATCTCATGCTGGTATTTTCTAGATAAAAGTTTGTTTTTTTTTAGATAATTTTAGATGATCTTTATGATAATTAGTTGTGGTACACTTGTGGACCAAGGAGGATTCCTTCAAGTAAGATATGAATATCTATAGATAGATAAATAGATAGCTTGAAAAAGAAAGAAAGAGATTTAAAGTCACAGGAGCCAGAGGGATGAAGCAGCTCATACTGGACAATCAATATTGATACAAGTGGATGGAGATGAAATTTGAGATGAAGAAATCGTTGTGTTGTGTTGTGGGTCAGGGCTTTCCTGGTCAATCATTCTCTGCTGGTTCTTTGCCAGCTCGCTGACTACTGGAGAAGAATATCTATTAAGCTGTGAAATATACCACACCAGTTCCAATCTCTTAGCCTTTACAAAAAGAAAAAATTCAGTATGTTTTAATCCTCTTCTTCTAATTCTTTTTTTTTGCTATATCTTGTTTCTTCATCCCCTGCTCCCCCACAAAAAAAACACGTATTGTCTAGATTTTTAACTAGATTTGCGCTTCCACTTTCATTCCATGATAGCGATTCATTTTCAAATTTGATATAAGTCGACAGTTGTAAGAACAGTAGAAATCTCATGTTAAGACCAGATTTGAATTTGTTTACAGTATTTGTGAGGATTTGAGAGCCTCGAAGAGAGAGCGGTTAAAGAGAGATAGGCAGTATTCCTAACAACGAAAGCTGAGTAAGTTGTGCCCTTATGCTGGCTACTGCTTCAGCCATCCCTGATAGGGCTCCGCACATCACGCCACTACTTATTCAGCCCATTTGCAATATATGAAAATACACATACAGGCGACAAGCATCCTTTGCTATTTTACCCACAGCTAGGGGGAAAAATGGATTCATGCCTTTTCCTGGAGCATCCGTTTAGTTAACACAGGTGGATTTGAACTCAGCTCTTCAAATCCGTTTTTTGTGCTGTTATCCCCTCTGCCAACCTGCACCTCCTTGCATCTTCTAAGTTTCTGAAAGTAAAATCTACAAGTTCCATAACCTAAGACTATTACTTTGTTATTGATCTGAAATACATTGAGCCTTTCCTTAGTAGGTAATCAAATGTTGACTGGATTTTTTCCACTGGTTTTATTGACTGTAGTTTGAGTATCTAAGATATTAACAAAACAATTGATCATCATAAGATTGTTATGGTGGAGTGAATCAATCTAAAACAGTGGTTCTGAGACTTCCAGGTCACATGACCTCCGTGCGATCACTGGTTCCCTTGATTCCTCTCCACTAATATCCTCAGAATGTCATGATAGATCAAAAAATATAATTTCATGAATATAAAATTGAATAAAAAGATTAGGATGAAGTGAAAGAGTCCCACTCTGTTAGACATTAGATTATTTTTAGGGATTGTTAGGTCAAGACTTCAACCGATACCAACATGGAAAATGAGGTTGTTTATGTACACTTTTCATAAATTAATTTCATAAAGGCATGATTTCACTCCTCCATAGTTATGAGTGAATATCAGAGGAGTTGAGGCCGTTATCCCTATAAGGCAATCCATCAAATAGAAATTGTCTCAAAAACAAATTTGGCAAGTGCCATAGCTTGTTCCAAGCCCTGGTGAAGGAGAGCGGTTGAGAATGAGACTATTAACTCCACCTTGTGAAAAACCTATTAATTACTAAGGGTGTGTTGCATAGGACAAAATGGAGGAGAAATGTTATAGGACTAATGAACTGTGTCAATCTTTCAAGTGAAGAGGATCTGCCTGTCAGCCTAGAAAATCAGCATTTAGATTCCTCGCTTTTTACAGGGGCATAAATACTGACCAATGGCACTTGTGGAAAATTCTCAACAATCTTAGCAATGAGAAAGACCATATCGAATCACCATAGCCCCACAAATGGCCCGACTAACCAGCCAAGTGGGCTACAGATTCTTCTCTCTTTGCTGAACTCTGTGTGTGTGTGTGTGTGTGCATGCACCTGGTCATATTTTTTTTCAATCAGCTCTGGTCCATACATGGGCTATGGTGATTCATTTATGTGAGGCATAGATATTTTCTTTTTCTATTTATTCAGTTGGTTCGGCCTCATGGATGAAATAGATCTGCATTTGTCCCTGACATCAGTCGTTACCATTCAAAAACAGGTAAAAAGTCAGGATTTCAAATGCTTATTTTTTTAGTTTGGCAGGCTGTCCCTATTTGGAAGTTTGACCCAACACATTTTACTTCTTATATTGCTACATTTGTCTTTGTAATATAGTCACATTAGTAGATATCAATATTTTTAGTAGATTTTGAAAAAAATGCCATTGAATTTTGGCACCTAAATTTTGGTTGACTGATTTTATGAATAAATACAAAGCAGCACAACAATATCTCATTTTGCCTCCTCCATTTCAAACAATAGGTCACAGAAAGATGATTCCCTTATTTCTAGATTCACTAAATTATTTACAATAGTAACTTAGTATTGCAAGAGTGGAGGGAGAACATAAGTCAGGAACATTGTGTTGCATGAATCTGCCTTGGGGGCCTATCTGCCTTGTCTTTATTTTTAGGTTCATTATAACATTTACTATGCTTAGCTTAGTATTGTAAGTATTGCTAAGTGGAGAGAAAACAGACTTTAAGAAGATAGTTTTGCACCAATCTCCCAAACGAGGAAAGCTTGCTTGCCTTGAAAATTCAACATTGCAAATTTTCAACTTTCATGGGAATTCAAATGCTGACTTCTGTCATAGATCACTGTAAAATACAAGAAGAAATGGGAAACAACAAAAAACAACAAAGCAAAGATATCATTTATTACCAGTAGCAATTGTTCTAATCAACTAACAATCTTTTCTGTAACCCAAATCTTCTTAAATAATCACCAAAAGCCAATCAATAAAAGCATTTTAAAATTCTATTTCCTTTGCTTCTTGTTGCTTCTTATATATTACCACCAATGCTCACGTCACTTGTGGTATATATGTAACTACCTCGGTCACAAGGCAGACTAATTGAAAGTGTCATTATGTATTGTATATATGAATGATTTTTCTCCACTTATACCTGCATCAAGGGTATTGCAGGGTGACAAAATGGTTAGAAAGACCCACTTCTGGCTTGCTTGGCCTGTCGAAGCTTTGGTCTACTTACTGCACCTGGTATTCCCCTATGGTCCTCCATGTACATACTGACTAGGCTCGACATTGCACAAATTTGGTGATCTTACGAGAACGGGTGCATCCAGTTTCACTTGGTCATAATCCTTTAGCCTTTGGAAGAGGTTCTTCGATCCTAAACCTTATGCTAAATGCTTACCAGAGAGACATTTACTACCATTTTTGAAATCTTTGGTATGACTCAGCAGTGAACTGAACCATGGCCTACTGAACTGGAGACAAGCACCCTACCACTCATTTACAGCAAAGTATTCAACATTGAGAATAAACATGCATTTTCCTCTTTATTATGTGATGCTTTTTTTTAGGACCACTGTGGTCATTTTGGACCAACTAAGCCCAAATCCTGTGCTGGTATTTTTTAGATAATTCTAGATAAAAGATTTATTTTTTGGGATAATTTTAGATAGTCTTCTATGTAATCAGTTCTGGTTCATGCAAGGACTATGCTGATTTACTTATTTAAGATATTTAACTTTCCTTTTCATATAGTGGTTCTGCCTCATGACTGAAATAGCTTTGTTATTATTCAGGACCAAGCAGAAAGTCAGATTTTCAAATACTAATCTTTTGCTTAAGCAGGTCCTCCCAATTTGGTGTGACACCATGGCCTATCAAACCAGAGGTGAGCGCTCCACCATTCATTCAGCAAATTGTTTAACACCAGCAACAAACATGCATTTTTCTGTTTATTGTGTATCGCTTGTTATGAAATAATACTTCATCACAATTTTCCTCTTCTCCCTCTGTCACATAATCATTGTTATATTTCTTTGTGTTCATATTTGTAAAGGCCATGCAGATGCAGTTCTGACTTTTCTTTGTAGCTTCAATTGTTGTCACTTTCCTCCCTGTAGACTCATGTTTTATGCTGGCTTCCATTTTAATTTTCTTGAGTTATTCTCAAGTGTCACTGCTATTCTCATTAAATTCAGTCTCTTGATTGCTTTCTTGATGAAATGATTCTAGCAGCCATTGTTGTCATAATTCTGTTCTCTAATTGTCTTCATTTCACGTCAAGTCTTAATCAATGGTGTTGTTGCAATAAGAAGTAAAAAACGTGGAAGAAAAATCCAGAAAGAAAGAGAAATAAGAAGGATAATGTATGACCAGGAAAAGAAAGAGAAAAAGAAAAAAAAAAGAAAAATAAGAGAGAGAATAGGAAGAAGTAGGAAAAGATAAGAAAAGATTAAAGAAAGAAAGAAAACATTTTATTCTTGTAATAAAATTCAGATATAATGCTGACACTGTAAATGATAGATACATTAATGTCATTATTGGTATTGAAGATTTTAAGTACATAAATATACTGGATAATTAAAAATAAAAGGATTGTGTAGCACCAACCTTATGTTGGAGACAAACACCAGCTTTGAAGAGAAATATTAGAAATCTCTGTTTTTCAACTGGATCGAAACACTGACTTTTTTTTACTTAGCTTAACAACTGGAATTGCATATTTCAAAAAGAAAATATGTTATTTCTAATGCTAAGCTAAGTAACAAAACCAAAATGGTATATTTTTTATTTCATTGTTAAACGCAATGAAAAATCTTTTAAGTCACATTTGACAAAATTAATCAAAAAACTACAGAAAAAGAAAAAAAAAATCCATTCTAGATCATCCTCCTTGGATATATTTGTTGAATTAAGTTTCATGTCGAGTCACTCAAGAATCATCCAAAGGAAATTTATTAATATTTGTTTCCTGTTTTAAGAAAGGCATTTAAAAAAAAGTATTTTTGAGAAATCATCTTTTGTTTAGCAAGACAGGAATAAGACTTCATAGCAATTTGCCTATGGTTCCATGAGGTCAAAGAAGATCGGCATTTGAAAACATAATCTTTAAACAAAAACTGCTCACATTGAAGGAAAACTCACAACAATTTTAGCCACAGAATTATTCCATGCTATAACAACAACAGATCTGCAGCATAAAAAACTTACCTAAGACCTAAATGAGCATGTTCGTGATTAGAGCTCTGTCAAACTTTATTTGTGTTTTTGTGAGCTGAAAAATCTGAGGAAACACTTTGATAATCTTGTCAAGTTCTTCGACAATTGAGATTGATTTTCAAATTAAGAATAAAAAAGTGAAGTAAATCGAATTGCTTCTCATGTTGCATGACACGAAAGGCAATGATTTTATCTCTCTTTTTTTTAACTCTTCCATGGAGACCTAATCATTGTTTGCAACTATTTCGGGTTTTATAGCACAACACCGAAGCTTGATTGCCTTACGGGGCTAAAGGGCTCCAACTGCCTTGCTATTTGGAAAGTAGATTAATGACTTTCCCAAGTGCATTACTGAGAATTGAAATGCAAGCTGTCCCAACTGGAAGCTAGATTTTGAACTCGGTTTGCAGACACGCTTCTCCGCGCCATTAACTGTTTGGCCACCTGCACTTTACTGTTAGGCCACTCGCACCTCATGGAAGAAATGAAACTTTCTATTGAAATACAGAAAGGGAGGTGGTGGGGTGTAGGAGTGGAACAAATAGCAACGTCTTCAGAGGAAAAAAAACAGTAACTCAGTGAAAATCAATAACACAGGTCTGGTTATTCACTCAATAGAAACAGTCACATAAACAACCTCTTTTGGTAATATGCCATATTGGGGGTGATCCATTAGATAATTGCAAAAAGGAGTGATCAATGAATAAGTTACTTCTTTCATCTTTATTGGGCAGTGATCACTAAAAAAAGTCTGAATTTTTAAGTACAAAGTGTGAACACGATTTAGCCTAAATTTACATTTTGAATTAAACCTCCATCTAAAAACCTATATTTTTTGTGGGAGGATAGATTTTCAAACACAAAAAAAGAAATTTTTTTTTTCTGGACACAATAAAGAGTAAATGTTCAAAGTTTCAGCCCTTAGTTAGAACTCCATTTGTATGCCTCTTCATGCAATATATAAATACATATATAGCCAGCCAGACTTTCCAAGAATTTTTACAAATGCCTCATGATGAACATTTTTTTGCTTTTGATTGCTCTCCAACATCAAACTGCATAAAAACATTTGCATCAACAGGAATCTTGGATTACAAAATATTGGAAGGCAAAATTCCAAAAGCTTAAGAGAGTTGTTTATTGACAAAGTATTCAATAAGAGAAGCAGAATATTTAATCAAATCTGATACATACAAATAGTATATACATGTGTGTACATCAATGAATCCACTGCCTCATTATGAAAAAAAAAGCATTATTTTATACTAAAAATATTTTTTTTCAATTTAACGCTCCCTCTGTCAGGGCAACTTGTTCATTATAAGCTACTATAGCAATGCTCTTCCATCTCTAGAATGGAGCACTCTGGTGTATGGGGAATCGTGCATAAGTAAATATACCGCATAAATTCGGTCCTACTGTCTGTTCAGTTCTGCGTAGGCCAGGGGTAAAATGTCAACCTCTGGCTCTCAAGTGAAGGTTTCCATCCTACCTTGTGGCACTGAATGGGATATTGAATAGTGTATAGCAACACTGAAGAGTTGTAATACAATTATTAATTATTATATATATATATATATATATATATATATATATATATATATATATATATATATATATATATATATATATATATATATATATATATATATATATATATAGGCTGAAAACTGTCTCAATGGTGTCTCACTGCCAACTGAGTAACCTCATGAGAGAGTGTCTGTTTATGCATACACAGTACTGACCCTTCTGATTGATTATCAAGTTACAATGCCATGTAAATGGTTTTCCCGACAGATCTTGAAGCATAGTCAAAGCAATATTTTAAAACTGAGTCGGAGAATTGATCCAGATTGGAAAAAAGGTCACCACATGAATTTGAAGTGGAAAAATAGCCTGAAATTCTTTTTTCTATTATTAGGGATATTGAAAAGTTTTTCACAGATTATAGAAGTATAAATCTGAATAGAAGGGTAAAGGTTGATTATTTTAGGATTTAATATTAATTTTGCCTTTTCTTTCTTCTAGGCAAACTTTAACCTTTAATACTTTGTTTGCTCTATCACTTGGTACTGAGCTTTACTGACCCATCCACCAATCTAAAGCTGAAATAGCCATAGTAGATGCAATCAACTATTGCAAAATGTCAAATGAGAATTTGGGGGGAATGCTTTGTCTCTGAAGAAATTGAACAATCACTAATCTCTTAAGAAATCAAAAGGTTGCTGGCTTATTATCCATAGTATTAAATCTCCTTTGAAGTAAGCAACAGGCATCTCTTATAAAAACATTGATATATATCAACTGACCTGGATTTTGTGGAAGAATTCTATGGGGTAAGGTATCAATCAGTTGTATATTCAAATGAACGACTGAGTACAAAATGCCAGCAAGGGATTTTGGGGATGTGCGAGGAAGTCTGGTACCGATGAGTGTTACTGACTGAGTTACAGGCTGATATACCAAAGTATTCCATGAATCTGTTGTTTGAATTCCAGGCTATTGGTAAAGAAAAATAGCCATAAGAAAGAAATGATATACTTTCTACATTTCATGGCTATAATAGCAATATGAAAAAAAGAGAAGCAGAATATTTAATCAAATGTGGCTGCATATGGCTGAAAAATGAGAAAAAGCAGTATGTGGCACTTCCTGCTAGGACTAAAACTGCTAAGGGGACAACACCTTACAGGCATCCTCCCCTTTCTCTCAGTCTCTATCGTCATTACAGTTTCATGTTTTGTTTTTTATGGAAAAAATTATGGAAGCTAAAATTCCAGACTTTTGAAGAATTAAAAACAATTTTTTCAGTTGAAGATTACAAGTTGTAAATGAAGGACATGTCCAGGAAAATATGCACGCATGGCAGCCCTATAAAAAGATGCTATTTTTATTTGAAAAAAAAAAAGCTTAGTAAACAAAAAGTTGTTATGAGTTAGAAATCAAACCATAAAAACTTAAATAGACCAAGTGAAATATTCTTTATAAAAGTCATGGAATCAGTTAGATTTTGATGAAATCCTGAAAAACAAATCTTGAATATGAAAGCTGAGTTTTTATGCTTTTGTTCTATAATTTATGAGATTTAAAATAAAATTATGAACTCTTTCTAAAAGTCTTTTCATTGAGGATATCTGGCAATGTATTGATCATATCAAAGTATGCTTCTAAATAGCAACGATATTTTGAACAACAAATTTTTTTGTCTGGTCAATTACAGTATCAGTTTGTTTTGAAATAATTTGTTGCAACGAATGCAAACTATTGACCACTAGAGCAAACAGTGTAAAATTAAAAATAGAGAAGTAGCTTCTGCTGAGGTTTGAACTCATATTTCACACAGGGGGTGACAGAATGATTCCAGATTGTGCTTTGCTCACCATATATGCTGGCCATATAATTATACCCCCAAACTATGGTGTTTATTTAAGATAAGTCCAATATTCCCTGGATAAGTCAAATGAGGCAGCACTTCATCTATCTGACAGTCAAGTTACCAGGGTTTTAACAGATTGATATGATCCATTGCAGAAATTCTTTATGCTTCAAAAGTCGACATATGTTGGTATATTGGGTAATTGTTAGAGCTTCTATTATGCAAGTGACATCCATAGAAGACGGGCTGATGTGTATTGAAAGCACACTCATCTATACGTAGATCTGTCATAATTGGGCTCTATACATGCGGTTATAGGTGCCTTTCCTTAGATAGTTAGAAAACATAGCTTAGTCTGGCGCAGGGCCATAAAATCATAGCCCCTAGATACTGAACCTACTATCAATGACTTGCAAGAGTAATCTGTTAAACATTGTTACATGGCAACCATTCCAGTTCCAGTTAAATTTCCCAATTGATACATTTGTATAAGTATATATACTTGTATAAGTATATATTTTTGTATGAGTATATATATTTGTGTAAGGGCATATATTTTTATAAGTATATATATTTGTGTAAGTATATATATATATTTGTGTAAGGGCACATATTTGTATAAGTATATATACAGGTGTAAATGATTGAAGTGTCACAATATGAGGGCTGATGGGGACTGTTTAATTGAATATTTCATTTTTATTCATAGATACTTAATTTAATTTTTTGAATAAACACTTTTGTTGAAGATACCTTTTGTGTGGGTATATGTGAACAATTCTTACATACTTGATCAAAGATGAGAGTAACCCTTTTCATTTGCCAAAAGGATAATAAAAATATCAGAAGTAGATTTATCAGCAAGATGAAGTCTGCCCCCCCCACCCGTCCCCCGTCACTCCATCATCCCTGTTTATTGATAGCCAGTTACAGCCATTCAATTAAAAAGACATTAGGAGAAAGAAAGTGAAAAGGGGTTGATAAAAAAGTAGTACTAGGATTCTAACAGTGGAAGTGAGAGAGACAGTAAGTTTAGTGGCTTGGGAAATGAAATAAAGAAGGAGGAAAACAGAAGAGAAAAGGGTAGATGATAATATCAGGACTCATGCCTTCGAGTAAGATCACCAAAGGTTGGTCAGAAGTAGAATAAGAGTAGACCAGCAGAAGAGAAAAGTAGGCTGCCTGCCCCTGGCTGTTGGTAGTTGAAGGACTGATTAATTTCTCTCTCTCTCTCTCTCTCTCTGTGAGTGAGGTTTTTGTTCTGTCTTAAAGTGGAAACACTCAGAGTATTTTCAGTCGGCCGAAGTAAAACAAAAGAAGGTTTGATTTTGAAACCTTACATGAGTCATGCGTCTTTCATTCTTCTTTTTGCTGCAGCCGCAGTGTGCATACAAACATGCAATAAAACCCATTATGGAACACGGTCAAAATGACACCACGCCAATATCCTTCAGAAGCCTATCAACGTGCACACATACATACATACATACATACATACATAAATGGGCCCTGGCCCATCCACTTGGCAAATTGAGATGGTTGCCTTGGGTGCAAAGGTCCTCGGGCACAATAAAAACAAAACAAAACGTAAACAACCGGGGATGGATTAAACCCTTACATACATACATATATACATACTTATATTCATATCCTTTGCACTTCCTGAATTCTGTTTCATATTTATCTATATGTATTAATCTTTCTACTGATGATATATACATTCCTGGGCAAAAAAAAACTGAGTCAAGCACTTTCCATCATATAAAAGATCTCAACACCATTGTAAACATATGGATGCATAGTTGGGCCAAACTGGTTGGGAAAAAATTTGTGCAAACTAAAGAGCTGCGGGAAGCAGTCAGAAATGAATGGAACAACATCGATCTACACAGTGTAAACAAGTATCGGACCGTTTGACCAAACAGCTCAGTTTTCTGAAGAAAAACAAAGGAAAAGCTACCCCATACTAAAACATACACTGCGGACAAATATTTCATGCAATGTTGTATAATATTGTCAAATATTTCAGCTAGAATTAAAGAGTATTTACAAAAAAATTGATAGAAAAAGCTTGACTCATTTTTTTGGCCCGGGAACATACATCTAATTTTGCATATGTATCCAATATATATATATATATATATATATAAATATATATATATATATATGTATGTTTATGGTTGCATTGTATTTTTCTAGTATTTTAATTCTCTTTATGACCTTTTTTGGCCTCTGATCTCATCCGTAGCCCTCGACTGAGCAACTGAAATAAAAATAAACTAGAAATGGACATTTAAAAACTGACAAATGCTAAAACTTAAAAATATCTGTTGGCAAAATGTCAGCGTGATGAAACAGTGAGAGGAGGCAAAAAACATCACAAGTACAAAAAGAAAACCCCACAAAAGGAAAAAATTGAGATCATTGAACACAGTAACTCTTTCCAGAGGAATTTTATTTATAATCAATTGGCACCATTTGGTGCCCAGCCAGTAAACCGTCACAATCGCAGCAGCCAATATCAATGCCATCATCTAACCATGAACAGCACCATCGTTTTCTTTAAAATCAATACAATCTTCACCATTAATACAATCATCATCATTACCTTCACAACCAACAGCATCATTATCCACAATAGGACCACATTCTTCATTATCATTGCTAAAGCAATCATATCTACCATCATTATCCCTACTAATATTGTAGCCATCACAAATACCATCATTAGAATTAGAATTACAATCTTCATTACTCTATAAGCTGATATATAAAACATTATATATCATATATAGACATTTAATTTTTTGAATAATTATGCATTACACTGCATGAAATACACAGGTATTATGAGGGCCATCTTCTGAAGCTCGATTTGAGTTGATATGGGCTCTGGATGGGTTACCATGAGATGTAGTTCTCTACTTATGCATGTAAACCATTTGTCATATAGTTCAGTATATATCAGTGTATGGGAACTCTTTGTTTAAAGGAGGCAAAGGGCTTGATTTGCTTAAAAATTTAAATGGTTTCATGTGAATTATATTGATTTGCATGTAATCTTATGATTGTTTGTCTGAAATTGGGGGGGACGGGAGATTACCCCCCATCCAGGCCATATGCCTATGCTAGCATAATTGGTAATCCATGAGTTTCTCAGATTTATTTAGAACTGTGTCAACCCAAATTGTCAACATCAACACAGGTTTCTTCAGTTTTTAAGTGGGTCTGGCAAGATGGCTATATATTTATGTGTAGCACACACAACATGTACAACTGGAGCTACAGAGATAAAACTTTAAACATTCACTTTTTGTTATGACTACAAAAAAACGTTTTTTATGTTTTTTGAAAATCTTCCCACACCCCAAGGGTTTTGATCGCAGGTTCAATCCACTATTTCAGCCACATGACTATGTCCTTTCTCACTGCAAGTGTCATCAGTAGTATAGAAAAAAAATTACAAAGTAATTATATGCTAAATTGGTCCCTCAAACAAAAGGCAAGAGAAGTGACTTATTCATTGATCATCCATTTTTCCAATTTTTTAATTGATTACCCCTAACATGGTATGCTACAAGATATAGATCTCATGGTGGTATCTATTGAGTGATTAACCAGACCTGTATTCTCATTTTAGCTAATTTTATCCCTATTCATCTCGTAGAATTTCTTATGAAAGATAATTGTAAAAAGATACATCTTGACTTTCTGACCTCTACTACTGAATGTCAGAGAATATAAGTACTTATCCATGGTTCCTCTGGGTCCTCGAAAGGTGGTGGGCAGAGAGCTGATCTGTTAGAACTCGATCATTTATTGGTTGGCTCTTCTCAATTCGAGTGGTTTGCCTCTGGCCTCATCCCATCTTTGGGTAAGATAGGTATAATACATTAATAGCTTCTTTTGGAGGATCCATCTTCAAGGCAGTATCTCTCCATTGAATGGGAAGGTTTAGTAGGCACATCCTGACACTTGGGGCAATGCCAGTAGAATTAATATTCTCATCCTTGTGGGTTTTATAACTATGTTGGAACTGATGCACTCTTTGGCTTATCTCAAGTGTATAATTCATCCAATAAAAGAGAGGTTCTCATAAAAGATAATAGATTCACTAACAATTCTGCACAAGAAAATTCTATGCTGACTATTCAGCACACAACATTTCAGCACAAGGACCAACGAAAACAAATTATGCAATTAAAATCACAAAAAAGAGACACTTTAAAATGACATGAAAGAGACACTTTGACAATTTCAAAAAATGGCTCTGATAGTTTTCCAAGAAGCTGAACAAGTTTTCCAAGAAGCTGGGCATGTTTGTTAGTATTCTTGTTGGCATATAAGGGGCTGGCTCTCCTGAGGCGGGTCACTTTTCCTACAGCTACTGGAAAATCATGGTTGTTCCACCGAAACTTTTCCAGCTATCAACAAGCCCTCAACAAACATGGAATCCCCCACAAAATATTTTTCAGTGATGCCAAACTATAATGATTTGACGAGCTGTCTCAAAAGTTCGGCGAATTTGAACAGTGTGCATGAACTGAATGTGGCATAGACTTTTGATGCTATGCTTTGAGAGCAGTACCCTAATATATAGTTCTCTACTGTCTTCTTTGAAGAATTATTTTGGAGGATTCAGATGTGAGGGTCAACAATTATTTTTTTCTCAAAATTTTGGGTAGCATCTCTAGATGGCTAACAGAAATACTGTTGGCTGGAATCTCTCCTGCCCAGAATTATAACTATCTATAGTAGAAACCTACTCCTAATAAATGAATTATACACTTGAGATTGGCCACAGGAAGTCTTGGTTAAAACATGATAAAATCAATTAAGATGAAAATATTTCCCTGAACGTCTTATGGATTAGTGTTAATGACTCATCTCAAGATTTACAGTCAATATCAAGAATCATCATCATCACATACATTATTGCTACTATCATAAGCATTATGATTACTATTAGAAACTGTCAACTAAAACTTTCAACATAGGTGTCTTCAATTTTTAATTAAGTCTGGCTGGCTGGCTGTCTATATATATGCCACGTGTAAAGATCAGAGCTGAAAATTCAGCATATACTCCTAATTATTTTTAAAGAAAAGTGTTTTAGTTTTTTCTAAATCCCTCCCAATAGGCTTTTAGTGCGGGGCTCAATTAACAATCTAGGTGAATGCTAAATTGATCCCTTAGTTTGTGACCAGCATCATTCAGGTTTGTTTTTTGAAAATTCAGACTCTTCTTTCACTGCCCAACAAGAGTTGCCAAGTGATATATTCATTGATCATCCCTTCTTCCAATTTGAATGCTTAACCAGACCTGTTACTTATTTAATAAATTCATTGATTGAAGTGATGGAGGCTATTAGACAAGATATAAAATTCAATATTCACGGTTTTGTCTCCAACCACTTTACACTTTCGAATTCCAACGTCAATAATTTGTGTTATTTAGCAAAAATGCTGTTGGCAAAAGGCCTATTCATGTGTCACTAAAGTTAACATGATGAGATAATAGCAAAATTCAAACACACTATTGTTTGAAGATTGTTGTCACCTGCAGTAGCAGGATAAACTTTTTTTTGCAAACCAAGTTGCCTACAGAGTGCTAAAAGTTAAATAGCTGAAAGGTAAGTACCATTGATATCCATCAATATGGCTGGCTTTGTTATAGCATGGTTCGCAATATTAGATATTTTTGCTAATACTATCACCCACTCATTCAGGAAACTATGAATACATTTTTCAATTTACAATCAATTAATAAATAATTACATGATATCGCACACATAATTTCTTTGCTTTTGTGATAAAAACAACACTGATGAACTTGTTTTGGCTCTAGTAATTGACTTTTGATTATCCACAGTTCAGTTATAATGCAGTTATCTTCTTGAACCCCAACACCCATGTTATGAAGGTGGGCAACTGTACTAAACAGAGAGCAGCCCTGGTTTAGTCTGATATCATGTATTTTTTACTGTTGGACACCATTATCTGTTTTCTACTTCCTCTTTCCACATGGATTGTATACGTGGGGAAGACTGACTAATTGATAACAATAAAAGTAACAAAAAGAATGAGATCAATAATCCTAAGAACTCCTGGAATTCGATAATTCAATAAATTCATCAATTCTCAGCCATTTCACCAACATCACAACCATCAATATTAATTTCATCATGAAATCATGTATTATACTATCTACATTATGATATCTAGTATAATACTTTATACATTATATCTCATACAAAATACGATATGATACCTCATAATATACTATGTACATTATGATATTATAAGTATCTATGTACAGCTCTCAAGAGGTACAAACTGAACATCATTCAAGTATACACTCACAGTCAACCAAGGAGGAGATTGACAACTTCAACAGGGACTTGTACTCAATACTCAAAGATACCAAAACATACTTCAACGTCATTATGGGAGACTTCAATGCTCAGGTAGGACAAGGAAATGAATGTTGAGTCGGCAAATTTGGATACAAAATACGGAACAAAAGAAGTGAAGATTTAGTAAATTTTGCAACAGCAAACTGGTTCAAAATCATGAATTCCTATTTCAAGTAGAGGAGCCTCAATCATGAAACCAAGAACAAAATCAATGGCTTTCTGGCAGACAAGAGTGACACCATCAAGAATATTGAGGTCCTAAATTGAGTTAATGCAGGAAGTGACCACAGAATGGTAAGATGCAAGATGCAAATTAACACCAAAAAAAAAATGCAGGAAAATATTCTGCACCAAACTGCAACCACTTAGCATAAAAAAATACACTTGTTCTTCCAAAAACTGAAAAACAGACATGAACTTCTCATCAAAACGGAAGAGAACATAAATGAGCTCAACAACAACATAACAACTTCTCTAATAAAAGTCACCAATATGTTTAAGCCAAAGAGCAAACAAACCACCATCAGAGATATCATAGAATCCATTATGAAAATGGCAATGGGCTGATTATGTTGTCACAATGGCAGACTACCACTGGGCATTATGACTCATGGGGTGGATCCCTAGAGATTATATGCAAAACTGTGGCAGAAAGTAAGATGGTATGACAAACTTAACAAATTCAGAGAGTACTGGTTCCATGACACCCTGAAGAAGTCATGAAAAAGAGGTCTAGTGAATCTTGGGGAAGGTCCATGTCCAACAACAGATGCTAAAAGATTGATGATGATGATGCTATATCATATACTTTATAAATCATGAATTCTTGTACTATACTAGATGGTGTTTTTTTATTAAAATTTGTTAGTTAATCATAACTAGTACATATACTAGTCATCAACCATCAAGATATTTTCCTCACTTCCTATGGCAATATTTTGGAAGTTTTCAAATTCCATTTTGAACATCATCTTTAAATTCGATTGATTCATATTATACTCTTTATCATTAAGAATAATGTAAAGGTAAAGCATCTCATCTCTTGAGAGACAAACCCTAATGGAGTATGAGGGCCAGTGATGATGCGTTGGTTTCTGTTACAAGTGATCCTTGCAAGTCTAAAATCTGGTCAAGAGTGAAATGTTTTATGACCACCAGATCACAGGATGCAAGTCCACCAAAGGGATACCCTAATCACACTGTGTACTCAGCTGCTGAGTGTGCAGGGAAATTTGTGCCATTCCACACTCTTTGCTCATGCTGTGAATTGAACCCAGGACCTTCTGCTTGTGAGGCAGACATGCTAACCATTACACTATCCCCACAAACCTTATTCAAGAGGACTTATTCGTGATTAAATCTCGTATTGTTCTTTTCTTGCTGATTTAGCAATATCTTCATTCAACTTTCTTTCCAATTGAAAAAAAAAATCTTTTCTCCTGTTATTTACTCAATTTTCCAGTTATTTTCAATGGTCTTCTCAGGGGAAAATACCTTACAGGCTATTACAATAAAAAGTTGCCTTCCATCTTTTTTTCTCACTTGTTTTTGGTAGCAAATAATTTTATTTTTTCATGACAATAACACCTTTTAGGAGAGAGATAAACAACTAACTGTCAGGCATAATTTCTTCCATAATTCTTTTGTGGTTAAAGTCTAAAGAAGAAAACCAAAAGACCTATATCTAATTGCTAGCATCTGTGAGGTAACCCACAGGTTTAAAAGGTAGCCCGCTGGTTAGTGGCAGAGAGAATGGAATCAGCGAGCCAAGTTCAATGAATCCATCTTATCTCCCCTGAACTGTGAGTAAGTAGCTGGGCAAACTAGCTTCTCTAGCAATGGTTGGCAACCAGTCTAAGGGATAGACAATTCTGCCCCCAAACCAGAGAGAGGGACCCCCTTGATGGCCCCAGCACATGATAAAGTGCATAGAGCATGGCATGACATGCAGAGCACCCTGGTCAATTACTTCAACTTGGTCTGTCTCGAGCTGACCAGACTGTCTGCAGGATTCGCGGGGGTATAATGTTTTCAGTGATCAGTGTATATAATATTGTGGCAATAATAATAATAATAATAATAATAATGATAATAATAATAATAATAATGTCACAGTCTTCAGTAATGACCAACTGTGAAACTGGTGTGAAAAATCAGGAAAAAAAACAATGATAACAATACATAAGAAATGATCTATGATGCCTCATTTGATAATATTTCAAAAAGAAGAAAAACAAGACTGTTCTAAATGTTTAAAAATCATAATATAATAACACTGAAAGTTTTGATGATAATGATGATGATATCATCATCCTCGTATAATTATCAAGAAGAAGAAGAAGAAGAAAACAATGGAAGAAGAAGACTGCATTAGTTATTAACAATCAGGATTGAAAATTTATAAACAACTTCATTTTCGAATATTCTTGCCTTGAGGCAATTTCCTATCTTGGAATACATTTTTTTTTCTTTAAAAAATAATAACAAACGCTAAATTAATTTCAATGTTGGGAAAAACATTATGAAAGCCAAGACATGAAAAACAAGAATAATGATAAAGAAACTAGTAAAAACTTGTTATTCCTCACCATCATCATTATTTCTTCAAGGCATAAATAATAAAACTGAAAACAATAACTCGAAAACTAACAAAGAAAAGCTAATACCTTTTCATCAAACAGTCAATAACAGCAACAGCAATAATGATGTTGTTTTAAAAATCTGTTTGCCATACTATTCAGTCATCCAGGAAACACTGCCTTTATTCCAATTTCTGATGATTATTGTTTTCAGAAATCTCTTACATAACGGGTTCAGTATCTCTTCTTCCCAGAATTGATTATTTCATGATTATTAACATGGAAGCTCCTGGAGAACTTTGCCATGCATAAACAGTCTTGGCAGTAAATAGGTAATAACAGATAAGATAAAAGATAACAAACTTATTGTGAGCTTGTGGGGTAGGAGATGATGGAGAGGGTCTGATGGTTAGATACCAGTGTATTCTTATTTGGTTATTTAATTTGGTTTTCGTTCATTGTTTTATGTGAAGATTTATCAAGTCTCTACAAGCATCAATTTTTTTGTTTCTTTTTTTACCCCTGAAAAAGATCAGATAAAGAAATAAAGGAGCTTTGTCTCATTCAAAATAAACCAAAAATCTAGTGTAATTGTAGTTTTGATGGTAATAACAGTAGACTAATGAGTGAGGATCCCTTTGTGCTGGATTTAAGGATGGATCTTTATTGTTTGATCAACAATTAATTTGGTTATGACTGTAGAATCCTAGTGAGTTAAAGGGCTAGAATCAATCTGCAGCAGTTTCAGTTGTAAGTTGGTTTTATGGGATGGATATTCTAAGCCCACACCCAAACCTCCTCCCTACCAGCTATAGTGACCACTGTTCCCCCTAAGCTGTGCACACACACATTTTGCAACCATCCCACAAGAGAAATTAATTTTGATTAAAAATGATTTTTTTATTGAAAAAATATTGATTCATTATGTTAAATTTATAAGATCACATACACATTTGTCCTGGGAAGAAAATTTATAAAACATAAGATTTTTGCGCTCACTGGCTACAAAGATTTGAGAGAACATTGATGTTAATTGCCAAGCTGTAGGGTTCTTCTTCTGTCTGAGTAACCTTCTTTTACATGGTTTACCTAACATGGCTGAAGGGTTTCAACTGCTCCACTATTTACCGAATAGATTCTTGCCTTTCCCCAAGGGTATTAGTGGAAAGTGAATGTAAACTGCCTTGGTCAAAACTTGAACTCAGTTAGCCTATTCTATTTTTCCACACCAGTAACTGTTATGCAACCCTGAACCTCCACTACAGTTAGTAAAAGGAATTAAATAATGGCCAAATTTTTGGCCACTATGCTGGTTTTGATTGCCTTACTTTTCTCTGAATTTCTCTTTTATGAAATTGATTTTAACTTTTTTACTTTTCTGTCGATAAAAGTAAGACTTAAATACACGTTCAAAACATATGAGGGGAAATCACTCATAGAGAGTGTGTACCTCTGCCAACACTATTGTCAAGGGAAGTAATTGTGTATGGATCCGTACCAAAATTCAATTGCTTCTTAGCTTATTACATATCCTCTCACAAAATTTCATTGAAGTCCATTGAGAACTTTTGTAGCTTTTATGCAGATAGATATAAATTCTTGTGATATCATGTGGCCTAGACATATAACGACAATATGAGGGAGTTGATATTGCATGAATCTATTCCAAAATTTGATAACTTTAATTAATATTCAAGTCCAACCCTTTCCAAAAAATTCATGAAAAATCCTCCAGAATTTTCAGAGATATTGTGTGAAAAGACAGCATATACATGAATGTATAAAAACCAAAAAAAAAAGTGGAAAAATATCTCTCCTATACCCTATTTCATACCCTTCCATAAAATTTCATTGAAATCCACTAGGTGTTTTCTGTTATAGTGCGTGAATTGACAGGCAGAAAGACAGATGGATGCAACTGAATATATACACCTCTCCAATTTGATTGACAGGGGTATTTCAAGCATTTCTGAAAAAAATTAACTGGTGGGTAATCAATATTCAACTACCAAGAAAGTGTTGCCAATTCACCGAATATTTTTGCATTTATTTACATCATATTTAGAAGGAGATGAGCATTGAAATTGAGAATCAAAAAGTAAAGTTTTAAGAAAATGAAAAAATAAGCTTAATTATACTCCAGTAGTCCCGTGCTTTGACAACATTATTAAAAACACGCATATATGTTATATTTTGTACGATACATACTTTTATTTTTCTCCAAAATTTTGTTGCCCCTTAGCAGTGAAAATGGAGAGAATCTTTTCTTGTGTGAATGTATGTTTTTAATAACAATGTTGAAGTATGAAACTGCCAATACTTATAAACACGTGGGATCATTTAAGATCTTTGGCTGAAAATGTCAGCAATCAAAATCAAGAAAAAAATAAGCAAAAGTGAAATGTGAATACTTTTGTAAGTTGTCAAGTTCTAAAATGAAGTTTTCAGTATTCCATGAATTGATCTTTGCAGTTTCTACTACTTGAGGCTGAATCTAACTCTTCAAGAATATTTACTTTAACCAAATCCAGCTGAAATTGATATTCTCTGGATTTTATTTGCTGCATCTCTGATGTATGTAAGAAAAGGCTTGTTGTTTGCTAAAACTTCATATCATCTGGTGGTTGTTGATGGTATTATGTTTACAGAGTAGCTGTTTCTTTGCTTAGATTCCTTTATGCTGGTCATCTTTTGTTAGGATCTGGATTATTAGATATACATATTGCCCGATGTTGTGAGCAGTAAACAATCTCTTTTTTATATTGTATGGAGATTGCATTGTGGGATATACACCAAGTCAGACATTAAAACTCAAATATTTTTTTTTAACTAAGCAAACTTTGATCCTGGAACCAATTAGTTCTTTAGTTTGAATACCGATCATCTTAAGTAAGTGCTTTTTTTTACAGGTTAGGATTGCAAGCTCCACTTCTCACTGTTGCTATATTTTTACCCATAGCAGGCTTGCACAGTGTTATATTCAGTAAAAAAACTGTACGGGACATGAGCACATCACCACTGGGTTGAGAACCTAGCAAGCTAACCATTGCACTACGACAGAAATTTCAAGTCTAAAGAGAAAAGCATGTCCTACAAATACTTGAGAACAGGATCAGAAATACATTCTCTTCTATAAACAAGATTTTAAAAAAAACAACTTAAGTAACAAATGATTTTTTTATTTCCAGAACTTGGGATTGCAAAATGTCTTTTTGAATACAAATAGATTTATTTAGATACATCAGGAAAAAATTATTTAACTACATGAAAAAATGATAGGGGAAAAAAATCAAGTTATTCTATGTTTATATTTGTTGTCTGGGCTTTATAAAATTGTTCAAACTTCGAAAGCTAAAACTTGAAATATAAAAAAATGAACAATGCAAAATGGATGCCATTTTTATGTTATATATGTATACTAGGATAGTACCCATAAAAATGATAGGATTATTCTACCCTAAACATAACTGGAAGCTAAAGATCTACACAACAAAAAAGAGTCAGAAAAGTTTGTCTGTTTCTGGCAATACTACGCCACCTTGTTTGATTTATTTACTTGCATAGTACCCATCAAAAATGACAAAATTATTTATGTATGGATTGGCACTTCTGCTGAGGATCAGAGTGTCTGTGTACTCTGCTTTGAATCAAAGTGTCGGCCCCTGGGCCTCTGCTTAGGGCGGTGTGGTATCTGTGTACTCATTGAATAGTGTCATACATATAGAAATATAACTCCAACAGGTTCCTTAATTTCTATTCAGAAACTTCTCCCACTATCATTTTTCAGGAGATCATAACTTGACCTTTTATCAAATAATCCATTTAGCTAAATGAACAACAG
This sequence comes from Thysanoteuthis rhombus, assembly GCA_963457665.1. Classification (NCBI taxonomy): domain Eukaryota; kingdom Metazoa; phylum Mollusca; class Cephalopoda; order Oegopsida; family Thysanoteuthidae; genus Thysanoteuthis; species Thysanoteuthis major. Next base: position 15,250,673 of record OY735201.1, read on the forward strand.
CAGAAAAAACAGAACCAAAACTCATTTCTGTTTTCTTATCACTCCTCAAGCAAACCTAATTGGCATTTTTATTTAGTTGACGGGAAACAGATTTAATTTGAAATGACTTTCAAGCGTCAATTCACTTGGGTCTTCAGTTCACGGTTACTCATCACTTGCAGTAAACATGTTCTTCTGACGTGTTGTAAAAATGTTTCTTTCAAAAATTGAGCTGAGTATCAATTTTAAATTTTCAGTGAAATTGAACAAAATGGCCACCAAATCTTTTCATATGCTGACTGAAATTTATGAATAAGAATGCATATCAAGTGCATCTGTGTTTCAGTGGCCCAAGAGATTTAGTGAAAGTCATGAGGGTATTGAAAATTATGAAATTGTGAACATCCAAACAGCTCTGTTTACTGAGAAGGATCGATTATTGTCTCCCTTTCAGTGATTTTGTCATTATAAGCTTCACTAAGCTTACAAAGGAGATACTGTACAAGCTGGTATATAAGAAAGTCATTTGATTTTGATTTTTATACTATGCAAACATTATACTGTGTCCAATGCACTGGGATTATGATTTGTGGACAGCCATACATGTCAAGAAGTGTCTTTTTATTGATGAAGACCATTTCTGCAATCATTCAGAAACATCAATCATTTAAAATAGTTTGTTTGATTTTTCAAACACTTCAGCTGAAAATTAGAACTTTCAGAGGTTGTTCATGCTTGCCCATGGATCAATGTTCACCATGTGTTTTGCGCATGTGCAACATGGTGCAACTTACATAAGCCCATTAAGAATTCATTGACCCAACAGTGTATATATGAATTTTTACCATACAGACATCACTCATTTTACAGCTACAGGTCTGTTTAGTGAAAAGGATCAATTATTGTCTCCTTCTCTTCATTGGTTTTGTAGTTATAAGCTTTACCAAGTTTACAAAGGAGATACTGTATATGCTGCTATACGAGGGTCATTTGATTTGTTTTTTAACTATGCAAACCAGTATTACGACAAGGGGTCTGTCTATTGATGCTGGATATGGACAGTTATGGGGGCTTGGACAAGTTGCTGTGAATATCCTTGCAAACTATTTGTCATGGTCTGGCATATATGATAATACCTCAAGTAGTTGCCTCTTGGCTGAAATTCTACCACTGGACCATATCTACAATAAGCAGATAGAGAGCTATGAAGACTAACAGACAGACCAATAGATGACCGAGCTTTGTACAATGTCTACAGGTGATGAGAGAAAATTTTCTGGTCATAATGAAATTAGTTGGCTGTTATGCTGGAACGTGTGAAGTGTCATCCACAGGGAAATTGTGTAGCTGGCAACTGATGTATGGTTGTGGACAATAAAAGATAGGAGGAAGTTTTGATGTATTGAGCACTTAATTTTATGAGAACTGACCAAATAAAGTGACTGCGATATATACAGCATCAGAATTGAATGGTCAGAGAATAAGGAAAGGTCACTTGATATATCATTATGTGAATTGTGTGGACTTATCACGTGTACGTGTGTCACTATTTAATTTCTCAGTGCCTTGTGACTTTTAACTACTTTGACTCCATTATGAACTTGTATGCAGCAGCTGGATGCACAAATAAAGACATGATGAGTGTCTAGAATTGAAGGTTTCAAAATTGATAGTTTTCATAACATTCTGTGCAAAAAGAAACTTTAGTATGAAAATTATTCTTGATCATTATACAAACATATCATTATTTCATATTATATCATATATGCTAATTAGATTATATCATTTGGGATCATGCTGCTATATCTTATATAATCATTATATATTAGTATACTGGGTCATTATAAAGTCTTTGTATAGTTTTAGATTTTTATAACTTTAGTTCTATACATGATAGAATCAATTTGTGAGAGTATAAATGAAAGAACCAGATCACTGGAGCCCCACAAAGTTGGGTTGAGATTTTTCAATAATACTTTGAACTCCATCAGTTATCCTTGTCTGATCAACTTAAGAGTAAAATTTTGTGGTGTCTACATTTTCCCATGAAAAGTAATCCAATGAGGTCAAGTCTGGTGATCGCAGTGACTTGAACTCATCGGATATATCTTGCTAGACACTTGAGGGACTGCAACAGATGTGGAAAACCATCCTGAATCTTTGTTTTCAGAGTCAAACCATGGCGTATTATTACAGGCATATAATTTCCTATGCACTCTTTTATTGGCTTTCCAATCTATGTTGAACAAACCTTTTCCTTGGGGAAATATGGCATATCTTTGTGAGCACTGAGGTCAGGTTCACATAGATGTTTGATATATTAATGAATTGTCAGAAACAAAACAAAACAGAACAAGCCTGGATTCAAGCTGAGTAGGCTTCTGACTTCCCCAACATTTTAGCAAACTCAAAACATCTAAATATTAATATACATGTTTATATCAATCTGCTGACAATGTAACACTTTCCTTCATTTGCTAAAATCACATTGATTCCAATGTAACAAGTTTCTGTGCAGTCATTGATCCATTAATGATTTCAGCTGAAATAGAAAACTTTATGGCATCATTTAACAAACTTTCTACCAGGTTAACATAGACTAGTCACAAATAGTATTTATCCACGGACAACTTTATGCTACTTTTTCCTTAGAAAGGTAATTGTAAAGTGATAGTTAAAGACTGCAAGACTAGCTTGTTAAGCATTACCCTTACTTGTGTTATTATATCCATGTCATTACTTTTCAACTTTATTCTGTTGAATACTCTTTTAGCAAGATGTATAACAATATATAGAATGATAAAAATCATGTAATAGGCAAGGAGAGAGAAATCTTTTAGCTGTATAAATTCTCTTTCTTGATATTATGGTTAAGAGGAACTGAAAATAGGTATCTGCAGGGCTAGCTCAAAGTTTTCATGCGACTTGAGTGAAACTTGAAATTTGTACCTCTGGTTGTATTCTAACAATTATATTTTTTAGTGTAGGGTACGTCCTGAGGACATTTGAATCTAAGACAACAACCTAGGTATGCCTAATCGACCAGCTGGCCCTGGGTATCTGGGAGACAGAGTAATGTACAAGGACAACTTTTAAGCTGATAATCTCTTACCAATTGTGTTAGGACAACAGTGACATGAATCTCTAAATAAACATTTTCCAAACCCAGATGTTCTTTTAAGATTTCCATGCAAGTCTGGACATCTCTATGAAATGCAATGGATTTTGAATTCACAATCAAAACAAATCGGTCAGTGAAAATAACCAATCATTGACTAGCTCTGCTTACTTGCCCTGCACCTGACTGCTTTTAGTAGGAATGGCAAAAAAATGCCACCATACACGAACCAGCACAGAGATGAGAGTCCAGTGGTCTTAATTGGCATAAGTCTTTGATGTCGGAGGGCCTACTCCTCCCCCACCTGGTATAGGTAAAGGGGAACTCTTTGGCAAAAAATATTGATATTGTATAGAGAGTCAAGGAGAGATCCTTTCACAAAAAATATCACTTTCTCTGTCCCATGATAGTTGTTAGATTTGCACATACATTTTATACACTAAATTGGCAACTATTATGGGACAAATGTAGTGTTGTTTTAAAGAAGATTCATAAAAGATGAATACTGATAAACTCCAATTACACAATAAACATTAATGTACTTTTTTATCTACAGCTTCTTATTACTGTACTCTACTCTATTGTCTTATCATAGAAACCATTTGAAAACTCAAATGGCCATGGGCTTGTCATATTGCAAGAATGTCAGAGAATCAATGAACATCATGACTTACAACTTGGATCCCCAGAGATCATATGCAAAATCATAGCTGACAAAAGATGAAATAGCATGACAAAGTAGATAATTTCAGAAAGTACTGACTCCATGATGCCCACAATAGAGAGGTTTGGTTAATCTTGGGGAAAGTCTAGGTCCATGATTGCATCAGAAATAAAAAGAAAAATATCATCTATAATGCAATAGTTATAAACATCTATATAAAGTGTGTACAAACACCAAAGTCTGATTTCTTTCTTTTTCTCTCATTCCTCTTTCTTTCATTCTTTTTTTTTTCTTTTTTGTACTTTCTATTTTTTACATAGAGAATTAATAAGAAAAAAAATTCTTTTTTCTCGATCCGCTCTCCACATAGTATCTTTCTATCTTGCCAATGCTATGGACTGACTGTAAGAAAAAAAGCTGTTTATTTCTCTTTGACCACTCTCTCTTTAGGTCATTTAGTTCCTTTTAAATGCTGTTAACCAATTTGAAAATTGGTCTTAATACAAAATTTCCCGGTTCTAAGAAATGTCAACTTTCGTTGCAGTTGAAAATGCGGAGACATCATACACCCTGATTGATTTTACTCATTAATCCACATGTGCAGATATCTTCTGTCATGCCAAGGGATGCAACTGACACAGTGAAATAGAATTTTATTTGTGTAACTGACGTAGTAACATGGCATTTCAATAATGTTTTAATGAGGTAGTAAAAATTTTGAATTTAAAGAATAATAGAAAAATAGAAAGAGTAATAACAACAAAAAAAGAATTCTGTGTGGGGTCAAAAGAGCGCTCACTGCAATGTGAATTTCCATGTCTACATATATAAAATTGGAAATAATGCTTGGAAGCTACAGACCTTGCAACTGCTCAGGTGCCAGAGCTCAGGGGTGCATATTATCTGAGGAACCCCGAAATATCATAAATGTAATGTAAAAATAGTCTAAAACAAATTGCTAGGAGGTTATAGCCGAGCCCAACTGATGGAATACAATGCCTTTGTACATATGTTTCATATATGCCTTAATTTTTGATGGTGTGAGTAAATTAGTTTAAACATATGATAAGCATTTATGCTAATTCCTTCTCTGTTTATTTGTGTTCACGCACCTCATTGGCTAATTTACTTTCCTATTATGACATAAGAATGAAGATTATGGCACAGGAACTCTTGAGACTTCATATCTGATCACATATTAAAACAGCTTGAGTTGAGGCTTAAAAAAAACTTAGAATCAGGATACTTGAATCATCAAAAAAATTTTAGGCTACTTTATGCCGATCTATGCATAAACAACCTGTCATTTTTGACAGGTAAACAGCCTCTCTAATTGGAATCATCTCTATGTTTCAACCAAAGAGCACACAAACAATTTGTAAAATCTCAGATTGAACCAAGAATCTCATGGAAAAATGCAGAAACTTCAAACCACCAACTACAACAAGAAAGAAATACGAAGCAACTGAACTGAACAAAACAATCAAAAAGAAACAAAGAGAAAACAAAAAGAGGTACACGACAGCATCAAAATAATCCTTGAAAAAGGTTGAAGCCTCAAAGCTATAAACAAAGCTCTCAGTACTGGATGGATACAAATATGCTTGTATTTGGTCCAAGAAGGGAAGACCATTGCAACTTATTCAGTCCAACCTAATCATGCCTCCCCAACAAATATAGGTGAAAAGTTCTATTTTTATTAAATCTTTTTATCAAAATTTTTCTGAGTCTGGTATAAGAACATTTTCTCAGTTTTTTGGGGTCTAAGATCAAACTATAGTATCAATTCTATAAAAAGATGCTTCTAGGGAAGTTATGCAGAGTTTTGGATAATCACTCATTTTTGCCTCTCCTCTCTTCCTTTTCCTAGACATAATAAGGATTAAGTGTTTAAATTTTCAGCACTCTAGCTCTATTGGTTAGGCTTGTTCACACAACACGTTTGTAGCCGGACCAACTTAAAAACTTTAAAAAACCTATAGTGACAGTTTTGGTTGACGGTTTCTAATTAATATTAATTAACCTTGTCTTTTTTTTTCCCTCTAGGAAGCAATTGGAGATTGTAATTGAATCCCTCCAATGTTCATGGAAATGGAGGAATAGGTTTTTAGGGTAGAAAATCAATTATAGGTAACAAGGTTTATTGACTTGCAGCTTTAGTTGCTGCTGTCGTCACCATCTTATCATTTCTTTTTTTTTTGCACTATCTGCCATCTCTTGCTTCTTTTACTTCATTAATGCACAGAGAAATCATGTCCTTCCAGGTGGAACTTGAGATGCGGAATTATTACCCATCAATATAGTCTGCACATTGAAAGCAGCCCTGCAAGTAATGTGCTTGCCTTTGAAGTCGAAGCTGTCTTATTAACGGATCGGCATTGAGCATTCTGTTAGGAAAATAATCCAATGAATCAGGCCTGTGTGGGTTCAATATTTAGGTGGAAAACTTGGTACTATTGAGTCATGTGAAAACATTGTCAAATCGAAAGTAAAGCTGATTTTCCAGCACCTGTGGTTCGAAAGCCTTGCCAGATTAATAATTTTATTTCATCAACTGAAATACTTCCAATAACAAATGTCTGAACTGCTATTTCAATTTACTTGGATAGATTCAGCATTTTTAACCATTTTTCATAGCTAGAAACCATCAACCAAAACTGTCTCTAAAACTTTCCACGTGGGTTTCTTCAGTTTCTAAGTTGGTCTGGCTGGCTGGCTTTCTATGAATGAGTCATGTGTGCAGGCTACACCAATAGAGCTTGAGGGCTGAAAATTCAAACATTTACTCTCTATTACATCCAGAAAAAAGGATTTTTCTTTGTTTTTTGAAAATTCCTACCCCTGAATATGTTTTTAGCGGAAAGTTTGATTTATAATATGTGTTCGGCAGCATTCATGCTCTTTTTCTGAAATTTCAGGCGGTGGGTAGAGAAAGAAATTATTCAGTGATCACCCCTTTTTCTAATTTTTTAATTGATTACCCCCAATAAGGTATGCTGCCAAAAAACATAAGTCCCGTGACAGTTTCTATTGAGGGACCAACCAGACCTGTTTCATTCTATTTTTTTTTTTTACTACATTAGCACTATTTGTTCCAGCACTATGCATCTCACCCACGCAATGCGTGAGTTTCGGTGTTGCCTTCTTTGTGTAACCTTTGTTCCTGGTCTCTACCAATATTCTAACGGAAAGTCATGCTTTGCTTTCAAAGAGCTAAATATAAGAATTTCTCTTATATTCATTCTACAAAAAGAATTTCTTTTATTCTTTTTTTCTTTTTCTTTTTCTCTAACAATTTCAATCAAAGACCATTTTTATTTTGCACCTTCCTGAAAAGTGATAAAAGCACAGTTCTAAATTGATTTTTAACCAGTCTAGTTAGTCACTCAAAAGAAACCATCACATTACCAACATAATTTAGCAGCATATCTAGTTCGTCACACCAAATCATTTTCGCATATGATCTCTGAGGATCCATGTTGTAAGTTGGGATGTCCAGTGGTTGTCTGGAATTCTTGCAGCATGTCCAGCCAATTGCCATTTGAGTTTTCTAATGGTTCCAATGATATCTCTGACTCTTGTCTTTTCTCTAATATCGTGAACTGTCTAATAATTTCTCCATGTGAGGTCAAACATGATTCTCTCTTGTGTGTATTGCTTGGTTCTCAGTTTGAGTGTCAATATTTTGGCTCGGTTCTATGTTTCAGCTGTATCGATTATATACCCTTCTTTTTAGGAATAATGGAATTTTTCTTGTTTCTGAAGTTTGAGCTTGCTCTACCAGAAGCTTGCCAACCTACAGTGATTCTTTTCTTGAAATATCCCAACCTCAAGAAATTGATAGAAAAAAAATGAGTCTTCTTATACATGGGTAATGGTTTAATTAAGTTAAAACCTGTACATAAAGAGAAGAGCTAAGAGCAATATGTAGCTCAAGTCATGAAAAATATTTGCCAGTTGCTACAAATAAATGGTTAAAACTCAACACTAGTAACAATTACTAATAAAAAAAAATTGTGCAGTGCCTTCAGCTGGAGAAACTCAACAACATAAGACAAAAACAAAGATGTTTTGTTTGAAAGATTTTACTTATTCTTTTTAATTAATACAATAGATGAACAATTCCTAACGTAGTCAGATTTAAATGTACGTCCTGAGGTTCTGGCAGTCTTAAAAGTATCACTAAATGCAGACTTTGTTGGAAATGTCTTTCTACACTGTTTGATTTGAAAATTAAACACATTCAAACATTAGACGATGTGGATTGGCTGCTATGGTAAATTTCACTCCTCACAGTCCTCAGAGGTCAAATCTGACTTGCCTCCACATCTGAAAATAAATCTTATGGTATGTACTAACTATGTAAGAGATTCCATGCTCTTTTCATTAGTGCACTTATTTTTAGGTTATCCGCTGTTCTTAATGATTTTTTGATCTATAAGCTATCATATTACAATGATATTCTTTCTATTTATACAATGCTTAATTTCATATATTTATGAAAATGTAATATCTTTGCTGAAAAGACATGTTGGTTTGTAAATAAGTCCATGACCTAATGATGGAAAGGAGAATTTGCTTAAAAATATTTATTTTTCAACATAATCTCCTTCCTTGTCAATACACTAAATCAAATGCTTCTTCAGGGATAATATAGATTGAAAATTATGAAGTGAAATTTTTCTGATCAAGATTCAGCTAATAACTACATGTCAGGCTACAGACTAATTGATCTACCTCCATATACTTTTTTGAGAAAATGTGTCTGTGTGCATGTGTGTCTATGTCTGTAAGTGTGTGTGTGTGTGTGTGTTTATGCTTGTGTTAGCGTGTGTTTGGATTCACATCATTGATATGTTGGTGTAAAACAGAAAGAACTGGAATTTTCAGCAATCGAGATGTTGCTTGTATTGTTGTGAATGAATAGTTTGTGTGGAATTCTATGTATTTCCTTAAAACTTCTTCTGCCACTATTTATAAGATAACTTTTTTTATTAATGCATCCATGTATATATGAGGTATGTCTGGAAAGTGTTTGGCCATTTGGTATTAATAAGAAAAATAGCCTACCTAGGGCAATAACACCTTAGTCCTCTACAAAGTACTCCCCTTGGGACATCATACACTAATCTTCATGTCCATCCCACGTTTTAAAAATGTGCAAATTCCTATTTCAGAATTGCTATTATTTGCTCATAGCATTCTCCTTAATCTTGTTCACAGTCTGAAATCTCTTTCCTCTCAATGGTGAGATGTCAGAATCTGGACTATAGTGAAACTGACAGACTGAAATGATACAAGGTTTTGCAAAAAAAAACCTGCACAGGACTGGAAGATTGACTTGCTTGATTATTGTGGATGCAACCTCATTCAGTATACAAGCTCACTCAAAGGCATCTCACTGTCAACTGAGTAACTTTATGGGAGAGTGACTATTCACACATGCACAGTAGGGTCTACTGTGACTGGTTGACAACTTATATCAAGTCCATGCAACCAGTCTGGGTACATTCAAAATGGCTGAATATCTTCCGGACAGAGCTAATATTAGTGCACACTCATGTAAGTAAGTAGTGCCTATGCATATGAGATTGTGTGTGGACATGTATATTCATGTGTTTGAAGTAAATTATATATATATATATATATATATATATATATATATATATATATATATATATATATGTATATATGAAAGCTGTCATTGGATTCATCAAAAAAATATTTCTGCTTATTCTATTTCTCTTCATCAATGGCAGAATATTTTCTCTACTGTGCATCCATAAAAGAAACTCTATAGTTTTTTTCATTCTTTTAAAAAAAAAATATTTTGCTGCAAACATAAAGTAACCAGAAACCAAAAATTCAATTTTTAAAAAATGATGCACACCCAAATACTTTTCATTTCTGGCATTCCTTTAGGGGAAATTGATAATATTGTCATACTTTCTCAATGAAAAAATGCACAAAATGTTATATTCTGGAAGGCTTTCTTTTTTCTTATAAAGAAAAGGACTGAATTGATGGTTTTTTTCACTGAATTTCCCGTAGATACCAAAAACGGAAGTAATTTTTGTAAATAGAGGGGAGGTAATTTTTGCCGCGGGCAGTTTTCTACCTTCTTTAAGCTCGGTTCAATTTCAAAAGAGATTTTGAGAACAAGGGTATAGAAAACAGGAAATAGATCATATTTTGGGAAAAACATGAACCTTAGATTCCTGTATAAATGTTATTATATTTATGTTCATACAACTACTACTGCATAAACAGCAGTAATGTTCCTCAAAAAGATTCTTTTATAACTGCACAGTTAAAAAAAAGAGATATGGTTTAAGATTAATTTTTAGTTAAATAGATATGAAAATTTCACACCTAATTTCAAAGTCCTTGAATAGTTCACCCCCAAAATTATTCTGTTTTTGTTGAATTCCAGACATAAGAAATAATGAAAAACAAGGTAGTTTCTTCTGATTTCAAATTTCAAATTTCCTTCTCCCTGGCAGATACCAGGGCCAGTTGTAGAGGTCTGCTACCCTTTCAAAGAATACTGACAGTATAACTGACTTCGATAGGTTGAGGCTCAGGTCTTGCATACTTCACAATATGCAGATGCCCAGGCCAGCAGTAGAGGTTTATATAAGCTACGTGAATATGAAGACATATATGACTCATATCCCTGGTGCTTAGAATTCTTACTAATTAGATCTATTGTCTGTGTCATCAGTATAACCTTTTTGATTCCATATACCTGGATTTCTTTCAAGAAGGCAACGTCATTCTAAAAGTGCTAACAACTTATATCTGCATTATTCAATCTCCTTTTCTTTTTCTGCAGGTGAATGTATGTATGCACGCATACATATATCCTGTTATATATACTTATAGATGAATATTTCTCCTTATTTGATAGACACTCTACTTAGTAGTGATGATCTTTAGACCTGCTTGCTAACCATTATACCAGGATGAAAAAGTGTTTCTATATTTGTGGTGTTATTGATCATATATATATATATATATATATATATATATATATATATATATATATATATATATATATATATATATATATGTATATATATATATATAGTCTTTTTTCTATCTTTTTATTCTTCATTTGCTTAGCATAGTGAGAGAAATTTTTTTTTCTCAAGTTCAAATGAAGGTTAGAAGTAAAGAAAGACAGATTGTGTTGGGTCAGTCAGCTCACCTAGAAAATCAGCATGCAAAATCTGGGCTTTTACTCTGGTTTGATCTCCAACCTTTGACATCAAGAGGAACTCCTTCAGTCATGGACAAGTACACATATTTGTGTACATGTCCTGTGCACTCTAACTGTATTGTCTTTCGGTTACCCACTTAGACTTTTTGAGAAGAATAGGGCTACAACCAGGCAGCTCCCCTTGTCAATCCAGCCACTGTTACCTACTTCTTAACTGATCTTCTCCAGGTCCACTTAAGTTTCCAAACTTTTCTTTTTGATTTCCCGCTCTCAAACAGGGTTTTTGATGTTCCAGGTCCCTATACTGGGTTTCGCCTTTGTTGTTAGAAGGTTGTTTGGTAAACTGGCTTTTAGTAGGCTTTTTACCAGCCAATGTCATAAGCCCTTCAAAAGAGGATTCTTTCTGACCAGGCTCTCACTGGGCTGATTGCTAAGGCAATTGATGGAGTGATGCTGCTTTGGATTCAGTGACAGATAAATTATAGGAACGGAGTTGCTCACCCCATGCGTAACCTTACCCCTGATGTTCACTTATACTAATAACCTTTTCATTTGTTTGGTTCATTGCAAAACTTTCCATTGCGTGCGTTGTCTTGTTATGGCCTCCTTTGATTCGTTCCATAAGCCTTTTGTCATAATTTCCCCTTGATTTAGAGCAGCAGGGTAGCATTCTGTTTGTTTTGCGTCAGGAATGGTGCAGGAACAAACATCGTAACGACTCGTTCCATCAAATGAACTTGAAAAGTCTGGCTCGAATGAACAAGGACTAAATCTTTGACTGGTTGTTGGCAACTGAATGGAAACAAGCCAAGAACTTGGTCATTCAGCCAATTATTTCAAGATTACAAATATGAACAAGAATTCCAAGGGAAATTATGAATTAATGCCACTCATATGTGCTGTCTTTGGGGTGATCAATAAAGAGGGTTCGAAAAGGAGTGATCAATGAATGAGTTATTGTTTGATCTGAAAAAAAAGATCTGAATTTCCAAAGAACAAGTGGGCACAAACTAGTGACCGATTTAGCATAAACTTACATTGTATATTGAACCCCTTACTACAAACTTATTTTAGAGGGAAACTTTCAGAAAAGAAAAATATTTTTATTACTTATCAAAGGGTGTGGGTGCGTTGCAAAATTTCAAGTTTTTACGAGGAACGGATTATATAGGTACATATAATAACCTAAACCTAGCAACAGTGATTAATCCGGTCTGTCGAGGGTAGCAGTGATTAATCAAAAAATCATAACAGGTGTGAAAAGATATATTCAGACAGTCATATTAAACTTAGATTATCTGTGTACCAGTCAGAGAAACATCAGATAAGGACACACACGTATATACATTTGCGTGCGTATGTACACAGACAGAAATTAGGATTTAGAGAAGAAACATAAATATATTCTGAAAATCATACTAAGGGTATAAAATTTTTGTACCATGAAAACAAGCACAAACACACACACACACACACACACACAAATATATATATATATATAATATATGTAGTACAGATCAGGCTAGCAGTATAACATAATATAATAATATATCAATAATATAATTCGCCTGATGAGGCCCAAAGAGGGCAGAAACATGAGCTAGTTTGTGTAGCGAATCCACAATCTACTATTTATTTATCTATATAAGTATATATATATATATATATATATATATATATATTAAATAATGTAGATTATTATCCAACAATGTGAATAAGGAAAGACAGATTTAGAAAGTAAATTTTGCTTGAACTAAATCATATTTATGGCTGTGAGTAAAACAATGGTGATCAGGGCTCATTTCTTTATTCAAGCAAAATTTAGTTCCTAAAAGTGTCTTTCCTTATTCACATAGATATGTTTGTACATTGCTTTTTGTCTTTTTTATCATTATCATTATTATTATTACTATCATCATTAGTATAATTATTATCCTTATTATCATCATTATTATTATTTGCAATCTCACACCAGTTGCCTGGTGGTAACTGCTGGAGTTTGAGTGACAGCAAATCTCCCCAAGTTTCCAGCCGTTCTCTCCTAATACTCATAGGTCGCAGTAATACTGCGATTTACAGTTTCATACCGGTTGCCCAGTGGTCGTCGCTGAAGGCTGAGTGACAATAAGTCTCCTCGGGTCTTCAGCCAACATCTCATCTCTTTCGCCTATCATGTCAGTGCTGCAATTTGCATTTCCGCTTTCATTTCTCTTCCTCTGTTGGGTCACTGTTGACAGTTAACGTTGCAGCCCTTAAATTTCTTGCACTTTCCTCAGTATCCGTGCAGTTCCCAGTAGTGCCGTGGTCTGTATAGTCTCAATCCTCCCCTTAATCCCGATCTCCTCCAGTCTCACCCTCAGTGTTTTGGGGACAGTATGACAGGCACTACCCTGGCTTTCATGTTCCACATCTTCCTCAATTCTCTTGCTAGGTCCTGGTATTTTTCCCGTTTTTCGCTCTCCTTCCTCTTTACTCTATGGACTGCTGTTACAGCCACGTCTACTATTTGGCAGGTCTTCCTCTCCTTGTCTACAATTACCAAGTCTAGTCTTTTTGCCTGGATGAGGTGGTCAGTTTGGATGTCAAAGTCCCAGAGTAGTTTGTGGTTGTCATTCTCCAGGACTGCCTCTGGTTTGTGCTGATACCACTTTTCCACATGATTGAATCCCATTCGTTTACTTAGTTCCCAGTGTATCATCGTTGCTACTCTATCGTGTCTATGCTTATATTCCTTCTGGGCGAGTTGACTACATTCACTAGTTATGTGGTTGACTGTCTCATCTCTTTCACCGCACATGTGGCACTTGCTGTTTGTCTGTGTTCTGTCGATTTTTGTTTTCATGTAGTTTTTCCAGATGCTTTTGTTTTGAGCTGCCATAATTATTATTATGATGATGATGATGATGATGATTATAATACTTCTACTACTACACACTCCCTCCGCTGCATTTGGGGTTTCAGTTAGCTGTAATCATTCATATTGGTCCAACATCTGAGAAGATGGATAAAAGCATGCTCGCTTTTTGTCCTAGGGAATATGCGACCATGAGACGATCTCAATTTGGGTCTTCTGTCCTAATCACGCAACTTAGCTGCTGAGTGGGCAGAGAATTTTGTCTTATGAAGAGTTTTCCATGCTCTTTGCTCTTATCAGGAATCAAACTCCTGATCTACATCGTATGAAGCATTCACCATTCGAGCAGATTTGAAACAGGTCAGGGGTCAAATAGCTGATGATCCCCACTATAATATTTAATTTACAACATTAGAATTCAAATTTAAACAACAATAATGAAATACAATATTCTGTATATAACACAAAATATCCGTACATAGTACATTAACAGGGATCAGAAAGTCACTGGCATGCATGATGAGACATTGTTCGTAACTATATATATATATATATATATATATATATATATATATATATAAATGGTAAAACAGCTGACAATCTTCATGATAAAAAATTGAATTACAAATACAAATAAAACCAAATTACATGCATCAAGAACCTAAAATTATACAAGGAACAGTTATTAGACCACAAGTTGAAATAATACTGATCAGATTAAAAGTTGTTTGTGTGACACATGGTTAAGGATAGTTTAGGGCTATGTATAAGAACTGATTAGAAATATTTGTTCTTTTTCAGCATTACAAGGCGAAAAGTTCACATGCCTATAGACATAAATATGAATATACATAAAGCTGTACAGCTCCCTAGATTAAGCCTAATTTTATCTGCTACAAGCCCAATTTTAGAAGATTGTGTTGTGTGGATCTTATAAGGTGAGAAATCCTAAGTGAAAATCAGCATTCAAAATCTGGACTACTTACTTATGTTGATGAGAAGTCTATGGATACCTCAGCCATAACATCACAATGGACGGACACACACACACACACATATGTATATATTTACATATATATATATATATATCACTTGCTCAAACCATCTTGTACAAATAGTCCATAAAAGTGGGAACAAAAGTAATCTATAACCTACTTTCTTTTATTTTCCAAAGCTGTATCAATATCAGTTGCAATCCACCTTAAGTCAAATAATTTAAATCTTGCATTACTTCAATAAATTTCAACATTTTGTATACTTTGATATCTGCTTTTGTTTCCAGCAATAAATAATGCAAACTCTATTGTGGCCTGAGTTAAACTCAGCCTGGTACAAGGCCACTGCAAAGTTTCCATCACTGCTTATAGAATTTTTACAATTACATACACGCAGACCTTCTATTGTGAATGGAAATGGATTTGAGAAAAAAGGTTAAATTTAGAATGATGATTACAAGATCCATTTTGTTCGTGTCTGTCATACTAGAATAGCTTCATGTGTGCTCTTGAGTTATATGTAAACATAAAAAGAAATAAATACATCGCACTGAAGTTAAATTTTGTAAAAATGTAGCAACTTTTGCATCAACTGAAAACAGTATCAAGTATCCAATCACAGGGTGACTGATTTAATCATGTCTGTAAATATTATCAAAACCAGCAAATACCAAGTGATCAATCATAGATAACCTATTAATAAACATAATCCAGCTATAAATGTTGAATAGTATTCATTATATGAACATATATAACTAAAATAACAGCATACTTATATATAATACTATTTATGAACATTAAATGTTAAGCCTATCAGATTAAGCAAAAAGTAGCAATCTGTCAGTTTGAGATGTCTCAGTTACATATGTTTTTTGGCCAGTCAGATTACACAAACAATAATCAACCATTCAAGCAATGAACTTATTATTCAGTTACCAAATAGACAGAAAATCTGAGGTCTGTTTTTATACTATCCAGCCATTTTGAATATCTCAAGAAACAGTTGCTTGGCTTTGATGTAACTTGGCAGACAATCGGTGGTGACTTCAGTGTGCACGCATGAACTGACACTATCCTATGAGATGCCAGCTGGCAGTGAGATGCCATTGAGTCAGATTATGCACTGTGTGACCATTGTATTCCAAACGACTGAATATGCTGTTCTTCACGCCTCATGCAGGTTTTTTTGGCAAATCTTTGCATCACCCACTTCTATCAGTCCCCCTGTAGTCAACACTTGTCTCCCTCCAACTTCTGGCTTTTCCCCATTGAAAGACAGGAGATTGCAGATCATGGATAAGATCACAGAGAACATGATGAGACATCTGATAGCAATCCTAAAAGAGGTCGTTGCAGACTGTTTTAATAAATGGAAGGGGTACTGAGATAGGTCTGTTTAAAGGGACTAAAGCACCATTTCCCTAGGTAGGCTATTTTTCCATTACTTCTAAACCATGAACAGACCTTGTATGCAATTTTGTAACTGACCTATTTCAGTGAGTTGTACTCCCGCACGGTCATATCTCAGTTCACTTACCCAAGCGAAATTGGCCTACTGACCACCAGCTGTTGAAAATAATCACTTGAAGTCCAACTGAATAACAATTCATTTTTATAGCTTTTAATCCAGTCATGTTTTTTTTTTCAAATTTTTTTTTTGTCATTTAAACAGAATATTTGAAGCAATATCTGAAACTGAGAGACAGTAAAAATATGGTTAGGTATATTAGTAAGCGGAAATAATCTTAATACAATAAGTAGAAACTTTGATTTTGGAGTTATCTGCCGGACTCAACCTCACATGAAAAATATTCTCTTTTAAATCTACAAACTCGCTTTTAATGACTTTTCAATTTGCACAAGGTTAAGTGGACTCAGTAATGCTTAAAGCTTGAAGCAGTTGCACAATTAACACACTCTGAAAGACATTCCGTCGTGACTTGTCTGTACTTGGAAAAGTCTGGAAAAAGGTCACATCTTTGAAGCACCAACTAAAAACTTAATTCATATGACTAAATTACATTTTTTTTATGGTTGGCAGAAAATCAAATCTACCCCTTTTAATCTAACTCGCTTTTTATCCCTTCCCTAGTCATGCAGACAATCAGAGTAAATGTTGCAATAAAAAGCAACCATGAAATTTTAGATGAAAAGAAATGACTTGTCAAAAATTTATAATGGTTGACAAGGAGACATGATTCAGCTGGTCAACATTTTCCTTGTAGATTATTTATGTTTGCTTCCAGTGTGACACAAAGTGTACACATTTGCATCAATCAATATAGCATTTTTTTGATTTCTGAAAACCATATGTGTCCCAAACATATCTTTCTCTCTGATATATATATATATATATATACTATACTATATATATACTATACTATATATATATATATATATATATATATACATATATATATATATATATATATATATATATACATACATATATATATACATACATATATATATATATATATATATATATATATATATATATATACATATATATATATATATATACATACATATATATATATATATATATATATATATATATATATATATATATATATATATATATATATATATATGTATATATATGTATGTATATGCAGGTCTTCTGAGATGGGGGAGCAGCTGGTGTATTACTCAGGTTTCTTGGGTAGAGCTGTGTATCAAAACCTTCAAGTTGATACAATATGTCCATTAAGGAAGAGAGAAACTATAGTCTCTGTTTTATCAAGGTTGCAACTATGTTTTTAGCTTTATGTTAAGTAATTTTATCAGTTATTAACAGTATTCAACAAAAGTAAGTTGTTAGAGTAATCTGAGCATCTGAACATAGGATGGAATTTTAAACAAATTATGATATATGTATATAATTCTCTGTGTGTGAGTATGTTTGTGTGTATGTGTGCCTGTATGAGATGTTGACATGCTTGGTTCTGTATATATATGTAACTTTTTTTGTGAATGTCTGTATGTATACTTTTACAACTCTGAGTAAAAACGAATGTGTTGTGTATGTGTTTAGGAAGGGGCCAAATGAATGACTATTCTTATTTTAATACTTGTAATGTTTATTTCCAACATAAACTTAATTTAGAACATTTATCTTTCAATTTGTACTGGGTCCCTTCAGTGAAGGATCCTTAAATAAAGACATGATTGAAATACATGAAGTTGTGGATATCAAGGAAAGATTACATGGTGATTTAAGCAATTTATCTAATAGACACAATCCAGTTGTTGGAAAAACCACAAACAGTAGCTGAATCTATTTTTAAAAATCTCAAAAACATATTATGTACCATTATGTAACTTAATGATATTTTATTATGTATGTTATTCTATGCAAATCTAAAAAGAATGTCAAACATATTAGGAGTTCCCTCCAAATAGTGAACCTCAAAATTTTCTGCTAAGTTGGTTCTTTTTCATAGCCAATAGTGGAAACTGGGGAATGTGCAGGTGTATACCTAATTCCCAAAACCCAGCCTTGCTGTGTACCTAGTTCCCAAAACCCATTTTGATCACTGATCTTAGAACTTTTACAAATACATACACTCATAGTGTTCTATCATGGTAAATGAAAATGTATTTGTGAAAAAGTGTGAATTTAGAATAATGATCACAAAAGCCATTTACTTCTTGTCTGCTATACTAGAATAGCCTCATGTGTGTCTATAAGCTATATTTAAACATCTAAAATAAATATCTAAAATAATAAATAAATAAGCAATACTGACCCCCCCACATTGCCAATTATCTCTCTTCATCAATATTAGATCAAGTCAAGGACAATCTGAATCTCCTTCTTGATGACCCAGGTCTAATGGAATGGTTAGAAATTATTGTGTTTCGGCTCCTATCTGTGTTTGTCATCTGAATCCATTGTGTATTAATCGTGCCAGTGACTCGGTACTCTGGCATTTGGACAAGCCACTCTGTGAGTCCTGATGTTTTTATCTTGAAAAGATTCTGGCCCAGATCCAAGTTGGCAACATGTGGTATTGGCACTAATTATGTTGGAAAGAGATAAAAATCACAAGTCTTGAACATAGCAATAATTAAATAGCCTGAAAGCCCGAGATTAAAGCAGCTGTTTACATGGGATAGAAGTTAACACAATACGATCATTTGTATTGAAAGAGAAAAGACTTTTCGCTTCAGAAAAAAAATGGCTTTTTGAGTAATTGAACTCACGATCACTAAGCAGGTTACTAGATACACTTGACCATAGCTTTTATCCTTTAGAAAATGTGTCACAATCCCTTGGTCGGGTAGTGCGAAAAAAGTCTTATATTCTTGTTAAGTGGAAGAGGCAGACAAGCAACATTGCGAGGACAAATTAACAAGGAAGAATTAACTGATATGAGGTATCCTCTAATCTACACCCCCAACAACCTGTTGATTGGATAATGTGTTTGGTTTGAAAATTTCCTACCAGTTACCAACTATAACGGGCACTTGAGGAAGGCTGGAAGGTACAATGGCTGAAATCTCATGATATAACAACCAAAATGAGGACACTAGTTTGAGTAAATCGGTGTATAGTTATGATAATTCCTCATCTCAAGAAATTCAGATGTAAATTATTAGTACTACAAACCCAAGGCACCCCATCAATACTGAGCAATGTTACTAGTCTTTCTTGGTTCTCTCTCACCGTGTAAGAATTCCTCATCCATGCAGATGTAACTTCTGTATGATCTTGAAGCCTCAATATATTCTACCTTTCTAACATACAAATTTTTTTTCATATATATTGTTTTTAGGCCAAAATTTTTTAACCACAAAAATAATAAAGTTCTTTATAAACTGAACTAACAGATGCCTGGTTTACACGGATGTGAATTTTGATATAAACTATAATTTGCTTTTACCAAAGATATTTGTATTGATTATGTTTCATGTGATCCAAAATATTGAAGCTTACTGCAAATAATTTTCCTATGAGCAAATGAAGTGAGCCACTCCTGAAATCTTGAAGAAAGTAGCTTTCAACTTCAGCTGACAAACATCAGGAAAAATATTGAAAGGGAACCTATTCTTCACAATGTTAAGACTCTGGAAAAATATTCTTGTTCTCCAAAATCTGAAAGACATGTTCATAAAGGTATTGTTTGATTTTAATTACATTACATATTACCAGAAAATAAAACAAATATATTAAGGAATTACTTTTAGATTTTTTGATGAAACATCTTCACAATTATCATACCTTTGCCTTTTATCACAAAAGTTGTGCCTACGTTATGAAATGTCTGGCAGTCTTTGCATAAGATTATACGGGAAATGGTGGTGTAATTTTTGAAATCCTATTCTTATGGAAAGGGACTGAAGATAAATCTGAAATCCAAATGATTTAATTACTCATTGAATACAATTGATTTAAAACCAGTTCTTTTGTGTTGTTGGCATTATTTTCTCATATCTGGAAGAAAAAAAATGAAGATTAGAGAATTTTTCATACTTCTAAACAATGTCTACTTTTCAATGAATTTCTTTCACTCTACTTTTTTCCTTTCTTCTTTGAAGGTATTTTTTCTTCCACACATCTCTATTCCTTTTTTATGCTTCTTTTTTCCTCTCAATTTTCTTCACAGAATTCTTCCATTCCTTTCTTCTTTCCTTCCTTTTATTCTTCCTTTTTTTAACTTCCTTTCTACTCCCATTTTATATCTACTTTTCACCATGCATTGATTCATTTTGACCAGTGTTGTATAACCAAGTGGAAAACGTATTTGTACGTGATGCAAAAATTTGAGGAGAAGCTATAGCGAATTTAACAGCTCAGTAAAGTCACAATAGCAGCTTCCAAAAATAAGGAGACAAAGCAACATGTGAAAACAACAGCCGGACAAAAATTTGACAAGGGTTCATATTGAACAGAAGTAGAGAGATTGTATATCCAAAACTTTGCAACCATTCATTGTTGGCTTGTGGAGTTTTTCATACCATCTAACCTGATAGCTTCATCTTCAATTCTCCCTGCCCCCTTGTGAACCGAAAGCAGGAAGAGATGTCTGCTTGAGGCCTGTGTCCTTCTTCAACTGATCCTACTACAATTCCAATTTACCCTCCGCTGACACTCTAGCTCAGGGTTGTTTTGTTTGAAGAGTCAACCAAAGAAAAGAGAGAGCTCCTTTGAAGCTGTAAGCTGTTTGGCTAAGTGAGTCAAAACTCTTCATAAGGGCAACAGTGATTGGCCGATCAACCCCTCAATAAATTCCTGCTAAAATTTTCAGTTTCTCTTATATTTCTTCTATTTTCTGGTAATATGTTGTAACATGAAAAAAAACTGGTGAGTTAATTGGCCAAAAAATTGTGATAAAAACAAAAAAGACCAGGAGGCAGGTGTATTGGAATAGAACACATCGAGCAAAGGAAAGAGAAAGTTTTAATTTTAGAAGGAATTAGTTGTCCATAAACAGCATAATACATAAGTGTATTATTACTTATAGGTTCATGTAATGAATAATACTTAATGTCTATGTTATAAATAGGTCAACTATATTTGATCATTTGGTATCTGCTGGTTTTGATAATATTTACAGACTTGATTAAACAAGTCACCCTGAGATTGGATACTCAATATTATATTTAGTTGATGCAAAAGTTACTAGATTTGTCTCACATGTACAGGCTACACCAATGGAACTACAGTACTGAAAATTAAAACGTTTACTTTTTATTATGTCTAGAAAAAATGGGTATTTTGAAAATTCTGATTTTTTGTGATCACTGTCCAAGTATACTATTCCATGCACAACGTATATTATCCCATACACAAATCACTGCCCAACAGGCACAGCACACAATACATACTATTCCCTCATGCACACATTCTGAACATGCTTCACAAATAGAGCTAGAGGGCTAACAATTCAAACATTTACTTTTTTCAAAATTTTTAATTGATCACTATCACTCCCAACAAGGTGAAAGATGTTGGTCACATGACAGTTTCGATCAAATGACTAACCAGTTATGTAATCTCTTTCCTTCCGACTTTCACGGTCTGACCAAATGACACTCAGAAACTGAAACTGTTCACTCGGTAACAGCTTGTGAACTGTAAGGTCTCATTAATGGCCTTTTCAACATTTGCTTTTCATCACTCTCTTGGCATTACACACAAGAAACAATTTTGAAACCAAAAATATGCTGGGAATATCAACACATTTCAAGAGCTTTAATTTTCAATTATGTGAGATTTTCAATTTCTATGAGTCGTTTGGTATTTTTAAACATTCTCTCTTCAAAATGTTCTCTGAATAATTCCCACTTCTCAATTCCATTTTTTTCTCTTTCCCCACGTTTTAAAAATTTCAGGACCGTGACTTGATATAGATGAAAAAAAAATATGGCATCCTAATTTTCGACGGAATTGACAAGCCAATTGCAAAACTGAAGGGAAAAAAAATCAATTAGGAAAATATATATTTGCTCTCGCCTCACAAAACATGTACGCAATCTGGAAGTAGAGTGTTCTTGTAAAAACCTTTCGTGAGCCAAGATGGCATAAAGCAAAGGAACAATTACCAATAATTTATATGGGAAAAATCTTAGAGCATTCTCAGTCACTGAAAATGTAGATGGTGGCATTTTAGGCTGCGGAAGATACAGAAGACTATGGTGTAGGAGAGAGACAAAGAGGACGTATGTTGCCCCAATGAAGGATGGCAGCAAAATAAATGCGCAACTCTATTTTTGGCTTTTTGGCTTTTTCTATCGAAGAGAGAAAGTGCCATAAAGCAAACTTTTGAAAATCAGGTGGGTGGGTGCATTTATATAAAAAATATTTGTGAAATGGTGTAAAGCAAACTTTTGTAAAGCAGAGAATACCTGTATAATGCTTTTTGTTCAATTTTGTTCTTTTTTAAATGCAAGTTCATAATTACAGCCCAGAACAAGTGATACTTCCCAATTCATTTCATCAAACTCAGAATACTATTTTCTGATTTGCTAGAAGCAAGAATTATGTTCTCCCTGGATTTTCTTAATTATCTCATGTCATTCTGAATTTTTCCCGTTGTTCATTTGCAAGGTTCAGCAGTGAAAATAATTGCACTGTCATTTTCATTCAAAACTCTTTCTCTTTTCTTTTTTTTTCATCTTTGGTCTTTTTAAAATATGTATCAATGCAATTCTGAATCAAAGTGAAAGATGGAAAGAAGAAGATAATCTTGAAACAAGAAGACCAAACAGCAAAACAAAAAACAAAACAAATCTGAGAAAAAAAATTAAGTATTGAAAAGAGAATATTTCACAAGTATTTCAAATCTACATCTTTATTTCTTTTCAAGTATACTTTTGAGAATCACTCAGCAGATTCGTTTGTCAAGCATTTCCAATCCCTGCTACCTAAAAAACAGATTTAATCACTGTTGATGAGTTCAGGTTATTCATGTTTTCTGACATTTATATATATGTACCTATGTATCCATCTATGCATCTATCCGGACTTTGCCCAGCCCTTACCGTTCATGGAATAAACTTGAAATTTGGCACAAACACTCCTTCCAAAATAGTTTTTTTGTGAGAGCTTCAATACGCAAAGTAAGTTTATGTTAAATTGGTCACTATTTTGTATCAACAAAAAGCAAGAGGAGTAGCTGATTCATTGATCACCCTCTTACACAACTTTCTAATCTGTTTTGGGTTGAATCTCTCAGACACACACACCAATACACATGTATGCATATATATAAATACATATACTCTTACATTTACACACCATAAAAACACAATCACATGTACATATACGCACATACACATCCATTCACACGTGTTCATGTACACATAACCAACACACACACACACATATGCATAAACATATATATATACATAAACACATGCAATACAAACACAATCTCACTCATATACATATACATACATACACACCCATAGATAAGTATCCATATATACATAGAAGGAGATGCATAAACAAATATATATATTCATGTATGGTGAAAAGAAAAGACAATCTGGAAACTGTGTGTGAATACAAATAACAGATATTTATTCATTCTTATGTATGTGGTGGTATGGGTAATTATCTCCATTCCCTACCCTCTCTTTCTTTGGATTTTGGGTCATCAATTTATCATTCTCAGTGTGACAAAGCTATCCTTGGCAAAATTATTACAACAAATATGAATAAATAACAGGTATTTGTATTCACACTTGGTTTCCAGATTGTCTTTTTTTTCACCATAATGTTGGATACACAACATCCTGTTACACCACATCTTTGTATACATTCACATGCAAGCATAATCTTATGCACACATGTGTACACCTACAAGTACATACATGTACATACTCAAGTATATACACTAATGTAAGCAAACACATACTACATACACAAGCATATAAACTGACTTTTTATGCATAAATAATTCTCTCTGATGTATCATATTAGTCGGTTTACACCCAATGAACTTGACACTCTGATGGACATAAAGCTGCCTCATTTTGGAGAGTCGATTGATCCAGTGAATATTGGACTAAACTTGAATTAGCACCATAGTATTGGGGTCGATTTATACATTGGCATATACAGTAATCATATGCACGCATTCACATACATGTGCATGCGCACTAATATACATATGTACACAAATATTCAAGCATTCACTTAGACACACTTTCATGTAGAGAGACTCATTAGAGACACACTAGTTCACAGAAAATGGGAATTTCTGTAATATCTTATTGAACTTCTTTTAACATTAGTGCACTGAGTTCAAAAAGATAGAAATCTTCAACAAAAACCATGTTCTTATCTGACAGCTATGTAATAAGCTAACAGCATAATCAGCTTTGATAATTCTGTATTGAATACTGCAGCAAATTACTATATATATATATATATATATATATATATATATATACATAAAATTCACAGATACTACCTTTTTTAATGTTTAAAGGCAAACGTAAACTCAGAAGGCAATGTGCTTGGTTTCATTAATTTATTCAGAGTGCTCAATACCAACCTGAGAGCTAGATAGAGCATTTTAATAATAATTGGAAAAATTATAAAGAAATCTTCACACTGTGTTTCCTGTAACAAGTGCTATGAGGAGTGATATAGTGGTAACTCACACTTCTGAAGAGCGCTCATCATGTGAAACACAGTGTTGAAATTTCTCTATAATTTCTTATATCATTATATATATATATATATATATATATTATCCCAACAAGAGACAATTTATGCGTAGTACCATAATGACAAAGTATATGCGAAATAGGGAAAAAACTGTTTAGACAATTATATGAATTGCATTGACAGATATTGGGAAATAGGTGACTTGAGAGATACAAAAAGTCTTTTGAAAAAGTTTTTTAATGTTTGGTGCTTAAAGCTGTAAAGCTCTCTAGACTGTATATATATATATATATATATATATATATATATATATATATATATATATATATATATATATATATATAAAGGTCAAATAGAATAAATTTAAAACATTGTCTATGGGTTTCAATCAAACATGTATTGATGAAGGATTTCTGCCTAAGTATACATTAGATATTCTACATCTTCACGATAGAAGAATCTATATTCTTTGTAATTTTTTATTCATTTATTCATACTAATGGAGATGAAAAGCACAGCTCTGTCTGTCTTTCTATTGATTTTTATAATACTTTTTATTTATTACTTATTTTCCTTATTACTGGAAGTGATTGCTGTAGTTATCTCCCCTTTGCACT
This sequence comes from Thysanoteuthis rhombus, assembly GCA_963457665.1. Classification (NCBI taxonomy): domain Eukaryota; kingdom Metazoa; phylum Mollusca; class Cephalopoda; order Oegopsida; family Thysanoteuthidae; genus Thysanoteuthis; species Thysanoteuthis major. The sequence continues at coordinate 15,276,248 of OY735201.1, forward strand.
GATCAATTTTTGCCCTTATCTTTTTTCCATGGAGATATAGAATGGCGTAGTGGTAATTGGCATTAAGATTCCTTATGTTCACCTCACACTTATACCCTTGGAAGAGGCATGAATCTACATTCCAACCCAGAAAAGCAAGGCAATTGGAGTCGTTAAGCACAGTATGTCAGTCCAACTTTGGTGTGGGGCTAGCAACTTTACCCCATGAAAATCTACTTGCTACTAAAACTGCATTGTGACCCTATGCTCCACAAGGAGTTCACAGGAACAAACAAACAAACAAACAAATAGACAAAGAAAACCAGTTTTTCATAATACTTCCATTTATTATATCTAATCTCCATAACCCCACAAATGGCACGACCAACCAACCAACCAACCGAGAAGGCTACAGATTTTTCTCTCTACAAGTGTCTTTGTCTATGTGCCTATCTATGCGTGTGTGTGTCTCCCCTGGTTCTCCTGGTCATAGTTTTGGGGCTACAACCTTGAAAATCTGCATGAGTACACCACTAGGCACCATCTGAAAACACATTGCCCAAATCTTGTGCTGAAAATTTTTTCAGATGAAAGATCTATTTTTTAAGATAATTTTAAATGATTTTTTAGATAATTACCTCTGGTACACGCATGGACAATTATTATTCTACTTACTTTAAATTTTCTAGAATCATCTTTGCAGCTCTAGATACTCATAATAGTTAGAAACTATTAATCAAGACTGTCAACATTGACATAGGTTTCTTTAGTTCTTTTGGGTCTGGTTGGCTATTCATGTACGTTTTGCACATTCAGGCCACACCAATAGAGCTGGAGGGCTGAAAATTTATACATTTACTTCTCTTTGACTAATAAAAAGGGTTATTTTGTTTATTCAAAATTTGCTATCCCAAAATAGTTGGGATTCAATTAACAATGTAATTATATTCTAAATTAGTCCTTTAGTGTCTGTATGGCTATGTTCATGCTTGTTTATTGTAATGTTTGTATTTTTAGTGATCCAACAAAAGGCAAGAAAAGTAGCTTATCTATTGATTAGATTTTTAATTGATAACCTCAAATATGGAATGCTGCTCAGAAGTGTTGGTCAGGTGACAGTTTCTATTGAGTGATTAACCAGACTCATTCATTTTTTAAATCTTTAAATGATTAAATGATTTTATCATCTAGTTTTAAATCAATTTGCTAATTTTTGATCAAACCATTCATTTACTTATTCATTCTTTTGTATTTTTTACAGGAATGCCCTCCATACAAGGATTTTATCCGAGCCGTTTCCTTCCTTACAGGATATGTGATTGTGCCAAAGGATAAATCGTCTTGTACCCTCACATACGTCTCACAGTCAGATCCAAAAGGTTGGCTGATTTGATCAGATTTCTTTCTTTTTCTTGGTTTGCATTTTTTTATTTTCTGCAAAAAATAGATTTCATTCTTACTTACTGAATTTTCAGAACTGGTATCCTCATCTTAGTTATTTGAACATTTTATTTCCACTGTCGTGAACTTTGGCCTCCTTCAAGTGTATGCCATACTTGGAAACATTTACAGATGAGGACGCTGGTCAAAAAAATTCACTAAATAATAATAATAATTCATCTCAGAAATTTTGAACAAAATAGTTTTCAAAATAATTTTTTTAAAAATCATTTTAATCATGTTCTAATTTTATTTCTTTTTCTTTTTTTCTTCATTCCCTTCCTTTTTATTTTACATTTTTTATTTTCACTCTTTTCCTCTTTTTCCTCTGGATTTCATTCGGTTTAGGAAATTTTCTTTCAATTTTATTCTCATATATATATCAACACTTTGGGAATCGAACAAGAACCATTTCTTTCAGCAGGATATGACTGTAAATTATAGAAAGTAACGACTTGAATTGTGTTACATGTTACATGACAGTAGGAGAAAATTTGTCATCATCACTGTTATTGGGGTCTGAGTTTTCTGAAAACTTGTTCCCCATATAAATCAATGATAATAATTTCTTCATCATTTTGGGCCAGCCCAGCTTAAAAAGGTTCATTATAGAAGCAACCCAAGACCTGTGCTGTAGAATGAAATCAAAGGTGGAAATGCACAGAGAGCAATAAGATTTGTGTTGATAAAAATCAAAATTTTTGCTATTGGCCCAAGATCAACCATAAAAATTACTGAAACATTGGATGTACGTAAACCAGAGACAATTTAACTATGGGATATAAAGTTAGCAAATGATATTGAATTTTTAGGTTGTTATGATACTAATGTAACAATGATACTTTGTTGTGTAACTATAAACCTCTCAACTCCAAACCACTTTGTCTGGCTTTTCTTGGGTCAGTGTGATCTGGTCAAAATATTTCTATTCTTATTATTCTTCTTCATGCAACCAACTTTTGAACTGTGGTCCCACAAATGGCCTCAACAACCAACCAGCTAAATTCTCCTCTCTTTGAGTATCTGTATCTATCTATGAGTGTGAGTGTCCCCAGGTGCTCCTGGTAACAACGGGACTACAATCTTGAAAATTTGTCCAAGCACACCACCAGGCACCATCTAAAAATGCTCTTTTGTTTTTTTTTGTTTTGCTTTTTTCTATAAGGACATTTTGGACCAACAGTGGCCAAATCTTGTGCTGTTTTTTTTTTTTAGATAAAAGATCTATTTTTTAAAGATGATTTTAGATAAAAGATCTATTTTTTAAAGATAATTTTAGATAAAAGATCTATTTTTTAAAGATGATTTTAGATAAAAGATCTATTTTTTAAAGATGATTTTAGATAAAAGATCTATTTTTTAAAGATAATTTTAGATAAAAGATCTATTTTTTAAGATAGTGTTTGATAAAGAATCTTTTTATTTTTAGATAATTTTCTAAATGATTAGTTCTGGTACTCTGTAGGCTATGGTAATTCATTTATGCAAGGTATGTATATAAATATCTCTTTATATGGTTATCTTTTCTGATTTCTATCACATCAGAAGTCAAAACAGAATGAGGAATGGTATAACATTTAATGGCACAGAGAATTGATTCAGTGGACCAAGTTCAAGTTTTGGACATGGCTGTTTAAGTTCACTTCAAACTTATGCCCTTTTGATAGGCATAATCCACTCTTTCCCGGTGTTATGGGTAAATAACGAGGTTGGTGGAGTCATTTAGCAAATGAAGAGATGGCTAATCTGACAGAAAAAACATACAGCTTGGAAGTCACTATAGCTGGTCCCAAGCCCAGGTAAAGGGAAGAGGCTCATGTGTGGGACTAATAACTCCATGTAAGACCTATTTACTGCAGAAACCACAACAGATTGACAACGGCTTTCTGCACCACAAGTAGTCGACATGATTGAATAAAAACAAAAACAAAGAATAAAGCCAAAACAATATTGTACCCAGATTTAGTGTGAAACAAGCTTCATTTTTGTACTATTTGGCACATGGCCATCCTGTTGGTTATATGAGGCTTATTGTCTTGGGTTTTTCTTTTATCTCTGGTTCCATCTTATATTTCTGTACAGCTGTTGGCAATGTTTTTCTCTTTGTAAGCTTAAGTCACCAATTTGTAGAGTTTTTATAAATTTATCAGATTTTCTAGCCATTTTGTAAAATGGTGGCCAATACTTGATGCTTTAATCATATCACCAATCAATATGTCATAATTACATGTGTATTGATTAAATATCGGTATAGTATTTATTTCATCAAGATTCACATTTAAGATTATATTAATCACCAAATCAGGAGATCTTGCTGAGAACACATGCTAAACACTAGCTGCCATGTTACTACAACTTTATTGATTGCCAAAATAAATTATGAATATGAGTATGGAACATTTAAATGTCAGATAAATATAGAAAATATAGAAATATGAATACTGATAAAAGAATGTTCAAATGTTTAACAATGCATTGAATATTGTATAATGAATAGATTTTTGTCTTTCCATTTTCAATAGAATTCGGTTGAATGTCATAGAGTGCCTTTCTTCCAATCATGGCCACCAAGTTGGTGGACAGTCCACACTTTACATTTCTAGGCTATTTTTGCACTATAGCTTTTGTTAATGAATTTAGCTACAAAATAATGTAATTGATACACGTCTGACATCACTGAATGTCAACCTAAACTTGATATAATCATTGTCATATGAATAGAGAAACTGTGCCAAATTATTGATGTTACAATACTCCTAGATATAAAGAGAATCATAGAACAGAAAAGAGTTGTAAAAAAGTATGAATAATCAGAAGAATATCATGTCATTGTATGCGGTTGGTTCAGACTAATTTCCTTGTCTTTGTTTGTTTTTTGTATTTTACGATGTTCTGGCAGTGTAACCTTGGTTAGGTATCTGTTGTGTTCTGGAATGTATATGCACAACAGACACTCGAGGAAGGCCAGAGGGCACCCATGCAAAAACATTGTGAGAAAAAGAATATTCAGGAAATGAGTTCAAACCGACAACATACAATAATTGAAACAAAATTCAGACAAGAAATATAATAGCATATCCGTACCTCACATAAATGAATCACCATAACTCATGCATGTACTAGTACTAATTATTTAAAAGATAATCTAAAATTATCTAAAAAAATAGATCTTTTATCTAAAATTTTATCAAAAAAATACCAGCACAAGATTTGGGCATTTTTGATCCAAAATGACCATAGAGACTCAAAAAAGCAATTTTTGAACAAACAATAAAAATTTTTTTAAATGATGCTTAGTGGTAAACTCTGGAAATTTTCAAGGTTGTAGCCCCCAAACTGATATCAGGAGTGTCTGAAGACACATGCACACAAACACACAGATGAGCAAAACCAGAAGAATTTGAAGCCGACTTGACTGGTAGGTCTGGCAGACCATTTGTTGGGCTCTGGTGACTTGTTGGTGCCTTGGATATTATTTCCAAATTCTTTGAATTTAGGTCATATTAGATGGGAATCAATAAAAAAGGTGAAGACAGTATAAACTAGAAAAGTACACCTCTGCCAACACCATATACTAACTGAAAAACGAATGAAGATCAGTTCATATATAGCTATGATGCAGGAGAGTTAACTGTTTGAGTCCAAGTTTTCAATATTTCAGACTATCAATTTATCTCTTAATATATGAAAGATAAATCTCTCAATTGAAAAAAGAATGACTGGATCTGCCCCCAAATTCAATCAATTCTTCCTTAGCCTACAGTTGCACCTTCCACACAATGTCATTGAAATTATTTGAGAACTTGTGGGGATATTTTGTAGACAAACAGACAAACATGGGTGAATAAGTATACCTCTACCAGGGAAAAGTACAGTATTGCTTCATTTTTTTCCCTTTTTTTAAAATTTTTAATCAGCACAAGGTTTTAATGAGGCTTGCCCCTCCGCTCAGTGAAACTTGGGAAGCCTAGTTGTCCATCCATCTTGAGCTACGAGACCTATTCAGCAGGCAGAAGAATAAATTTTACCATATAGATTTGACCTTTCATTTTTCTTCAATTGATCAAAGTAATATATGTTATTGCTTTTAGGTACACCAGTGGTATTAGCAAGCATGCCCCTCAGGGTGCAATAAGTAGGAATGCTCAGTGTTGCTAAAAAAAGTGTAAAAATGATCTATAAAATAGCCAAAGAACACCCTAAATGTCAAAAAACCTGCTAAAAAGTGTCAGAAATGTTTAAGCCTCACAATCACTTGAAGGGAAGGATGATTTCCAGGAGTCCCCCCACCCCGACAATGGGCCTGATTAGTTGTAGTAATATTATCTTGATTTCATCAAATTCTCAAACTCCAGTAAAAAAAACTAGAGTTGACATTGTTTTTCTACTGTAGAAAATATTATAAGAACCTCAAGAACAACCCTCACCAAATCAAGGGGAGTAAAAATTAACACCCCTCTACCATGACTTGAAATCATGACCATTCTATTGGTATTTGTGTCTCTTACCAACTGAGCTGAATTGACGAGTCTTACTTATCTAAGAAAAATTATGCTAGAAATTTAGAAGGGCTTATGTCATTCTAATAAATAAATACAGTTAAAAAAAATATTTTCATTGTTTCTTTTTATTTATACAATAAAAAGTTACAGTAATCATCTTCAGTCAGGGGAGAAGTAGGAGTGGAGCTTGATCATGATGCAGCCAGGCTTTTTTTATCTAAATTGTTTCAGTTGAAATATCGTCAACCATTGATAATTTTTGTTCAGGATTTCTTTCATCATGTTTTTCACCTTCACGACTCAGACCGTCAATCTATGGCCAATAGTAAACAGCACTAATTGGAAATGAAGAAGAAGAAGAAGAAGAAGAAGAAGAAGAAGAAGAAGAAGAAGAAGAAGAAAAAATCTTTGTTTGAGATCAAGAACTGAAAGTTCAATGTGTCATCCACAATAAAGTTTGAATGTTATTATTGCCAGATGATGTGACCCTGAATTGAAGATATTTTTAAGTAAAAAACATCTTATCAGGGACACCTTTCTATCAAGTTTCAAGTATATCTGACTTGAAACAGCTTAAAAAATCAACCTTCGAGTATAAAGTTTGTGATTATCACCAAATCATGTTACCCAGAGTGAAAGATTTTTATAAGTAAGGAGCATCTTATCAGACACCTTTTTACTTAGTTTCAAGTAAATCCCACCTGAAACAGCTGAGAGACATTATAGAGGACAGACCTACAGACCTACTGACCTACTGGATGACTGACTGACAGAGCCTCTTATAGAGAGACAATGATGTCTCTACAAATCACATACATTAGAAAACATGTGCACAGTAATAGGAGCTGGGTCTTACCTTGGGGTTTTTCCTCCACTCAACCCCCCCCCCCCAATTATTACTCTACATGGAAAATTTTTTTTTACTAGATAAGAAGCATCTTATCAAAGGACACCTTTCTACCAAGTTTCAAGTAAATACAACTCAAAACAGCTTAGAAGAAATATGGGGACTGGCCTACCAACTGACTGACCAAATGACAGACAGAGACTCTTATATATAGGCGAGGAGGCCTCTAAGAATCACATACATAAAAAAAAACCTGCACAGTAAGGGGAGCTTGGTCTTATCTCTATGGTATTCTTCCAAACCCCCCCCCCTCCCAAATTACAAGCAGAAACAAATTTTATTACTTGGATGCTTACTGCATATATATATATATATATATATATATAAAGAAAAACAAAGAAAGGAAAACTAAAATCATTCACTCAAGTTGAAGGCAATTAGCTCCAGTTTGTGGTACAAAGTCACCTAACAGAAGCCTTAATTCACAAATAGTTTGATGAATCACCCACAGAATCAGGAAAAAAAGAAACCGCATCAGGAAGATTTAAGTTATATTAACACTCCGACCAGATGAGGTCTTTATGAGAATCAAAAAAATGCTTGACATTGTTTCATCAAAAAAAAAAAAGATTAAGACTCCACTTTCTTTCTGTCACGGGGTATTCAACATGGGAAGTTGTGACAAAAAGCAGCATTAAGATGGAAGAAAAACCAATCAGAATTTAATTATGCTATTATCCTGATTGTCTTCTGGGTAACAGGTACAATTTGATTGAACAATGAAAGATCATAACTGAAAATTTCTGTGAACTGCTTTCTTTTTTTTCTTTCAATGAATAAAATTAACAAGTCTGGGTAGTCATTCAACAGAACTTGTCTTGCAACAAACATCTTTCAGCAGCTTGGTGAAAAATTGGTCGGTGACTAAATTACGTCTTCCGTCTTTTGCTTAGTGATCACCAAAAGTGTCTGAATTTAAAAAAAAAAAACAAGCATGAAAACTGCTGGATACAAACTAAGGGATCAATTTAGCACAAACTTACATTGTAAATTGAATCCCTCAATAATAAAAAAACTGTTGTGGATGGAGATTTAAAGACAAAATAAAAACCTTTTTTTTCTGGACTTGATAAGGTAATAAAGAGTAAATGATGAAATTTTCAGCCCTTTAGCTTTATTGGTATAGCTTGTACACATAATACATGCATAGCCAGCCTAACAGACTTACTTAAAAACTGAAGAAACTTTTGTTGACAGTTTTGATTGAAGGTTTCTGATGATACCAATTTGAATCAATCACTGAACTATGAATCACTATAAATATGAATCAACATATCATGAAAGATGAGCTCTCAGCATATGCAAGTTTAAGTCACATCAGAAGTTACTTCTTTATTCTTGTTTCACATTACTCAAGTGGTCAGAGGGCATTCAATCTAGAAAGATTGAGAAGATAGAGAAAAGACTTGCCAGAAGTAATAGTTTTTTAATGAATTTTTGTAGATGAGAAATCAGAAAAAAAGGTTGATGAATACAAACAAGACAGGAGTGGTCAAATAAGAACAACAATATTTACTCATCAGAAGTTGCCAAAAAAAAAAAAAGATTACAAGTTATAAGAACAATAAAAGGCATGTTTGGGTTTAATGATGGCTAAATGCTATATAATAATTGACCAAAAATAAAGCCTTAATGAGCATATTAATAACAAAGTCAGGGAAACAAATAGTATTATAGATGTTATTTGACTTCTAAATTTTTAAATGAACAAACATTTCTGTTCCAAACATTGGTTTGACCACATTTGGAGTATACCAGTTCAGTATGGAATCAGAAACGTCAAATAAGATTAGTTAAAGTATGGCTACCAAGCTGCTCCCAGTTTTTTAAGAAATACTGTATCAAGACTTAAAAGATTAAATCTGCCTCCTATGTTTCACTGAAGAAATCATGGGAATATGATCAAAGCATATAAAAGAATGGCTGCTGAGTACGATAATGATTTGACAAATTTTCTGCTTTTATTACAAAGTATTTATGATACATGAGGACACATATGCAAACTGGCTCCTCAGAGACACACTCGTCTGAATAGTAGGTCAAATTTCTTTTGTATTAGAATAATAAAAATGAGTCATAGCTGCTGAAAACATGCAATTGTTTGAAGCGAAGCTAGATAAATCAGAGAAAAATCAGGACTTTGAATTCAATATAGCTATAGGGATCTAAACATAGAGGATGAAATCCAGTGTGAAGAAATGTTACTACGTATTTATTGAAAGGGCCATGGTGACATAAAGTCTATTGGAGCTTCCCCTGGCTGCCAGACCTCCTCCAGCAAATGTTCTGTTAAGGCCTCTCTTCCACATAGGCCTTGCAAACAACCTGTGAGTCTATAATAGACCTGAAAAACCATCCTAAATCTCGGTTTGCAAAGCCATGCCATTATATGCATGAGCGCATGATGGATACTAGCAAAATGTTCAGGGATAGTTCTGATACAAAATTGTCAATTGCTGCTAGTAAGTAAACGCAAGGTATGGGAAACAATGTCCATTTCCATGGTGAAAGAGATGATAATTTCCTTGTTGTCCTGCTTTTAAAAGCATTAGAAGGCTTCCAGAACTTTGGGCCAGCTTTAAGCCAATTGGACCTGTGCCTAATAGGCCCCATACTAGAGTATATTCTAGTCTTGTCAAGTAGACATAAAAACACATTGTAACATACACATGGCTGGTTTAATAGAGAACAGCAACAATATTAATTTTCTTTTGAATTCTTCAAGATTAAACAGTTTGTTTATACTGTTTATATTTTGAATATTTTTTACTGTACTCGAATTAAATAATGTAATCGAGAACATTGCAAAAATGCATTCCTCTGAAATTTTCAAGCATGCATTTTGATTGTTTTCCATTGTACAATAGAGATATAAAGTCTAGAATAAAGTTTATTCATAGCTCCAAGATTCTAGAGACCTCGATTTTAAACAAAAAATGTTTCCAATTGGGCCCCACAGCTCCTAAGTCCAGCCATGCCAGGATGACTTCTGTATTCAAAGGTTGGAAACATTTCAATTAAGCATAGATTTAGATCAGTGATAGACCAAAGGATGGGTGGCAGATGTGGTAACCTGCCCCAGGAGACACCATCAGAGAGGGTGGTACCAAGAGGATTCCCGGAACTTTCTTCAATTAGTTTATTGGTAATTCTTTTCTTTAATGAAACATCTCTCTGTCCACACGATACCTTCAAAATTTCTTGATGGATTTCAATTTATTTATGATTACATATAATTTTCAATTTTTCGGTGGCGTTCCCATGACTGAATGGTTCAGAATATTCTACTTGTAATCAGTAGATTTTTGGATCAAATCCAACTGAGAATAAAATATTTCTTTCCATTTTCCTTGCTTTGAGGTCTGAGTAGACCTTTCCTTCTTTTTTTAGTTTTGACACTAGTAGAGGATCAACCATTAGGCAGAGTAGACTTTTTCTTTGCATGTAATAATGACAGTTGGCAATGACCAGAAGAAAAAAGAGTGACATTATGCATGAATAACAGTGACACAGCAATGTACACAAGAACTAATGACAAATTCACTCCCACTTTTAAAGCTCACCTCAAGTTGACTTGTTCTGCTGAAGTTAGCAAATTCCTCTTGGAGGAACTATTAATAAAGAATCTGAAATAAGTCACATAGTTTTGGAATAATACTGTATGGAGAAATTAATTCTATTTTGTTTACTTTTTAGATTTCAATGAAGCAAGGATGTTTGACCTTAGTGCAGCCAAGCTTTTTTTTCTTATTATTATTTTAATAAGTCAGAACTGAAAAATTGAAAACTGAAAATAAGTAGAATTTTTAGTAAATGTAGGCTTATGTCATCACATTCAATGATATAGGAGAATTGTTATGTATAACATATTAGTACAAAAAAAATCACCAAAATACATGCTTTACTGGGAACAGAGCAAGTTCTGGAGTGGGCGGCAACACCATGAGCTAACACCAACCATAGGCCTGCCACTGATTTAAATAAACTGATGGCAAACTAATTTTAAATCAACAGAGATGAGAACAAAATTTGAAATATAATATCCCCTAGAGCCAGTAGAACACCAAAGCAAAATCAATAAAATAGAAGCTGACAGCAAATGTCTAAATAAAAGTGAAAACCAGAAAAGGCAGTTGGAGAGACTTTTGTTGAATATTTGGAATCCGAAATCCAAAATTACTTCATCATAATATAAGGTTGAAACAAAATAAACGGCCATTTTGAACCACAAAATTTAAAATGCCATGACTTGGCTCAAACACAATTTTATTATTCTAAGTACGCACCATTAGAATCAATACAATGTTGCTCTCGATGTGGCAGTGAATTCGATCATGATAAAAACTGGGGTTATTGGAATCAACAAACAGCCCGTAGGCATTTTCATCCTGGTACAATTATGAGGCTTTGGAAAAGTGGTGATCAGTAGGGGACAGGTCTGGTAAATGAGGAAGATGGGGCGGAACCTCAATGTCTAACTGCATTTGTTTTTCCTGGTTGTTTGGGAAAGTATGAGGTCTTGCAATAGGTCATTCTTGGACCCCAACAACCACGTTATAAAGGGAGATTATTGTTAGAAAAAAAAGAAAACATTAGTAACATATATGAAATGCAGTGTGTATCTATACAAACAAATATTCTGGAGGGATGTACATGTAACACTTTTCAATGAGCACACAAATACTACACTCTAATCCTAAAAATAAGGCTGAGTCTGGGGACTTTGATCGTAGGCAGAGCACACATGTTCCATACGTAAAGAATCCTGTCATAATGATAATATTGATGATGAAGAATTAAGATAATGATGACGATGCTGGTGATAGAAGTGAAAAATTTTGCTAAAAAAAGAGAGTCTTATACTGAGGATCTGATGGCAATTTTTTTTTTTAAATTCTGTTTTGCCATCAAAGACCTTTATTACCTGGATCATGAAACGGCTCTGTTACCATGGTAATGCACTGATAAAACCTTACTGATCCATCTTTAATCTCCTCTTCCATTAAACTAATGTCTTCTCACCAACTCTCCATAAAAAGATTTTGTTTTCATGCAAAATTCAAATATTCAACTTTGGAACCACCCTAAGCCAGATATTTTTTCTTCCATCTTTGAAATGCTTTTGAATCTGGAATCACAGATATTTCTTCCATTTTCCTGCTAATGTTTCGGTTTGTGAATGTAAGATTATTACACAGTAACTGTTATACCAGAGGTGTAGAAGGCCTAATGATTAGTAGTATAGAAAATTGAATCGGTGAAGCGTTCAAAACTTTGGATGAGACAGTTTTTGACAACACTTGAAAGGCATGATTCCATCTCTTCCCCTCCTGGCAATGAGTAGCAGGTTAGGCTTGGCTCTTCAGCTTTGGCTGGCAATCAGTCCAGGACACAGATAGTTCTCAATTCAATGTTTTCTGGTCCCAAGCCTGGATAAAGAAGGAGCTTTTGGCATGGTGCTAGCAACTCTGCCTCATAAAACCTATTTTCTACAGAAACTTCAACAACATCACCCCAAAAGTATGGTGGAGTTTCTGCCCTATGCTCCACAAGGAATCAACAGGGATAAAAAATCAAAAACAATTATCATACCAAAAATATTTAACAATTATGAGAGACATTTGAGTTTTTTAATGGTTTCTTTAATATCTCTGACTCCTGTCTTCCTTCTGATATCCTAATGGCAATGGGCTGGTCATGTTGCAAGGATGTCAGACAACCCCTGGACATCATAGCTCACAATGTGGATCCCCAGAGATCATATGCTAAATGGTGGCCGACAGAAAATAAGATGATGTGACAACCATGACAAATTCAGAAAATAATGGTTCTGTGATGACCATAATAGAGAGGTCTGGCAAATTTGGGGGAAGGCCTATGTCCAATGATAGATATTAAAAGGCTGATAATGAGTTGTAACCATTGTGAAAGAAAACCAGAGATGTCATAGAAACTGGATTCACTTCCATAAGGCCTTGCGCAAATGTAAATTTAAAATGGTCTTTGCTTATTTCTTATTATTATATACATTAAGAGAAACTTTCACAAAAACTATCAAAATAGGTTTCTTCAGTTTCCAAGTTGGTCCTGCTAGCTGGCTATGTATATATCAAGAGTACAGGCTGTACAAAAAGGTCTATTCTCAACATTTACCCCTTATTATGTCTAGAAAAACTTATTTTTCATTGTTTTGAAAATCCTTCCCCAAAATAGGTTTTTTGTGGAGTTTCAATTCACTATGTAAGTTGATGTCTTAGTTTGTATCCGGCAGCATTCACGCTTGTTTTTTTTTAAAATTCAGACTTTTTTCACTGTCCAACAGAAATCAAGAGATGTAACATTCATTTTTTTCCAATTCTTAATTGATCACCTCCCACCACGGCAGGCTGCCAAAAGATGGCCCTAAGTGTAGTTGATGAATCCAATTCTTGAAGTGCAAACTCAAGAGGTGTCGTTTGGAGCAGTGAAGGCACTTGAGTGCTGTGGGCATGGATGAAGGGCCCCCTTGCATTTTCCAGTGATATGGTCTCTTTGGCTTTTTTCAAAAGATATACAAGCCATGTGTATTATGCTGTATCAATTCAGCCCTGGCCGTAACATGGGACTCCAGATCATTTACAGGGATGCCACAGTGTTTTAGGCTGTCCTTGACAAAGATTTTATGTTTTTTGGGATGACCTGTGTTTCTGTGGCCCTGTACCAGACCTCTTTAAAGGACTTGGCAGAGCATAAATGAACTGTCCATTCAGATCAGGTGACTTGTGTAGTGGAGCTAGGCCTCCAAGATTATGACCTCTACATTGTTTTTGCTATCATTATTATTCTCAGAAAATTGATGTCATTACTATCTTCTCCATCATTAAGTTCATACCCATCTTCATCATTATCGTTTAATCATCTAAGAAGCTCATATGCAAATTTATCTGTTTATTTGTTTGTTTCTGCTCAAATGGGATGATCCCATTGGTTGACATACCTCCCTATTATGACATAACAATAAAAATTACAACATAGAAACACTTAAGACTTCATGTCTGATCATCATGCATTAAAAAACAGTGTGAAATAAGTTGAGACTTTGAAAAAAATTCAAATTAAGATACTTGAATTTCAAAAAAACAAAACAAATTACCCAACAAAATAGCTCTAGGCTCCTTGGTGTCGATCCATGCATGAATAACCTTGTCATTTCTGATGGGTTTATTGTAGTAATAATAATGATTAATCAATTTTTGGTGCATTGGATACATTCTTTAAATGCTGGCCATATTAAATGGGAATCTGGAAAAGACACCACAAAACATTATTTTTTCTTAAATTCCCCTCTGAACAGGTTCTAAGTGAGGGATACAATTTGCATTATAAGTTTATGCTAAATTGGTCCTTAGTTTATGCCTGCCTTTTTGAAAAAAAATGCAGACATTTTAGTGACTACAAAGGGTGAGAGAAGTAACTTGTCCACTGATCACTCCTTTCTTCCAATGTTTCAATTGATCACCCCCAAGACGTTGGTCAAGTGACAGTTTCTATTGAGGGGCTAACCAAACCTGTCTCTTATATCAGCAGATTTTGATGATCGGGTAGCATTGAGAGTAGAAGGCAGTCATTTAGGTGTATCATGCATATAGACTGCACCAATGGAGCTAAAGGGCTAAAAAATTTCAACATTTACCTTTTATCATGTCAACATTTTTTTGGTGACAGTTTTTGTTGATGGTTTCTAACATTTGCTCTCTCTTCTTCCATTTCCCCTACCTTATGCACAAACACAGGGTGGCATCCCTCTCACCCTTATCCACCCTGTAAGAATACAAATTGTACCTTACCTTTAATTTTCATCTTTTGATGAATTGTTTTAGCTATAGAGTGGAAATGGTAGGGCCATTTCTCTTTATGAATCACTGTAGCCCTGCAAATGGCCAGCCTGACCAACCAGCCAAGTGGTTTACAGATTCTCCTTTCCTCTTTGAGTGTCCATGTGAGTGTATGTGAGTGTGAATGCGTGTGTTTTGCCTGATGAGGCCCGGAGAGGGCAGAAACATAAGCTAGTTTGCGTAACGAATCCACATTCTACTATATATATATATATATATATATATATATATATATATATATATATATATATACTTATGTATCTCTATAGCCTTCGATTTTTCCTATTTCACATTACTTCCTCTCCATTGTAGAGTGATTACAGGAACTGATTATCTGAGAGCCCAAAATATCTATTGAAAAGAAGCTATTGTCTACTTATCTAACCCTTTGGGAGCTGCCGATATATTTTTAAGAAACATCTTTGACCTTGGAGCAGCT
Organism: Thysanoteuthis rhombus; assembly: GCA_963457665.1. Lineage (NCBI taxonomy): Eukaryota > Metazoa > Mollusca > Cephalopoda > Oegopsida > Thysanoteuthidae > Thysanoteuthis > Thysanoteuthis major. Next base: position 15,291,389 of record OY735201.1, read on the forward strand.
GACAAGATATTTTGCAAGGAATTTTTATCTTCAGTTTCTTATTCTGGCAGCGAATAAAATAGTCAAGACAATCAAATCACTATCCTATAATCTATTATAAGACTATTCATAGATGCGATGAACACAGTGAAAGAAGTATCAATTCTATCTATCTATCTCGGTTCATATCTCTCTATCTATCTCCATCTGTTTATATCTATCTCTATCTGTTCTTATCTATTTATCTATCTATCCATCTATCTATTCATATCTATCTATTTGCATACCTATTTATGTTCATATCCATCCATCTATCCCCACCTGTTCATGTCTATCTGTCTATTTATCTATTTATCTGAGAGCCTGATAACAATGATTGTTATATTTTTCACTTTGATTCTTCAGTCATTTTCTGCACAAATAAATTAGATATTTCTGGCAATAAGGAAAATTTGGTAACATACAAACTAAAATTTCTTTGAATAATTTCCAGCACTTAATCTGTATGTTATGCATGGAGAGTAAGAAAGAAAAGATAAGTCAGAGTTCAGAAAATAATGCAAACATTACTCCCAAAATAGGACTATTTTATGTATAATGTAAATGCATTCCTAATGATTTTACTGTAGAAATGCATTAAAAATCAACAGAATAGCGCTATTATGAAAATAACTAAGCGCCCACAACTTTGGCTCCACCTTGTGGTAGGATCGTAGATCACGTAATTAGCAAGCAAGCCATAACCTACAATGAAATAAAAATTAACCAAACGCTTCCTTATATTGTAAGTTAACTGATTCGCCTGAATTCAATCTTAGTACCTATTATAAATTTTAAAGGGAATATTTTTTAATCATTTCTATGCATTCAAATATCTTAGTATTCTTAGGACCCATTTAGATTATTTACACTTAGAATGGTTGGGGATTTTCTAAGAAGAAACAGTTGAAGCAATAGCGAATTTAAGGGAGCTTTTTATAGTTTGATGTATATAAAAGTCGTGACTTGGTCTAAAAATCTCTAAACCAAATTTCAGCTCAACCTGACAATCTATACAACTACTTTGTCGGGAGAAATTGTTAATGGTACAGACTCCCTTGCCAAATGTGTTCTGTGAGTAGATCTTCACTTTGCTCCAAAAATACTCATATTTCTCTGTTCTCATCACAAAGTTTGTATGTCTATATTTGTGTCATTTCCATCTAATCCTACTTTATTTAAAACACTTTTCTGTTTATTGATATTTATGAAGCTTAGTTTGGTATCCCACAAAGGGAAATAGTCGGGGTAGTTGGAAGATTGTGTTGCAATGCTGTGAATCGATAGGGGTTTGAAAATCAACTTTTAACTTGAACACCCACTTCTGCAACCTGTGGGAAATGTTCAACTATCTAAACTACCAAGCAGATAGTTATTTACTCAAGTTTAGCTTAATCTGGCCCAAGGCCACAGCACTTGGGGCACCCGGTGAGGATTGAACTCACTGGACTTGCAAATCAATCTGTAAGACAAGCTCGCTAATTGATGCTTTATCATAGGCATTCAGTGCTTTCCTATTAACTGACTGCGTTATCAAAATAAATTGCCTTAAGTATGCGGTCAATACATATAAGTGTTTATACTTTTATGTTTCTCTGTGTGAGTAAGTGTATGACTTTTTCATTTGCATTAATATATTTATATAAGTCTACTTGATAAATGTTTTTATCTTTACATTATAGTCTGGTGACATTAACACAATAACGGCATTGAATACAAAGGCTATTCATAAAAACACTGTTTATTTTTACTCTGTCCTTCATAGACTGTATTGTTGAGACAACCGTGGCTTTCAGTGCTTTCACTACTTCATACTGTGTGTGGCCAGACACAGTTTACGGAAGTATGATTTTACAAAGAAGTAGCTGAGTTTCATTTGATCCATATAGGGATCAATAGTTATCAATCGGATGAAACAAGTGAGAGGGGTCTTCTTGGATTTTTTCCAAGATGAAGATGCCAGTATCAACAGTAAAATCTGCCAAAAATTTTGAAGCAATGACCTTTAATCTTGACTCAGAGTGCATTGGCAAAAATTCTATATGACTTTGGTGGCCAGTTCTTTGAAATTTCACTTATTGATTTGTTTGCCAACTGGACCTGATGGACTGTGCTGAGGAAATCAACAGTTGGTTTCAATGGGCAGAAAGGCAACAATTAGTGAAGTGTTGTGGAGCCTGAAGAGCATGCTGTGACATGGTGAGTGCCCTTTATCACCCATGCCTCCCCGTCTGCTTCCAACTTTCCAAACGATGTCTTGCCAGTGGACCCAGCTTGACAGGGATTGGAGAGTGAGGCTAATGATGTGTGCAACTCAGCACAAGTCATGACTTCAGACCCGGCACTACAACCTCATCACTTGGTTATCTTTGACCGCAAGGGACAAACATAATAATGATGCTGAAAATCTATAATAACTATGCGTCATAACTGTCCACATATCAATCTGCATGCAGATATATAGACAGATACTTATAGTATGGTCTACTTAGATGGTGCAGTGGTTAGCATGTCTGCCTCATATGCAAAAGGATCTGGGTTCAATTCCCAGTATTTGAGTGGGGAAGACCCTTTTTTCGGACAAATTTCCCTTAACTAAGTACAAGCTAATTGGGGTGGAAAAAATTGGGAATGGAGTCGTGCCCTCCCAATTTGAAGGGATAGCAGCAAACAAAAGAGGAGCCTTTGGGTCTTTGACTTGGACTGACATGTGTTGACTTGCATCCAAGTCACATGTTGGGGAATATAAATGTGTCTCAGTCTGTTTACATTTCTATCTGCCAGTAATAGCATTGATAGAAGCTGGAATAAGCACATTGTCCCATCAAGCAGTTGCACCTGCTGATAAATGCTTAATATTGATTTGTTGTTGTTGTTAATGGACAGTTTTTGAAAAACTATATATAAAATGGAAAGATGCTAATCTTCCTTCACTATGATATTTTGTCAAGAAACTAAACATGGTGTCAGATTGGGATTTTGAATCTGTGCGTAACTAAAATAGAATACCATAAAAAGTCAGATTGAATATTCTGGACACATAGTATCAGACCAAGAATGTGTAAGAGCTGAATAGGAATTGCTTGCTCGTACATGTATACCAGAAATTGAGGATCAACACTGTCCTGCAAATTGATATGAATCTCTTAAACCAGCAACTTAACCTCATAGCCCGTGGCAAAGAATTGGCTTTGATTTGAGTGTGTGGAATTGACAGAAGTATTTAGTCATTGATGACTATTTTTCACAGTACTTGGAAATTGAACTAATAAGTAACCAATGCCAAAGTAATAGAAAAATTAAAAAAAACATTTTTGCCAGGTAGGGAATCCCACACGAAGTTGTTAGTGATAATGGTGGTTAGCTTGTGAGCTCTGCTTTTAGAGATTTGCCAAAAAATATGAATTCATTCACACCACTGCTTGTCTTCATTTTCCACAAGCTAATGGAGAAGTGGAAAGTGGTCAGAAAATAGCTATTTTCCTTGCACTGATGGTATACAGAGGTACTCCTATGTCGGCCATAGGAACAAGTCCCGCAGAATTAATAATGGAAAAGAAAAAAAGAACCACACTTTCTAACCCCCAGACAAATTGGAACCTAAATGGCTTGACTTGAAGAAAGTCAGGAAAAAGGGTTAAAGAACAAAATTCATGGATGAAAGGAAGTATGATAAAACTCATGGCGTTTGTCCACTGGACCCGCATAGAGTCAGTGATGAAGTGAAAATCAAAATTGATCAGGAAAAATTGTGGAAGACTACAGGTGTAATAAAAATGACTGATTCAAGAAACAGTACATATATTGCTCAAGCAAAGTCCTGAAGTCTCTGGTGAAATAGAAAACATAGTTTACTTGTGAAAGACGAGAACACATCTACACAATTTCAAAATCAGATCCAGAAGGACTGGGTAGTGAAATTAAGAGGATTCACCCCAAAATGATACACCTCCAACTGGGAAAGATTATACAGTCAAGAAACCAAGATATTTCAGGTACTATGTTTAAATTTGAAAAAAAAAGAAAAAATTGAAAACAAAGGAAAAGAATTCTGATTCTAAAGATTATGTTCTAATAACTTGGAAAGGTAGAAGTTCCATCAAGCAAATAAATTCTTAATAGTGATTGGTTATTTTTATAGTTGTGGTTAATGAACAGTTTCTTAATAACTATATACATTACTGAGGAGTGTTCCTTCCTTGCATTATTTCACTGTGATATTGAGTCAAAAAACAAAACACACAATTCCATCAAAGCATCAAAGTCTATAATTAAAGTATTATCCTCCTCATAGTAACTCCCTTTGTATACATGTAAAATCTAAAACTCCAATGTCTATATACATGAATATATGAGGTGCTTGCCAAAGGTTTGGGAATTTGAATGGACAGACCATTCCATTCATCTGTCAAGTTAGCGAGCATTTCCTGTGTTGTGCCAAACATTTCTCATATTTCTTGAGATCACTCCACCAGGAAATAAAGAACCTGATTTTTTTTCAAATTCTTTTCTTTGAGGAAGTCGTTTTGTGTATTAAAATCCCAAAAGACTTGTGTAATACCTTGTATACAGTCCATATATATGTGTACCATCAAATATATATATATATTATTTATTGTGTCCATCTATAGATATATCAGTAATGCATAATAGTGGCTACTTACATTGAAATACTCAATATCATAGACATCAATAATAGCCTGTGGATACTCTCATCCAATTTCTGACACCAGAGGCATTTCTATTTGAATCTTTTTCTACTTTGCGTTCTCCAACTTGTTCTTTACCATTTTCCTTTCAACCAGTTCCACTCTTCCATGACAAAATACCATTTTGTCTAATTTCTCTCTTCTCAAATTCCAAAGCAGACACTATTCCTCAGGGATATTCACTCTCCATTTTCAATAAAACTAAAATTGTCAGATCTGTCAAGGAATCTTTGATTTCTCTTCTTTTTACTCATTCTTTTTTTTTCTAGCTCTCTGTCAGTATTTCCCTTTTTCTTCCATCTCTTACTTTCTTTCTCTCATACACACACATAAATGTAAATATTCAGTAAGGTCAAATGTAGGGCAAGAAGTTCAGAAATAGGGATATAAAGATTGTGCTTTGGAGATCTTTCAAGTAGGAAAAGTTCTACTTAGCTCAAAACCCATAGCCACCAGGTAACAAGATGCACTTAACTAATGCATTTATCCATAGTACCAGTGTCCCACAATGCATCTAGTGACTTGGTGGTTATAATGTTCAGACAGTGAAAATCATATCTTCTGGTTCAGTGGTTAAAGCAAAAGTCATATCACGAGGATGATTTAACAACAAAGAATTAACTGACATGAGATATCCTCTGGCATAAACAGCAGAATGAGAACAATGTACCCCACTGGATTAACTCTTAGAAGATAAAATTTATGTTTATTTTCTTTTCATCCAACATAATAAGTTGAGCAAATTTTGTTTCCACCACAGAAGAGCTCTGCTGTCAATTAGGATCGGTTTCCAGAGGTTTATGATGTGAAGAGTTGAATAAAAAGTTTGGTTCCAAAATTGCCAGAATACCAAATACTACAGAAATCTGAAGAAATCCAAAAGGTACAACAGCCAGAATGTTACTACTGTACCAACCAAGATAAGGAAACTAATCTGATTAGAATAAGAAGAACCTTTGAAATAATTATGATTCATCTTAAAATTACTGAGGGCATCTTTCAATACAGTTATGTTCTTAATATTTCTCATCATCACCATCATCATCATCATCATCATCATCATCATCATCATCAACATCTTTTTAGTATTTGTTGTTGGACATGGACCTAACCCTAGGATTTGCCAGACCTCCATATCAGTACTTTCTGAACTTGTCTAGTTTATCTCACTATCTTATATTCTATGGCAATAGTTTTGCATGCCATCTCTGGGGATCCTCATTGTGAGTCGTGATGTCCAGCAGTTGTTTACCATGCAACATGACCAGCCCATTGCCATTTGAGTTTTCTAATGGATTCTATGATGTCTCAAACTGTTTTTTCTCTAATATATTGTGCTCTCTTGTGATCTCTCCATGTGATATTGAGCATGATTCTTTCATGTGCATGTTGCATGGGTGTCAGTCTCTTGGTTAGGTTCCATGTTTCAGCTCCATAGGTGACCATCAGGAGGATGCATTGGTGTGTGTACTCTTCTTTTTCAAACTAATGGGATTTTCTTATTCTTGAAAGTTAAACTTGCTCTACTGAAGACTTGCTGTCTTAGAGCGATTCTTTGCTCAACTCCCTCTTCTTTTAAGGATTTTATAGCGATTCATTGTCCTAGGTACATGTAGTGGTCTACTTTCTCCAACTCTGAGTTTTCTATTTTGATCGTTGTGTGCTTGTCTTCAATATGTTTGTTGTATATGACCTTTGTTTTGCCAGAGTTCATGTGAAGGTCAACTTTCTTGCTTTCTTCATTCAGTTTGTCTAGTATTAGTTAGAGGTCCTGAAAGTTCTCTGCAAAAAAGATCATGTCATCTGCAAATCTGAGGTAGCTCAGGTATTTCCTGTCTATTCTGATTCCTTTATCTTTCCAGTCTAGGTTTAGGGTGATCAACTTGAGGCAGGCTGTAAAGAGGAGCAAAATTATGGTGTACAATTACTTCAATTGGCTAGAAATAACCAGAAATGATATCCAATGACTTAGAATGACCACCGAGGTCAACTTTACGTAGCCGAAGTCCTGCACTGATAAAGTATGTGACTTCTGTCAAATTTAAGCTTGCTAGATGCAAAAATAACTTCCAGTTATGTTGGATGGAAAGTCAGGGTCCAGTTGAGCATTTTAATTAATAGCAAATAGAACTTGCGTTGAAAGCTTTAAAAAATCACCTATCCTATGTGAAAAAAAGTACCACTATGCAAAATTTCACCTTCCTACATGCAAAATTGAGACAGACAGGCAAATAGATCTTCAGTTTTATATATACAGATGTTTTCATATTTTCACTTCCAAATTTTTCTTTTTCCCCCACTTTTCTACTTTTTTATTTTCATTTTTTTACTCATGCATTTCTTCCTCTTTCAAACTCCCCCCACCCCCATTTGTTTAGTTTTCATTCTTACTTTTCTGAAATCACGGCTCCTGGGTAATAAGCAGACGTAGATTAAGATATGGGCTTTAGGGACTGCAGTGCTAGGACCTCCACCAACTGGAGGGCCTCCAGAAATTAAGTAAAATGTTATTCCATTTGTGAATGCTGGATCAAAGTGCAAGTACTTTAAATTATCCATTTCAAAAAAAGGTTCAAATAATATATTGCATACTAGTAATACTACAGCAAAAAGAAACACTGTTCTGTATAGATATATATTGGATGGTGGTTTGTGATGTCTGAGAATGTCTGAAACAGACTTGTTTCCACAGCAATAAAAAATGATGTTCTCAAGAATTTACAATTTACTGATCTTTTGGAGAAATTTGTTGCCAAGAAATTATGCAGAGCAAATTTTTGAATATTGATAGTTGTTTATCTAATCATTGATTTAAAAATTTCAATTTTGCCCCTGAATTTTCTTTTTCTTTTGAAAATGTTACTGAGGGGCCTCGGTATCTGTAGTCAATGGATTAAAATCTTGGTCAGGCACTGGTAATGAGTTTTATTTCCTAATTGATTGTGTCCAAAAGTACCATTTCTATGCCAGAAAATGTCAATCATTCCCTTCAAACTTTGCTTTTGTGACCAGGAGAGTGATAATTTGATTTCAAATCTACTTATTTCCAATTGGATGGACGACATGTGAATTTGCACATTTTTAATCACACAAAATAAAGTAAAAAACACAGCACATGAATATCACTGTCTTGGTCACAACAACAAAGTTTGAAGGGAATGAAAGTATTTTCTATACTTATCTCACAATAGAGAAATAACACTCACTACGCTGGAACAAAAATCATGTTGCATGGTGATATCTGTGAAAAATGAGGAAATGAAAAAAGTGGCATCTGGCATGGAATGACTGCTGGAAAAGGTCAGAATTGGAGGAATAGATTTAGAAATTGCTTGAAGGTCATTGCTGTTTGGTTCTTGTTGAGAGATAGATGGCATCCTTGAAAGGGAAACTCTTTGTGGATGAAAATCAATGATAAAAGATTTTTCTCTTCTTTGTTGCTTTTGTTCCATTTTATAAGAGCCCAAAAGATACTCAAAAAATTAATAAAACAATCTACATATATAAAGCACAATGTATGTTCATATACATATATATATGTATATATATATATATATATATATATATATATATATATATATATATATATATATATATATATATAATATATATATATATATATATATATACATATATATATATATATATATATATATATATATATATGTGTGTGTGTGTGTGTGTGTGTGTGTGTGTGTGTATAGATGTGTAGATAGATAGATAGATAGATAGATGGATTAAATGTGAATTTGATAGACAATGGAAATGCAAAAATTTTGGAAAATAAGTTGTATTTATCTCTATCACATGTTTTGAGAGACATGTTCCTGTCATTATCAAATGTAAAAAAAAATTATTGTCTATTAAATTCGCCATTTTGCTGGAAAAATCACATCCAATTCCTCAACACACACACACACACACACACACACACACACATATATATATATATATATTCTTTTGTTTGTATGTGTGTAACACCTTTCAGTGAGTGCACAGATTCTATACTCTGAACTTAGGCTGATGTGCTGAGGAATGACACTATGATCTTAGGCAGAGAGTACAGATACTACACTATGATCCAAGGCTGAGTGCACAGATGCTCTGATCCTAGTGCTGACCCATACGTAAATGATGCCATTATTTTTTATGGGTACTATGCTAATTGGATGATAATACTCCTCTAACTTTTCCAATGCTGATAATAAGCATGAAATAATATCTTGGATCATTGGAGAGAGAAAGAATGCTGAAACTGACAGAGAGAAAAAGCGGGGGGTAAAGTGAGATAGAAAAAGTAAGGAGGAGTCAGAAAATGATGGAGAGAAAGGGAGCTATAAAGTAACAAAGGAAGAGAGAGGGAGAGAGGGTGTGAGAAAGAGAGAAAAGAACAAGATATAAAGAGGAAGAGGAAGATAAGACATGTGCAAGAGAGAGAAAGAGCAATATAAAAAAGAATGCGAGAGAAAGTCAAGAGATGATAGAGAGAAATAAAGAGCAAGATAAGAAGTGAAAGAGAGATAGAGAGGGTGAAATTAAAAGTGAGAGAGAGAGAGTAAAATGAAAAATTACAATGAGAGAGAGGGAAAGAGGGAGATAAGAAATGAGAGAGAGAGAGAGAGATAAAAAGTGACTGAAAGAGATAGAGAGAAGTTAGAAAATGATAAAGAGATAGAGAGTAAGATGAAGAGTGTCAGAGAGAGCAAGATGAATAGTGAAAGAAAGAGAGAGAGAGAGAGCAAGATGAAAATGAAAGAGAGCGAGAAAGGAAGTGTAAGACAAAAGATGAGAGAGTGACAGGAAAAGAGAGAAAATGTAGAAAGCATTTACGACCAAAAGAAGGAATGAGAACCAATCCCGCCCTCCACGTTCTACTGCACAGCCTCACTGACTACTTTGCTGTATTGATGAATGACAGTTCTAAAATGAAAAAAAATGTGACTTTATCTGAAAGATTTTTCTATATTCTACATTATCTTCTTGCCATCCTTGTTGCACATCATCACGGAAATGTCAATTTGAATATCAGACAAAAATTATACCTGGAAATCTACGTCATCATCATCATGAATTTATCATCATCCATCCTAGGACATAGAACACCCCCACCCCTGGGATTTACCAGATCTTGCTATCATGGATGTTGTGGAATCAATACTTCCTGAATATGTTTAGTTTGTTTCTCCATCTTGTATTCTGCTGGCCTTAGTTATACATGTGATCCCTGAGGATACATGTTATGTGTCGTGATGTCCATCGGCTGTCTGCCATTTTTGCAACTCGACCAGCCTATTACCATTTCAGTTTTGTAATGGATTGTACAATGTCTCCGACTCCTGTTTTTTCCCTGATATACTGTGCTGTCTTGTGATCTTTTCATGTGAGGTGGAGCATGATTCTTCCATGTGTATCTTACATATTTCTCAGTTAGTGGGTCTGTCTTTTTGTTAAGTTCCAAGTTTCTGCTCCATAGGCGACTACCAGGAGGATGCATTAGTTGTATACCCTTCTTTTTAGAAATATTGGGATGTACAGATCTGTCCAAAAGTGTTATAAAAAAACCTTTGTATCCTAAAATGGCATAAAGTGAAGAAGTGATTACCATTAATTTATATGAGAAAATCTTTTGAGCATTCCCAGATTCAAATTTGGTCTAGGCAACATTGAAAAAATAGAAAAATAAAAAAAATGAAATAAAAATATATAAAGTACATTGCAGAGAAGATTCAAGAAGGAGATTTACTCACGATTAGTTGTCAACAATTGGAAGAAATTGATGGATATAAATCCAGGAATAATAGAAGCTAAAACAGTGAACAGCTTTAAAAATGAATGATGATGATGACAATTACACAATCAATAAAAAAAATGCAACATAAAAACTTTTGATAAAATACAAATAACAAAACTCTCAAACAGAAAGTGAGATACATTAACAAATATGTGAAAAATTTTACTCGCTATATATCTTCTCGTTCCTTATCTTATCTTTCTTACAAAATGTAAAGAACTGAGAATATTTCTAAGTTAAAAAATTATTGAATGAGCTGTACTGCATGCATTATAACTTAATTTAGAAGTGTTGCTAAAAATGTCAATTAAAATTGATTAAAGACACTAGCAAAAGAGACTCTCTTACAGATATTACATATTTTACCTCAAGAAGTTTATGGAATAAATAATCTGAAATATTGTGTGATAAATATGATAAGCCAGATAGAGTTCAATATCTGGAAAACTCTGTGAATGCAGTATTATGTTCTAAAAGTAACATAAGGTTGTTTGTTCTAATAAAATAAAATTCTTCTTTTTTTGTAGGTCGTTTGCCAAGCTGGGTGGTGAATAAAACAACTCAGATTCTTGCTCCAAAGGTAATCCATAATTCTCAATATTTGATACAATTCATCTTCTATACTTTCATTTTTCTTTCTGTGTTCAGTTAAATAACTAAAGAAAATTAACGGGATTGAGGCTATAACCAAAGGGACACAAGTCTCTGATCTACATGAGTTTGCACTCAAATTTGACAAGTTAGTGACTATCTTGTTCCCTGAATATTCCAAGCATGTGGCCTTATGCCAGTGTTGGCAACATCATGAAAATATTAATTATTCTGGTGACAGAAATTCAGACAAGTCATAATGTTTGATATTCTAAATTTTCGAAGGAAAATTATTTTTTGAGGAAAAAGATTTCTACTTCAAAGCTGCATATATAGACTTGTCAGCTGAGTGTATCAGTCAGATTAGTATAGATTTCAACACCATGTGGCTTTCTCTCAGTAAAGCAGGCCTTGGGAAACTTCCCCCTGTAGAGGTTGGAGTGCCTGGTCAGTGGATGGTTATTTCTGTGTACCTAGTCCTGGTAAATTTGGTTAGTATATAAATGACTACAAGTTTTCTTTGCCTGGAAAAAAGTTTATCACTTTTCTTGATTTAAAATCAAGATTTAATACACCTGACAAGGGCTGAAAAATGGATTGTCTAGAACATTGTGTTGACAACATCAAAGAAGAGAAAAAAGTGATTAGATTTTTATGTTCGGACTATTTTCCTTGTCTCTTTGTTCATTTTTTATGATGTGTCAAGTCTAACCGAGCATGTGCTCTGAGTATTGATTCAACATTTTAGAGCCAACAGCACCCAGCAAAGGTTAGAGGGTACATGGCCGAAACATTGTGAAAAAAATTATCACCAAGACAAGGAAAATAGTCCGACCATCTCATTCATAATAATTGATACACCCAGTCTAACAAAATTCAGACAAGAAGAGATGTGATTGTCCAAACAAAAATTGGAATGTTAATGACTCTTTTCTTTTAATACTTATAGATAAGATTTATTTTGACTTAACTTTTAAAAAGTATTCATATAAAAATGTTTCCATTCTGTAAGGATCTATGGATTTCTATTCTGTGCGGAGCTCCAGAGATTCTCCATGACTGAGAATCTCGTCATTTCTCAAAATGGTTGCAATTTTTTTGGTCAGTATAGTGAAAAAACATTGTTTTAGTCCACTAGCCCCTCAAGAGACCTGACCAATCAGACAAATGGGATAGAGATTATGCTTTCTTTGAGCGTCTATGTCTATGTACCTATGTGTATGTGTGTCTCTGGATACTTCTGGTCAATTTGGAGGGGTTTTAACCATGAAAATCTGTATGAGGCACCATTAAATAACTTTTCTTTTTTTTCCCATAAAAGTGTTTCTTTCTGGTTTCTATGATCATTTTGGATCTAACAATGCCAAAATCTTGTGCTGGTATTTTTTGGATAATTTCAGATGAAAGATCTATTTTTTTAGATAAATTTTTTTTGATAACTATTTCTGGTACATACATTGTAATTCATTTATGTCAGATACTGATATTACATTATTGATCTGCTCGGCAAAGTAGAAAAAAAAACAACAAATAACATTATTGAAAAAGTTGACTTCATAACCAAAATGTGAAGTTTCTTGTTGATTTATGAAATATTTAAAGAAAACTTTCAAAAAATATTTTCATTGAAGACAAATAATAATGACTATTCATTTTTCATCGGTTTTTTCTTCATCTTATTATTGCTTTTTATCAACTAGGTCAGGTACTATTAGATTTTTAAAGTGAGTAGCATGAAGTTGGAATGAAAAAAGTAGCTTCCAATGAGATTTGAACTCATATCCCGTACCCCAAGAGCTCATCTTCCAATACTGACATTTCAACCAATTCAATCATGTAAATAAGTTGTACTTAAATCTACAGATTAAGATCAATTTGTTTCTCTCAAATATAAGAGTTTCTCCAGGATTGATTGTCTTGTGGGATGATTTCACTCATTCTTTCTTTATTGTCTCTGATGGAGCAATATCATTTGATCACAAATACAAAAAGAAAGCAATAATTTGGTCTTAAAGTTAATGTATTATTTAAAAAGCAAAACAACCTCAAAAAGCATCTACCTGATATTTGCAGATTTAATTAAATCCTACAAGTTCTTTTGTAGCCTCTCCATCTGAATCTGCTATTTGGTCTCCGTGCTGAAGGCATTGTAAAGGCATTGCTTTGATCTTTGATGCCATTCAGTGCTATTTATTGGACTGGAAGATGCTCTGAGCTACTTTCTAAAACAGAAATTCATCATATTGTTATCTGCTACAGGCATAATCAACAAACAAATTAATTTTACAGGATGGGGAGATTAGTGTAAGTACCTGAGTGTTTGATTCTGGAAGACGACCATTTTGTCAGTGGTGTAGCTGAGGAAGAGAAGGGAGGGCTGAGCTAATTGAAAATGCTCCCCCTCCTCCGTCTCTCAATGGAGGTGGGGACCAAAAAAAACTTTATGAATTATGCTTCACAGACTGTTTTTCTACTGACAATAACAAGGATGTATTTGTAAATATATTGTGGAATCACTTATGATGTAGTTCAAGCATGAGTGACAATTCTCAAAACTTTGAATTCGGCTTTCAAAACGATAGCTGAGTACAAAAATAGAAAGATCCCTACTAATCAGGTTACACCAACTGTAAAAAGAGAATGAATTAGAGAAAAACATTTCAGTAGTCAATAAATGAAACTCATCACCCATTTCCCTTTCATCTGTTGTGAAAAAGATTACTCACACATTGCCAAACTCCTGCTCAAGACACTTGCTCCATATGTATCTAAGTTTTGTTGAAATGTAATCTTCTGGTGAGATTTAAAAATTTTTAATACTTATTTCTGTTTCCTTGCCGGGCTAGCCACTCCCTATCATTCATACCCATAGTTTTCTCTTCATTTCTACATAAATCGCAAGGGTTGGTCTTGAAGAAGTTGGAGATTGGGTCTACACTTGGATTAAGGTTTGTAAGAATGGAAAATTTGTTACAACATGGACTCCCTTATGAGGGAACCCAGCTTCCATGTTTACAGATCTACAGTGTACATGAATGGCATAAATGATAATTCAGCATTTCGGGTTATTTTCTTATCAGTTAAGTGATAGGGTATGCCTATTGGAAATTTTCCTTTTCCATCAAATCTCACAAAATATTGCAGTGGGGGGGGAGGTTTGGCCCCAAAGAGCCAAGTCCCCACCCTCGATATCTGGCTATATCTTTACTTTTTATTATAGAAACAAGAAATTTTCAAAAAGATACTTTTTTTGGTAGTATATATTTTGTATGGATATAAACACACACACACATATATATATATATATATATATATATATATATATATATATATATATATATATATATATATATATATATATATAAATATATATACATATATATATATATATATATATATATAAATATGAATATAAATGTAGATTTATATGTATATATAAACAGATATATGTATATATGTATATGTATTTATATGTATATACATATATATTTACGTATGTATGTATATGTAAATATATATATGTATATATATATGTACATATATATAGAGATATGGATATATAGATATATAAATATAGATATAGATATATATTGATATATGTATATATATATGTATATATATATATATATATATAGAGAGAGAGAGAGAGAGAGAGAGAGAGAGAGAGAGAGATAAATGAACTATTAGGAATGAGACAAACTCTCTAGTAAATGTATATATAATCTTCATTTGTTAATTAATTGATTGATAAATTGGTTAATTAGTATGCTATACATGTTTTAAGGAAGGTTCCCATCTTCAGTAGCATGTTCAAGTTGTTAAAATGTTAGATTTTCATAGATAACATATTTAAGACCAAGGTCCATACGGGGGCTAGTAATGTGTCCGTTGGATATTAGACTTGTTTTCTGTATGTGAAAGACTGTGGTATTTCGATTGTGACTTTTGTGTGAGTGTAACAGTAGCAATTGTGAGTATTTTAGAGGTTATCTTGGTCAAGGGGAATGGTTGTCATAAAAATAAGTTGCCATGGTTAATCTATCTTGGTCACCGTCCACTGTAAATCTTGTGAGCTTATTAATAAGGTTATATAGGGTTCATGCCCATATATGTTTATATACCTAAGTATCAATATGGATATATGTATGTATAATTATATTAATATATCCACATACACACACACATACATATATGTATATATAAAAATACATACCCATTCCCGCACACTTATACACACACATACATACATATATACATAATATTGGGTAGTATGCAATATTATATCCTGCATGAAAGTGTAAAACATGATACAAAACCTGTGGATCCTATACAATGAACTTCTAACTAGGTAAATATTCAATAGCTGTTGAAAGTGCATTGGGTTGAATATGGATACATATAAAACGTTTATAAAATGTAATATTATCATTCATAATGAAAGATTGGGTGAAAATTACATATCAGTATTAGTAAATAGATATCAATGATAGAATAAAACTATGAAAGTATTAATAGCATAAATGTGTATAAGTAATATAAATCAGAAGTGGTCCTTGTTATGTATAATTGAGTATTAGTAGGGAAGTGAATATTATTCAACCTTAATGGCCAATGTAAATATTTTGAAGAGCCAAATAGCTTTGAATACCACAAAT
>OY735201.1:15312152-15324652 GCA_963457665.1 Thysanoteuthis rhombus
AGTATTGAACACACACTTAATTACACCTCATGAAAAGTGCATTCCTGGAGTTTGTGATTACACAAAGTTGTCTTCTTTTGATTGAGGGTTGTATATTGTTTGGAATGGTCTTAATATCAAAGGTATATGGTGCTTTGCATTTCGGGTGTACTTTGTACTACGGATGCACAATAATGTAAAAATATTTTAGTTTCTGTAAAAAGCAGTGGACAATAAAATTTTTTTGGTACAATATAGGGAAAGTGATCCCGATTGTAAAGTTTCATGCCCCCGCTTAAACAATGTTACAAATGTCAAACAAATGTAAAGAAATAAGAGAATCAATGAAAAGTCTTTCAGTGGTACATTTTGAAATTCCCATAATTAGCAGTAGCATAGCAAAACATTAAAGAGGCAGAGAAAAAAGCTTTAAATTTGTTTTTAAAAATAAATCCTCGAAAGCTTCTCTCAGAAAATATATTAGATATAATGTGTGAAAATATTGGGACAACTTCAAAAATATTGTTTAAAATGGCAAACAAACATGGTGAAGAGATGTGCAAAGAATTATGGGCGTAATGAATTGAAAACCAAAATGTGCGTAAAATTCAAATAATTTAAAAAAGTTTTAGCATGAAAAAAAAAATTTGTTTCTTTGTAAAAACTCTTTTACAGACGATAGAATATTTTTGCATTTTTGAGCATCCATAGCACAGAGCATTAAGCCTCATACTCCACTGTTCAATATTCTTAATGGCTGCCATGCAGTTAACAGATTGTACTTAAACTAAGAGTCAATCCTCAAATAGTAAAAAGATGACTTTTCTTGGTGTGGTTTGAGATGAATTCATTTTTAAAAACATTATAAACACTTTCATTAATGGAAACTTGATGATATTTGCATCAAGATTTTATGGGAGCTTCACATCGAATAGAAAGATATTTTTTTCAAATTTTAATCCTGCTCTCCCAAAACAATAGGACTTTAAGGTTGCAATATTTTTTCAACACACATATACACACACATATGCATGTACACACATGCATGTATGTGCACACATACTCATACATATACACATGTACAAAGATAGATAAAAGTATGTGTGTATATAATATAAGTTTTAAAGACCACTGAGTAAATTTACTGCTGCTCTAACAACCTTCTGCCAAAATCTGTGATCATGGCGTTTTCTGGGGTTACTTTTGGTAATACCCACATACCACTTCATTCCTGCACGCTCCTCTCTTCTGCCTATCATGAAGGTTTCAGAGTACTTAGTGAGAGAAGTTGATTCTTTTTATCTGTAAACTTTGCTCATACATATTCACACACATATATATACACACACACACACACACACACATATATATATATATATATATATATATATATATATACACATATATATAGCTAGGGTAGCAGACCTTTATTAGTGAGTTTAATCCTCACTGTGTGCCCTATACATCTAGCCTTGTGCCAAATCTACGCTAAGTTTAGTAAATGGCTATATATGTATGTGTATATATATATATATATATATATATATATATATATATAAGTGGTTGAGTGTGTATGCTTGCATACATACATACATAGGACTATATGTATGTATACATACTTATACACTCATGTTTGTACATATATACATACAAATAAAATATTACATATATGCACACTCAGAAATATATATATTATATATACATATATGTACTTTCATGTATGTACACACATTCATATGAATATTATACACAAACGCATATATATTATAAATATACTTACAGTAATACATATATGAATATCAAACACACACACACACACACAAAGGAATACATATATGAATATCAAACACACACACACACACACACAGAGACATATATATATATATATATATATATATATATATATATATATATGTGTGTGTGTGTGTGTGTGTGTGTGTATTGTATGTATGTATGTGTATAAAAGAATCATTCAATTGCTGAATATCTGTTCCTGAGTGAATAATTTTCTTACTTAAAATAATTATTTGGAACTAGGATTGCTTGATTTGGTCAGAAAGGGAGATAATGCGAAGCTTTATTTCAGAGACTTACCCCACACAGTATTGAATTTGGAAACTGAGTGAGTCTGCAGGCAAGAAGTTCAATACCAGCCTAAGTGTCTACCGCCACTCACTTAATTTCCAAATATGACTCTATTCCAATGCATGTATTAGGTGAGTTACTGACTTAAAGCTTGGTTTATCTCTTCTTCTGGCCATATCTGGTTACCAAGCTTGGAACATTAAATCACAAAAAAAGAAATAATTTTTCCTTTTTATTCTCTCTACCTTCAGCTGTCTCTACCTGCAATAATTGAACTTGTATGGAGGGTATTGAAAATCATATTTATAAATAATAGAAATTGAAACAAATCACATGGAAATCATGGTGCATTATGAGCACATGATATCATGATGATATTTCAATATTGCAGGTCATGTTTGTTGGTATTGTGTAATGAAAAAGGAATTTACGAGGTGATTTTTTTTCTCTTTTCCCGACATCATGTTCTCTTGTTTACTTATCAAATGAGATTATGAATAAAATTACTGCAAGTTGAATTAAGTCTGGTTATCTTTACTCTATACCAAATGTTTATTGTCAAATGTAATGACAAATGATTTGAGTACAATTCTTATTGTCAAATATATTAGAGTAATAACAATAGATCTGAGTACATACAAGTGTAATGACAACTGATTTGAATACTATTTTCTTTGTCTTACATGCAAGTGTAATGATTTGAGTACAATGGTAAACTTTGAATCTAATTTTCATTATAAAAAAATGTAATTACAATTTCCAAATGCATAAAAGTATTTTCTGGTCATATTGTGATTGTTAATATAATAACATCAGATGGAAATCCACTTCAATTTCTGAAAATGCAACTACTGTATATGTCGGACCATGAGACAATTGGTTTACAAGGGTATTTAAAGGACTACTCCTCACTGCAAGTCATCCAAGCCCCATAACCGTCCATATCAAGCATCAGCAGATGGACACCCTAGTCATAATACCAGAGCATTGGATGCTGGATGATATTTAGATAATTTGGATTTTCTTCTGATTAAATGCCTGTCTCATAAACCGACACATACAGTACTTGAAAAATAATTTGAAAAATCAGGAAGGCGATTATATTTTTCTGAATGTTTAGTTGAAACTTCTAAAAATATAATTGCAATCACTTAAAATGGTTTGTTTCAGCATTTTAGAATATAAATGAAATTGCTTTAAGTCTATTTTGCAATGTATGAATTTTTATATTTTGTTATTAATTAAACTGCATTTATGTAAATCAAAAGCATTTATTGAAAATGCAATTACAATTTGTTGACTCTGAATTGCAATTGCCCCAGTCTCTCCTGGGAATTTAATTGCAATCATGGAAAGTAAAATTTTAGTTTATGAATATAGATTAGAATTATTCAAATTCTATTCTTAATAGCAAAAGCATAGTTGCATTTTTTGAAGACAATGTCTTTTATTTAGATTACAGTTGACTGAAACTCATTCATGATTGCAAATTACTGTATTTCTTGGCATTGAAGACGCTTTTCCCTGGAAATAAACCTTAAAAAATTATGCTGTAGTGTCCACCAGGCTGAGGTTTGCTTTCTTCATGACTGGCTGGCTATGTGTGTATGTATGTATCACGCATACAGGCTGCACCAATGGAGCTAGAGGGCTAAAAATGTAAACATTTACTCCCTATTAGCAGAGAAAAAATGTTGTTTTTTTTTTACTCCCCTCAATATCTTTTAAGGGGGTTTTCCTTCGAAATGTAAGTTTATGCTAAATCAATCTCTTAGTTTGTGTCTGCTTATTTTCTGGAAATTCAGACTTTTTCAATGATTGCCGACCAACAAAAGGTGAGAGAAGTAACTCATTCATTGATCACCCCTTTACCTGATTTTTTTCTGATTGATCACTCCCAACATGACATTGCTGTCAAACGACATTGGTTGCCTGACAGTTTCTATAGAGTAACTAGACCTGTCCTATTTTCATTCTTTATTTTCAAAATTTTGGGGGTTAGTCCTTGTGACCAAAGCGTCCTCAACCCCAGAAAATACGGTATGTGAGTGTAATTTTCTGAAGTATGTAATTCCTAAGAGTGAAATTACAATTAAGGGGTTGGAATTAAAGTTACTTCATTTTCATACAATATAATCTTAGTTATTGAAAGTTGAATTATAATGGCTTGAAACTTGATCGTAATTACTGAAACTGAAATGATATTTACTGATGGCAAAAATACAGTGCATATGGAAAACAAGTTTTTTTTTTAAATTTGAGATTTGCATTAACATTGATTTAAAGTACAATTGTATTTGATAAAAGAGTACCATGAATTCTTGAATATAAGTAGACCATGAGTGTAAGACAACTTCAGATTTGAGCAAAATATTTCAGAGAATCAACTGACTCGAATGTAAGCTGAGTCCGTTCTTTGTCACAACATTGTCGTGAGAGATATCTCCTTTTTAATAAATACACAGTTAATGGCATTTTTTCAGCTTTCACTGAAACATGAATTTTTTTTTTATCTCCAGTATATCAACTGTTGCTTTCAGGTCATATTAGTGAAAGTTATTATCAGTGATGACAAATTTACTTGAGAAATGATTTAAGATGGATATTACATAATGAACATGGTATACTATCTACATAGTATTTCAAGGTAATGAATTGGGTTCAAACTCTAAGAAGCATTGTGTCTATCAAAACTGTATTCGTGTAGACAAAAATATTGGCCTTTTTTTGACTGACCTGAATATAAGTCCAACTGCTGATCTTCGGCCATTTTTTTTAGTATTAAAAAGCTTATATTCAAGAACGTATGGAAATTGCTTTTTTTAACCAGTAACTATTACTGAAGATGTAAACAAAATTATTTGAGAACCAATTCATTTCCAACTAATTTAAATGTGGTTATCAGGACATTTTTATGGTTGACAGTATAATTGCAATTTGTCATATCATAATCACTGAGCTAATAGCATTAAAAATATCATCTCTCGATTGATTGATTATAAATATTACTGAAGTTGTTATTACTATTACCTGAAAGGTAGTTATAATCATGTGAAAATGAAATGAATTATCTATAACAATCGTCAAATAATGTAAAGATATTATTTAAGCAACACAGCACCAAATGGTATTTTTTGATAATGAAAGTTTAATTATTTGAACATTCACTGAAAGCATAAGAGTATTTGATTTAAACACAATTATAATTATTGAAATCACTATTACAATCACTAAAACTGTAATTAAAATGAAATTGTAATTACTCCCAGAACAATTCCAATTGCTGAAAATGTAATTGTAATTATTTAAAGTCTAATTGCAACTACTTCAAATTTTATCCTAACAAGATCTATCAATGAACTTCTGTGATGTTATTGCCTGTATTCCTCTGTTTTGAGTCCCGGATAACAGACCAGTGTGAAATTCGTTTTGGATTTTGTTTTTAAACATTTACCAGCACTGTGACCATACTCATACAAAGGATTCGGTCAATGAAATTTCACTGTAGAGTGAAGTGAGGCATGAGACATTTGTATTGACATGGTCATTGTAAAAAAAAAAAAGAAAAAAAAAAGGCATGAAGACAATATTCTGTGTGGATTTGGTGGTGGGTATGTTTATCCAACTTCCCCTTCCCCCTTGTAGTTACAGGCCCAAAACTTGCCTCTAATGTCTATTCTATATAATGAACAGTGTAATTTTTTCTGTCTGTTCCCAAGTCTGTAACAATGGACTCTTCCAATTAAAGGTAACAGTTTTGCTGATAAAATATCTCCTAACCATTTGGAACAATGGACTCTTCCATCTAAACCAATTCAGTGGGTTTTTTTCTAAAAAAAAATATCATCTAATAGAAATTCAAATTTAAATCCATAATTTTTTTTCACAGGGACTGACTTGTTTGTATATAACAGTCTTATTAATCACCACCAAGCTTTTTGACCAAATGATATTTGAAAGAGAACAAGTTGATGATAGAATGAAAAGTCATATATCTTATTATTTTCTCATAAAACTAAAAGTTAATTTTGCATATTTATGCCTCTGCTGCTTTTTGGAGATATCTGGGAAGATTTTAAGAACTTGCTTTTTATTCTATTTTGTATTTTTGTTTTTATTTATTTATTTCAACTTATATCAGCAAAGAATTACTTCAATTGCCATAAATAAATGGATTCAAGAAGAAACGAAATAATTTATGGTGTGTGTATGTGCGTTTGTGTATATGTATGTGTGTGTGTATGTGTGTGTGAGAGTGTGTTTGAGTACAGTAGAACAAAACCATGATATAGACCAGATTTGAATTTAGGAAAGCAAAACAACAAAAAATAACTCTAAACCAAAGAAAATAGATATAAAAAATGTCATGAGGAATGAATTATTATACAAGAATTGTGTCTTTAATGGATTCAAATTATGATTGTATGATGTTTTGTTTCTACAAAATTGATTTTGACTTTTCTTTTTTAATCTCTGTGGTTTTTATCATTCACTAGCTGTTTATGAAACCTGTGATATCATGGGTAGGATTTATCAAATTCACTCCAATGATTGCATAGTGACACTACAGAGAAAATTCCAAGACGGAGGGAAAAAATGAAATAATAATCATGGTTGTATTTTAGGACCAACTCCATTTGAATCTGGTATACATAGGCAAAATTTTGTCTTTTCCCTCATGCTGCCCACTGACTTTACTGCTACTTCTACCCTGCCTTATTTTAGCTATTATCTACTCTAATAACCTGAATATTTCTGGTGGCACGAAAAATAATTTGATGATTAAGCTGTGATTTTTTCAATTTTTTCAATAAGATTTGTTAGAGTAAGTTTTGACATTAAATCTATGTACAATATCCATTTCCTTAATTTTAAATAGATGAACTATTATAAATTATTTTTATTTTAAATTTCTATGGGTACTTTTTTACCCTCACCTATATTTATTCGTCGCTTTTTAGGAGGATAATTGGCCTGAGCGAAAATTGTGTCAAAAAGCAAGAAATAAATAAACTATATTTTACTGTAGAAACACATTGCAGATAATTTTACTGTAGAAACACATTGCAGATAATTTAACAATAGAAATACATTGCAGATGATTTCACTAAAGAAATGCATTGCAGATAATTTTACTACAGAAGGCATTATAGAAAATTTTACCATAGAAATGCATTGCAGATGATTTTACTACAGAAATGCATTATAGAAAATTCTACTACAGAAATGCATTGCAGATATTTTTACTATAGAAATACATTGAAAATCAGGAAAAATTGATTGTTGGTGGTCAGGAGTTTAGACTAGCACGACTGACAGAATAGAACAATTATATGTATAATCTCCTCTAGTACTGATAACAAAAGCAAAAGTTGAAAAAAAATTGTATTATATGATCATCATTTTAGCAGAAGAGAACAACTATTCCCTTGAGTGCTATTTTTTGTAATTCTTTTTTTTCAAAGTTCGAATAACCAAAAACCTTTATATATATACTTATGTATTTCAGCAATTTTTATTTTTATGACATTATGTTGTTTTTCTGATATATGAATATTTTTTGGCTTGTATTGAAAAGTACTTTGGTTAATGTTTCCACTGAATAATTCTATTTGTGAATGTTGGAATCAAACACTATGTTTGCCATTACAGTATCCGCTAGACTCCTTTCTGTTAACCCTATGAGAAAAATCAGTTCACATGTTTAAAGTTAGAGAAACTAACAGGAGCATGTGAGGCTTATTTTGATATCATGAAATATTTACCAAGCAGTGTATGAAATGTTGAAATCTACAAATATTATAAAGGTTGCCAAATAGTTATCATATATTTTTAGAGTCAAAAAATGCTTTAATTTGATTTTTGTTACTAACTTGAATTTTTCCCCTACTGAAAACTTGACTAGTTTTCTACTACCACTGTAAAGATTAAGAAAATTGTAAAAATATAAAAATGGTATTTCTGAATTTTAATATCACCGACTCTTCTGTTGAAGTTTATTCTGTGATGTTTAAGTTAAAATGGGTAATTATCTAATAAAAGATTTTCCCAGTGCAGTGTTTAAATTTAACCATTTCCAGGTGATTGTCTCACCTGAGAACAAGGTATGTAACATCATTTTGAAAGATGGTTGAATGAGGTATTGATGCACACGTATTCACACAAACATACATACATATATATATACATACATACACACACACATGGATAAGAGACATGAATGATTACATCAACTCTCATTATATATATATATATATATATATATATATATGGTACAAAGGAGCCCAGAGCAGCAACTATTTGCGACTTTTATTTTAGGTCATCCAGTACATATTTGCATAAAGCTGGCTGGAAGAAACATATCAAATTAGTTCTTTTTTGTGATACCTATATATATGTATACATATATACATAAAATAATTCACACACATGGAAACACACATATATATGTATATATGTAAACACACACTATATAAACATTTAAACACACACACGCATACACACACACACAAACACACACACATATATATATATATATATATATATATATATATATATATATATATATACCAGGTGCTATCCTAAAGTTTGGGGAATTTGGACATTGAACATAAACTCAACATAGTACAGACATTTGCTGCAGCCGTTGTGAGCAGTACTCTTTGTGAGATTGTTGCGTACATGCAGAAAGGGAATACTCCAAAGAAGATGGTGAAAAATAAGTGTCAAAAGGAATGATTTTTTCATGGTCAAATTTCCAAAAATTCAAGATAGCACTTCATAAGCCAATCCATATGCATATACTAGGATATACATGTATGTGTGTTTTAAACACATCTGAAGCCACATTCACACACACACATGCATGCACACATGCACACACACAAACACATTTAGATATATAGATAGATTGATAGATACACTGAGTGCATGTTCCATATTCATCCTCTGACTTCTGGGAAAAGCAAGGTAGAATATTAAAACTCAAAGCCTTTATAAAACTTCTCAATCAATCTCCATCTTAGTGATATGACAAAAGACCAACACCATTGGTCTGTGATTCCAACAATGTCTCCTAGGTTGCCTTGGTACCCAAACAAGCCTCAGCTTACCTACACCCACCCCAAACACAACCGGTTCCATCATCTTCACACCACTTTTAGACCCATGAACCACAGCGGAAAAGTTTTATGTAGCGTAAAAAATAACATTGTACTGTGAAATAACAACAACAAAATAAGACCTGTGGCAAGTACATTTGTGTCTTTGTATAATTAGCATTTTCACAATTATAAAAGGTAATTTTTTTTTATCTCACTTCATATTTGAGGGATGCCATTTTAAAAAAGTTTTATAATCTATCTGTGTTCATTGGAAAGTGGTGTGTGTGTGTGTGCGTGTGCGTGTGTGTGTGCGTGTGCGTGTGCGTGTGTGTGTGTGTGTTATTGAATTATCACATTTGAAATCAAGGCCCAAGGAGATTCTTTGGGCGAATCTAATCTGGAATTTTGACTTTCTTTACCATTTGACACAGAGAGAATCTATGTATGCATATATGTATGTTGGTATACAGTTCTGCCAGAAGAAAAAGACATTTCTAAAACAATTAAGACAGCAAGAAAAGAAAAAAAGAATTTTGATTGGAGGTTAATAGTCTTCATGACTAAGTAAGTAAGTAAGAGTTGTCCATAAATCTGGACATTCTTAACCTGAGATTTACTGCTTTATAGAATTTTTTTAAATCTAAAAATTATTACTGGCCTCCCCCGTTATAACCCAGTTTGTCATAACGCAGTATCAAAATATAGTGCAGGTGGATTGTGGATACAAAATTTTAAGCTAGCTCCAAAAAGGATAGATCTAGCTATTTTGAAGCTGAACATAACTACGAAACAGCTAAGTATATCTCCAAAATAGCTAGATATGACTCCAAAATAGCCAAGTCAGTAACCTTGGTTATTGCGGCTTAGTTGTAACATGGATAGCATTCTTTGACCTCAACACCCACGTTATAACGGGGCATGTCTGTTTTTAACTTTATTCAAATTTTTAAAATGGCGTTTCTACAATATGAGAGATATCAAAAAAACAAAGATTGATTTTTTTTTTTTTGTTCTGTTTCTCCTCTTCATGTTGCAGCTCCGAGATGTATGGGACGTGAGGCTTAGTCATGGGGAAGGGAAGTGGGTTCAAAGCACCTGGGTGGTTTGACACGTGTGTTTCAGAGCCTGGCTGTTTAGGACACTGACAAATTGGATTTTTTTTTTTCCTCTTCAAATGTTGTTTGTTTCTTTATCCCGTTGTTGTCATTGTTAGCAACATTTGTTGCTCTTTACACAAGTCATTATTACAATTATTACAATTAAGAGAAAAACATTTTAAAAAAAGAAAAAAGAAAACAACACCAAGAAATTAATTTAAAGAATTCCTTAAAAGAAATTATCAACACCTTATAATGACAATAAAAGATTATGTACTGAATTTTCGTTTCTTATGATTTCTTGATAATTTTTGGTTCCTATAAAATATGAGAAGCAATGGGGAGTAACAAGAAGTAATAAGAAGCAAAGGGAATGCGATTTTAAAAAGTTTTTTTGCAGAGGTTTGCGGTGATAAATAAAATAATTTAGGATTAGAGTTATTCGTTGATTAGAGCATTTATTCCTGGCAATAAATCATATCTTTGTTTTGCTTCTTGTTGGTTCCTTTTGGTTCTTATTATGACAAGCAAAAGGAAGGTATATTCAAAAAGATTTCATTCACAAGTTTGTGGTGATTGATTATTAATTTAGGATTAGGGTTGGGGATAGGTCTATTCATTGATTAGAGCAATTTTTATTGGTAATAATTTATCTATTTGCTTTGCTTCTCATTGATTCCTGTTGCTTCTAGTAATTTTACATGATTTGTTTTTTTGATTAATTATTTTCAGATATGAATTTAGATTCCCAGTGTCAAATTTTAGAACAGGGTCATTTATTTTTGTTTAATCTTTCAGGTAGGAATATAATACATTTGAAAGACAGATTTATCTGATGTTTCATTTTTAACTTCTTGGGAGTGGCTGATAAGATATTTTGCTAGAAAATTCTTTGTCATTGAGTGACTGACGAGATTCTTTATCGGAAATTTCTTTGTTTTCTGGGTTTTCTGACTCTACAATGAAGGTAGTAAAGGCAATGTTTGTCCTATGGTGACAAACAAGATATTTTACCACCATGACATGACACAGTAACATTGATTACATATTTAAACCCCAAGGGGTAATGATATTTTTTTTACTGAAAAGATCTTCTTTCTACCACAAGATCCCACCTAGAGGCAAAAAGAGTAAAAAATATCCCAATCCCTGTCTTAACTGGACAAATGTTATTATTTTTTTGTCTTGTGAACAGGATTTAAAAAAGTCCTTTAAGCATTAACCAACATGGTATTTTCTGGAACATAAGTGAAGTGCAATAGATATTAACATTGTGAAAAAATTATAATCACCAACAAAGAGATCAAAACAGTTGTCTGCCTTTTACTGAATGGCAGTGCTAACAATTTGAATGGAATCAATCGATTGATTTTGAGTTTGGGACATTCACTTTGCGCTTATTTCCTTGAAGAAGGCTTGAATTCATTTCTTTCCCAAGATATGGGTAAATACGAGAACAGTTGGAGATCTTTAACCCTGGATGGCAGTCCATCTAAGAAAAAGTTACTGTAAGGGAAAGAAAATTATAGCTGGGCAGTCAACATAGCATAAAGGAGGAGATTCAAACATGGGGCCAGAAACTCCACCCCCATAAAACCTACTCACTACTGAAACTGTAGCAGAGTAGTTGCAGCCCTATTCTCCACAAGCAGTTCAGTGGAATAAACAAACAGACAATAAATTTCCCAGAGTTTGAAGCAATGAGTTTGAATAGGGAATCAAAAAAAAAAAATCATTTAGCTCAAGGTAATACAAATGGAAACTGATTGGTTGACAAAACCAGGATGAAAGAGGTTGGGGTGGGAAAGAGTCTAGCAAAGATGAAAAAGTTTGTCCATCCTCAAAAGTAGGTGTCAACTAGCAGGAATAAATATTTGGCAAGTCATTTGCAGAACTGACTGATAGGTTAAATGTAGAGTCCTAGGAAACTATGCACAGGAGAAACTGTTTGGTTATATTTTTTAAGATTGCTGTCATTAGCAGAAGCATAGTAAACCATAAGAGGAAAAAAAAAGTCCTGTTTTTGTGTATTTTTTACATGTAAATCCTGAATCGCTCTTTTCTCCTCCTCTTACGGTTACTATGCTTCTGTAAAATACACCAATATTGGAATTTTGTACCATTAAAAGACTTTTCTGTTGAATGTTTTCTTCAGCACAGAGCTCTGATTGGTTATAGAAATAGAGCACCACAATTCTCTTAAAGTCATAAAACTATTTTAGAGTTGTCCAGTCAA
>OY735201.1:15329652-15502152 GCA_963457665.1 Thysanoteuthis rhombus
TTAGTAGCAGATTCATTGAGTAATGACAGCATATCCAGAACATTCCATACTGTGGGAGTTGCCAGATCATGGAGCACGGGTCAAGAGAGAAGAACCTGTGCTCTCCGAAATTCTTAAATAGATATTTATTAAGCTTGGCTTGACCCCTCAAAAATGAGGTCTGTTTGCGTTGTAAATCAGCATTCGAAATCCTTACATTAAACTTTACTCGAGCACCAACCAATGACACTGGTTTGAAATATACAATTATCTCAGTCACACGACGGGGATGATAACTTTTTTATTACTCTGTATAATTTTCTGTCACAATTTTGACAAGAACAATGTTTCTTCAACTTTTTTTTACATTAGACGTTACAAATTAAGAGATTCATTACGCTTAATTTTTATTAGGTTGTTACACATAAAAAGTTTTTTTCTACATTATAGAGAATACTGTTAAAACCAAAATATTTACTAATGTACGTGCACTGTTTTTCGTTGGTTCAATCGGATTTGGTCTGGAAATATGGATACCGATAATAAATCTTGAAGGAAGCACAAACCTGTTCTCGATTATGAAAGATTATTGGCATCAGTAGCCAATGACCTACGAACAGTGGTTTCAGTACTTTCTGAAATCCTTAGAACTCCAATAGCGATCTTCTAACGTAATCTAAAAGCAATAGAAAAAAAGAGATCCTCTTCAGCCTGCTTCATGGCTGAAATAGTTATAGATTCCCCACCAGTGTCAGTGATCAGTGTTTGATCCCCGGTAATTATCGGTAGTGTAATTTTTATCTAGGATGATAGCACTGAAGATTACAGTTTGGCTGGTTGAATATATGTGGATCCAGGATTTTTAGCAAGGAGGGCCCAAATGAAGAAAATATGTTTGCAAATAAATACGTGAATATTACCTACGTATAGGTCGACTCAAATTGTGGGAGGAAAAACCTCATTTCACAATAACTCAAGTTACACACGTTCATATAAGACAATCGGTTTGATACTGTGCATTCTCTCCAAGATATCCTGAATGATTGTTCGGCTGATTATTTGCAGAAATAATTCGGTTCAATGATTATTATAAGGAAAAGCAGATGAACGAGACACACAATACATACAACAATTTCTGGCTTGGCTTCGCGAACTTTTAATTTTTAATGTTAAAAAATGATTCCTTTGGTTTTATAATTTATTATGATATTTCTTTATCTAGATATTTAAAGAGAATTTTTAAAATTCTCTTTTGCCCGTCAAGCGGGTAGGGAGTATCTGGACTCCCTTTGGGCATCTCACTTCGATGAAAAACGATTAATATATTTTTTAAAGGTCAATTTATGATTACACGAGATATTTTGAGTTCTTTTATTTATAAAATTCATTTATCCAGATATTAGAAACATTTTTTAAATTGCATTTTGCCTAATCAGAGAGGGGTCCAGAACCCCTGGATTTGCATCTGGTTTCCTACTGACGCCAGTGATCAGTGTTAGAGCTTTGATTAAAGTCAGGGTCTTGAATGCTGATTTCACCACGCCGCCTTTCTCGCCACATTCTCCCATATTTGACGCAGTGTCGTGTTAAGACTTGTAAATATCACGACAAAACCTTCTTGAATTGCACTTTGCTTCGATATAAGTTGAATAAATAACTGAATTTAAGAATAAATATAGAAATAGTAATTGGGATAAATTTAATCTTCTTCTATCCTAATTCAGTGTGGTTATGTAATGAATGTTTTTTTTTTTTTCATAACAGGCGAATATTTCTCAGAATGCTTCATATTCTAAAGCAGTGGTTTGGAAACTTTGAAAACTCTAGGACCCTTTCTATATAGAAATATTCTAACAGACCTCTAGTCTCAGCATTCAATTTTTAGACCAATTAATGAGCGGCAATAAAAGAACAATTTATTTAAAAGAGATCAAATTCATTTGAATTCTCATATATGGTACGGGTCTATGTACAATGTTTTTAATAGTTGTGCAATGTATGATGTTGTATTCCTGCTACAAGATTCACAATGTCAGGTTTAGAGGGAACAATGCTGCAGATCACCAACCATTGTTTGATGGACTCCTAGTGGTCCGCAAACCCCAGTTTCGGTAACTCTGTTCTGGAGTATCCTAAAAATAAAAATGAAAAAATAAAAAAATAAACAAACAAATGATCATTGCGCCCATAATCAAACGAAACTCACAAAAATATATGATAGATAAATACAAGTTACACGAATCAAATTTGATATCAAACATTACCGTCAAACCGGGAATAAAACGATTGAAATGAAAAATAAAGTCAACGAAGGTGAAGATTTTTTTGAAAAAAATCGGACGATCTTATTAGTTGTTTGTTATTTTATTATATTAGTAAACCATTATTTTTAATTTCTGTCAACTGTTTTTCAATCTGTGCTGTTTACTCACAACTGTAGATCTATGGTCTGAAATGTGATTAAAAAAAACGTTTTAGTTCAAGGGTTAGTATTTTTTATTGATTTATTTCATTGGTAATTTTTGTTGCGATAGTTTTTGCGTTTCCAGAAGACTAATAATGTTAAAACCTAAATTAACTGTTTTAATTTCCCGTTGATCGACCCTTGTCCAGCCGTAGTGACAGAGCAAAAAAGAATAAATAAACAAACAAACAGGCGCTATCGTCTTTCCACTCAGGCATGTTAGTGTTTCCCCTTGTCGTTTGTTGAAAGTGGGTGACACATGTCACGTGCCGTTGGTGGGTTCCCTTGACACGTTGTTTGCCCCATTTCAATCAATCGACAAACGTTCGAAGAGGGCGCGATGCTTCTACTGTGGTCGTAAAGTGACCAGGGGGAGAACTTAATTAGATTGTCGAAGAGGAGTGAGGCTGGAGGAGGAGGGGGGAAGAACTCGAACGCCTAATTGAAAAAAAAGAAAGAGGAAGAAAAGGAATTGGAAGAAGAAGAAGAAGAAGAAGAAGAAGAAAGAAGGAAACTGGATAAGTACGAGTTACGGTAATTTAAATTCTTCCCACCCGAACTTGAGAAGTTTCGTATTTACTCGAACCTATAGCTTACTGTTATTTTTAGCACACTGACAAGACAGTTATAATTAGATTCATTGATATTAATTCGTATAAATTTTGTCCAATACATCATGTGAATACTCACACAGAAGAAGAAGAAGAAGAAGAAGAAGAAGAAGAAGAAGAAGAAGAAGAAGAAGGAGAAGGAGAAGGAGAAGAAGAAGAAGAAGAAGAAGAAGAAGAAGAAGAAGAAGAAGAAGAAGAAGAAGAAGAAGAAGAAGATATCTTTATTCAAAACGATACATAATCGGGTTGTGTACTAATGTGTATATAAATTATATTTTCCAATTTGACAAGTTTTAATTAATCAATTATCCATAGAATAGAATACTTTAGTATTCCGGGCATTCCGAAAAATGAGTAATAAGAT
Organism: Thysanoteuthis rhombus; assembly: GCA_963457665.1. NCBI lineage: Eukaryota > Metazoa > Mollusca > Cephalopoda > Oegopsida > Thysanoteuthidae > Thysanoteuthis > Thysanoteuthis major. The sequence continues at coordinate 15,333,071 of OY735201.1, forward strand.
ATCATATCTCTTAAAATTATTCAACCAAGCTAAAATTAATTGAAACACTTGCACTATAAGGAGGGGGGCGTGCTTTTACCTTAAAGGCATCCTTCCACTGCCCCCCCCCAAAATAATTCAAAATGGATCTAAAACTATTTTTCCATCATTTCTTGCATACGTTCAAGCAATAAAGAATCAACCAAAAATGGACGGAAAGGGTTAGACGAACAAAAGCACTTGACAATGTATTGTTGAAACGGAGAGTTGTAATAAAATTATCCAAAACAATTTTTTTGCTTTGATTTTTTCAGCGCTCTGGTGAGAGGAAGAAAGTTTTCAGAGCACGGAAATATAAGCACAGGATGTAATATGTATGAAAGAGGAAGCGCATGCCGCATCCGAGCAAGGTCTGACGTTCTAATCTCTAACAGACATTCGTGGAGAGCCTGGGGGCTACAGCAGCCGAAATGTAATAATGCCCCACCTAAAAACAAACCAGGAAATTAGTCTGAACTAACTAAAACACTGACTGAATTTCGGAGATGAGCATTACAAGGATGAACGAGAAAACACTGAGAGGGCGCATTCCTCTGCCAACACCATGCACTAATTAAATAGTGAATGAAAATCATTCATATATAGCTAAACTGAATGGGAAGTAATTATGTAAGTTTCGGAATTTCGGACTATTGCCTAAATCATTTAAAATAACTTGACAACTTTTTTATCTTCGTCTCAATTTCATTAGTTAATTTTTTTAGAAACTTTTGTTCAAACCGATTACCCTTCGACAGTGAGTAAATAACATTTGATCGGAAAATAAAGAATAAGCCTTAGGTGGGATTCGAACCCACACCCCTTAGAGGAAACACTGTTTAGCTCGGCTTGCTTTGCCAATTGAGCCACCTAGACTTTAAGCGGAGTGAATTTGAAATAAAAAAACATTTAAACCCATCCTTAATTCCAATCGTATAATTATTTTCTTACTACTTTTTACCTTCATCTTAATTTCATTAGATTTTTTTTTATTGCAACTTCTGCCCAGAGTTATTTCCGATCAAATGCTAATTATTCACTGCCGAAGCGTAATCGGTCTGCGCAATTGTTGCTATTAAAACCAACAATTAGAATTGGGACGAAGGGAAAAAGTATACGAAAAAAATGATTCATGATACGTCATCTGAAAAAAAAAAATGAAACGGAAACATGTATTGCCATTATGTATAAAAAATGAAGTATTCCTAATGAAATGTTTCTTGTATCCAACCAAGAATTTAATCAATTCTTTTTAAGTCAATGGACCATCGTTCCAGAAAAGTTAATTCGAATTCATTGAGAACTTTTGGAGATATTGTATTGACAATAAGACAAGCATAAGTGAAACATAACTGTGTAATGATGGGAAATCATTCCAAATCAGTTTCTATATAATACAGCGCAATTTATAATCATTTGAAAAAAAAAAGAAAGAAAAAGAAGAAAGAAAAGTATCTCCCAATCGGGATAGAAATCCTGGATCTTCCCAAAAATTTAATCCATTCTCCCTTGACCAGTCGCACACTCTTCGGAGTTCAGTTCAAAATTCCCAGCAAATACGACTGGCACCTGAAAAAAAAAAAAAAAAAAAAACGTTATAAGGCTAACAACCAAGATGGGGATAATAGTTCAAATAAATCAGTCTATAATACTATTAATCTACTCGTCACAATCTCTGCCGATAATGCTCTCATTGGGCAATTTGTCAGAAACTAACCAATCACGAGAGAGACTGAGAGGATTTAGGAATGTGGAAATTTGAATGAAACAAACAACAGTCATCAAGACCGTTTTGTGAATGAAACGGAATCTTCTGTTCATTTCTTTGTATTTGTTACATTACAGAATAACGAGTCGGTAAAAAATATGGGTTAAGATTTGGCTTAGCAAACCAGAGTATCTTTTTCAGGAAAATGTAATACTTATTTTGTTTCATGCAGCGCTCAGGTCATTTTTACAATCTATGACCATTAAGCAAGAATAAGTGATGCGATTTCGAATCTTTTTGAAAGCTAACTTCTTATCTGTTTTCCAAGCTGCTTGTCTAACAATCGTAGAAACTTGTAAAAATAATTATTTCTATTAATCAGCCCTTGAAGCCCATTGTTGGATATAGGCCTCTCCCAAGATCCCTTGAGTGACAAAACATTCTGAACTTATCCAAATCATCACACCAAGTATTTTTTTTTTTTTTTTGCTTGCCACATTTTTTCTAACGATCTCGTTGTGATTCGTGGTGTCCAGCGGTTGCAACGTAGACTACTCATTGTCATTCTAGTTTCTCAATAGCTTCTGGGATATCTCCGACAACTGTTTGCCCTTTAATATATTATGATATATTGTGATCTTCCCATGAGATGTTTAACACGATTGTTTCCCTATGAACGTTGAATGTTTCTTAGTTTGAGAGCTAGATTCTTGGTTAATTTCCATCGGTGACCGTTTCGAGACGCAATGGTTATAGTTCCCCCCCCCCTTTCAAGACCAATGGGATGTTGTTTATAAAGACTGAGGTGGTTCGGTCGAAAGCTTGCCAACCTAGGATTATTCTTTGCTTTTTTTTTTCTTCCTTTTAGGATTCCACAGAGATCTGTTGTTTCATGTTATTGTAATGATATGCTTGCTTCTGCGTACATTTTTCAATTTAGACTGTAGTGTCATTATCCTCAACGTATTCGTTGCACCTATCATTGATTATATTGAAGCTCATGTTAAGATCAACTTCCTTGTTTTCTTCATGTATCTTGTTAAGCATTGTTTGGAGAACACGAAAGTTTTCAGTAAAAACGATGATGTCGTCGACAAATGGGAGGTGGCTTGAGTTTTTGCCATAAATTTTGATTCCTAGCAAAAAAAATTTTTAGATAAAGAATTATCATTTTTTCCGGGCGAAAAGTCGATTTTGCTTCATGTGAAAACTCGGTCAACTCGAGAGAAAGTTGCATATCAGATACAGGGAGAATTTTTTTTCGAAAATTCATTAGAAAAGAAGATCTAAACGGAAGTTCTACAGACAGAAAGGAAACGTCAATTAGGCAAACAGAATGAAATCGTTAAAACACAGGCACCCCCTTATAACGCAGGCGTTATGGTCTAAGAAAGTCGACTGCATTATTTCAATTTAGCTATTTTGAAGCTAGATCTAGCTATTTTTTAGTTAAATGTAGATGGTTTAGAGTTAGATCAATGGAGGGGGGTCACCACCCAGCCGCGTTATAATGCGAACCACGCTATAACGAAGCACGTCATAACAGGAAAGGCTTGTATTTTATTCAGGGGTGGATTTTTTGATTGACGGTTGAAGGATGCAGATGTGGCGGTGAAGAACCCAGGTTGTTTTGAAACGGAAGTTGTTTTATCTTCGCTTTATTTAATTTCTTTTGTCGGCTGCATTCGATCCTTCATTGAGTTATTTATTTTGTATTGACACAAACACAAACGCCGAGAATGTCCGTTCTGTTTATTGACAATATTACAAGTTTGGGAAGCGGCTATTGAGAAGACTATAGAGGTGTTTATTGAGGAGGGGCAGGTTAGAAAACAGACAAGGAGATGGTGGATAACTGAACAAACGTACGAGGGACATATTGAGTGTTTGAGCGCTCTACTGAGATTAAGAAAACCTATTTGAAGAGAATAATGCTTAATTAGAGATATACACAAGAGGAGATCCATCCACCTGTTCTATGAACAGAATAAGATGGGCATGAACAGAATAAATTGGGCATGAACAGATATATATATGAAAATAATGAAATATCTAACTATCTATCTATCGAAAAAGAAAATTGAATTTTGTATGAATACAAGCAGTCACTGCAAGTATTTGAGACTTTCTTTCACTCATAACTTTCCTATTTCTCAAACCTTTTTTCTGAAGTGTCTTTCCATTGTTTCAGACATCTGCTCTGTTTTCTGTCATACAAATTGTATACCAGTTAGAGCTGCATGGTTCTGCCGGGGCCACCTGTACAACAAAAGTTGTTCTAGGAAAGGCCTGGAACAGCATAAGGATATCAGCTGATGATTTTGGACAAGTAAGCGGTCAAAGAATTATGAGGCTAATTGCCTGCCTGTGACTTTCTTCTCCCTAATGGAATCTTCCGTCTTTTAACTAAGGGTGGAAGGTCGCGATTCTTTGAATCTTACAATAATTCACCAAATATCCGTCCGTCTGTGATCGCAAAACTCAAGAACGGCTAGAGCTATGATCACCAAATTGTCTTTGGTTATTAGTGGAACCTTGTAGAAGGTTCTGAGCCAATTAGTTATTGAAAATCATCCTCCTCCGCCCAATTAGGTTTTTAGTAGTTGTAGGAGTTCAATTTATAGTATGCTTAACTGGTCCCTTACTTCGTGTCCGACTCCATTTATGCTTACCTAAAATTACAATAATTCACCACACGTCCGTCCGTTTAGGAGAACGGTCAGAGCTACGACCACCAAATTTTCTGTAGCTATTATTGGGACCCTGGGGCATGTTTTTGACCCTGCACCCACATGACACATGTTAGAAAAAAAGTTCTTAGTAGGGGATTTAATTTACAATGAAAATCTATCTAAAATTGACCCCTTAGTTTGTGTCCGGCAGCGTCCAAATGCGTGACCGTACGTCTATGTTAGCATAATAGAGGATGGCTAGAGCAAACATTTTGTGGTTGCTAATAGGGCCTTGATCAATTCTTTTAAATATTAGTCTTTGAAAATTAAAAATAATAATGTGGGGTCTGCTTTTGCACTCTCCCCGATAATAATGATTCAACTTCCATGTACTTTTCCATCTATATAATGTTAAAAGTCTGATTCTGTTTATCTGTATGTTATCTCTAAATAACCGAAATGGTGAATTGTAGTCAGAGGTATGGAATCGAGGTCCTCCTAAAAAAACACTGAGGTCCCTTATTAGCGCCAACGACTCATTATAGACCTTTCGCGGGAACTAGCTGGAAAAATCACTCGAAGGGCGAGTTTTCAGCTAGTAATTATAATTTCAAAGAAAAATAGAGTAGAAAAATTAAATGAAAAAAACAAAAAAACAAAAGAAATGCGATATGAGGCCTGCTAATATATAGCATATCTTGAAACTTTAGACTTTATAATTCTTTTCAACTTTGTTCTATTTTTTTATACTCTGTGAAGTGTCAGTTCATTTTTCTTTGTTAGAGAAAAGATATTCTCGATTTTTTTTGCCAGTAAATAATGAGTTATTATTTCTGTCGCAAGATGGCGCTAGACAATGATACGGCTGCCATCTTGGCATTTTGTCATCCGACGCTTTTTGTCAGACAGGCTTGTATTTTTTGCCTCCTCATGACGCGAAGTTGTTGATTATGATTTGTAGTTTTAAGCACAATATTGTGTGTTTACTCTCTGTATTATTTTTTCTTCTGCTGTTGTTAAAGAGTCTTACGTTTCAAAATACACATGTAATAAATGTATGTACACAGGAACTTACTTGCTTACCTATACATAAATTCCAAAAACTAACCGAGAACTCGCATATACACTTATACACGAATAGAGTACAGCTACTTATTCATCCAATTAGTACGTAAGCCTTCATAAATGCATGATTGGTTGTCAAGGTTCACAATGTAGGTAACAACATTTTTATGCGATTCTCTGGGTTATTTAAGTAGTTGTTTAGGAGTGGATTAATCAAGTGTTGACCCACCTACTCCTCTCATAGCTAAGTGTGGCATGCTGGTGACGAAATGGAACACAATTCATGAATGATGGCGTCTAAGTGGACATGATCAACAGAGAATGAAGTGAACATGATCAGCAGGGAATGAAGTTCAAGAAAAGATGATCAGCAGGGAATGAAGTTCAAGAAAAGATGATCAACAGAAAATGAAGTGAAAATGATCAATGGGGAATGAAGTCTAATTGAGTATGATCATCAAGGAATGAAGCCTAAGAGGTCACAATCAAAAAAGATTGAAATGAAAAGTGTAAATGAGCTTGATAAAAAGTCTAAATGCAATAAAGTCACAAAAAATGTCGTCACTTGAATTTATTCTTAAGTTTTTTTTTTACTTAGTTATCGCTTCCAATAAATGAGTTGGGTCAACATGAAAAAGCACAGGCTAATGTATAATATGAGAGAGAGAGAGAGAGAGAGAGAGACAGACAGAGAGAGACAGAGAGAGACAGAGAGAGACAGAGCGTGAAGGAGAGGAAGGAGAGGGTGAGTGGGAGAGAAAGAAATTCACAGAATTTCAAACAACTTGCTCGAAATGTAGATGAAATATAACAAAAAATGTGTAATTATTGTCGGAAAAAAAGCAGATGTTTTCAAGCTGAAATTCTATATTTATTTTAAGCGTACGACCTTAATACCTTTCCGGAACTTATATTTTCACTGATAATTTACGATAATGATAAATGTTTTGTTGTCCCTAGTCACAAGACTAAGTGAAGATGATCAACAGAGAATGAAGTCTAAGTAAACGTTATCAACGGGAAATGAAGTCTAAGCATGATCGATAGGGAATGAAGTCTAAATGAGCATAATCAACAGGGAATGAAGTCTGTGAGCATAATTCACAGGGAAGGAAGTCTGAATGAGTATAATTAACGGGGAATGAAGTCTAAATGAGCATTATTAACAGGGAATGAAGTCGACGTGAACATGGTCAACAGGGAATGAAGTCTAAATGAAGATGGTCATCAAGAAAGTCTTAGTTTTCATTTCCTGTTGATCATACTCTTTTAGACTTCATTTCACGTTGATCATGTCTACTTGAACTTCATTCCATTTCGATCATGTCTTAGCGAAACTAATAAGTAATACATTTTCACAAAAAAAAATACTCATACTCGAAATACTGTATCGTAGCAAAGAAATGAACGAAGAAAATATGTTTTACAGTTTTGACCCATCGTCTGTTTTATTCAAATTTCTGTGTTCCAAAATTAGTTTTTGACGAACCAGAGCATAACGGACGTATGTCATGACAAGCAGAATTGTAATATAAATGATTTTTATTTCTGCACAAGCAATCAAAGAGCATAAGCAATCACAAGCGATTTTAATTTATTACAACACAAATCTATACCATATGAATTGTGATAAATGATATCGTTCTGCTCTCCACATAATTAGAAAAATGGTCAAAAATCGATATGTTTACATAGGGAGCTCCCTTGAGGGTATATTCCTTTTTTTCCCGTATGCCAGATTAAAGAGGAATTTGATGGTTTCTTCTGGTCTAATCTTCGGTTATTCATATAAATTGGATGTGATGGATAATGCATTTATTTGCATGTATGCACACCGCAGCAGCAGCAAAGAAAAGAACGAAAGACGCAAGGTACATGTCGGGACTCTAAATCGAACCTTTTTTTTCTTCTTCGGCCAACCGAAATAACGTCAATAGTTTTCGTTTGAAGACCGAACAAAATCCCCACTCACAGAGAGAGAGGGGGGGTAATCAATCCCTCTACTGCCAGCGGCCAGGGACGGGCGACTCGTAGATCGTCCGTCTACCACTCTACTACAACATTACTCTGGTGACCAAACATTGGTCTCCTTTTTAAAGGCAAGGTTCTCTTTCCTTTTGTTATCTATTTTACTGAATTAACTTACCCTTTTCTTTTACCTGATACGGAAGTAAATGGTAATCTACCCTTTTCTCTTCTATATTCTTCCTGCTTTCTTTCGCTTCTCAAGGCACTGAACTCACACTCTATCTTTCTTACTTCCGCTATTAGAATCCTTATATACGTCCCTTTTTATCAACCCCTTTTCGCTTTCTCTCTCCTAATGTCTTTTTAATTAAGTGGCTGTGACAATCTACCCATCTATCTGCAGGGGTTCCAAACGACCACGCTTTATCTTGTCAATAAATCTACATTAGGTGTTTCTATCGTCATTTAGGTCCAAAAAAAGGTTACTTTGGAGCTTATCTGTGACCTAGTATGTCTGTATACTTCACATATGCCCACGCTTCAACAAAAACAATCTATTTAGAAATCAAATCAAATATTAAAGAATAAAATGAAATATCCGATTAAAGAGTCCCCAATCATCTCTCATATTTTAACAAACGAATTCCTAATTAAGATGTACATATCTTCAAGTAATGTCACATTTCCTTCCCTTATTTTTCCCACAGTGATCCAGGCTTCCGTCTCCTTTCTTATTATCTCCAAACCTTATCGTTTCTGAACTGGATTTATCCAAACATTGGTTTCTATTGATTTTCCTCAATTCATTTGCTTTCTACTATTCTTTCTAGCAGGGTACCCGTTAAATTGACCGAACTATTTACGTATAGATTTGCATTTCTATCTAGAATCAGAGTATCTATACGCTCTGCATGGGAACAATGTGTCGCTCCTCGGTACGTGTTCAGAGATCGTAACATTTTTACACACACACACACACACACACACATACACAAACACACAAACACACACACACAGTGTCAATCTATCTATCTATCTATCTATCTACCTTGCGTACATGCTGGAGCTAGCGGGCTGAAAATTTAAGCATTTGCTCTTTATCAGGTGTAGAAATAAAAACTTTTTGTTATTCAAATCCCCTCACCCCATGAAGATTTTTAGCAGTGAGTTCAACTTACAAAGTCAGTTTATACTAAATTTATCCCTCGGCCAGTGTCCGGTAGCGTTCACGCTTGTATTTGCAAATTCAGACTTCTTACTGACCGAACAAAAGGTGAGAGAAGTAACCTATTCATCGATCAGCCTTTTTCCATTTTTGATTGATCGCTCACAGCTACGTCATGCTGCCAAAAGACGTTGGTCACAGAACGGTTTCTGTTGAGTAACTAACCAGACCCGTTTTTCTTTCTTTCATTTTTCCTTTTTTTCACAATTCATTTTTCTCTGTTGACTTTGATCATCATTCAAATACCGTAACCGTTTCTTTCACTTTTGTATTTCATTTCTGAGCTGGGCCTAAGGGGTGCGAAGTTTGTCTCACGGTCAGCTGCACTTCCAGCTGAGGTATTTCACTTCGCATCAATACCCCTGAGAGAGGCATCGATCCACCTCACCCTATAAGTTAGCTTTGGGATTACTGCGTGCCGGTAGTTCCAAGTTACCCTGCCACACCTCATTTAGAGAGGAGAAGGACACTGACAAATAAACCCTCATTGACCAGGGAAATAACATAAATGACCTAGCATGGCACATCTATTTCTAAAGTGAGCGTTACCACCCACTTCGGCGCTGGAAGATTCAACTGGGGGCTGGAAGATAATGGGGCGCTAGGGAGCATTGAAAGACAGGGTGTGTTGAGGAGTGAGGGGCAAAGAATAATTTTTGATCGATTTTACGGGGGGGGGTCGCTGATGTATCCTAAAATGGATCTGGCAATCCAGAGAAGCTTAAGAGACCGCCAACTAGGTCATGGAAGAAGTCAGGTCTAGTCTGGTGCAACATCACAAGCGTGGAGCCCCCCATGAGGATTGAAGTCACTCCAGTAACAATGGTTTGCGCGACTAGCTCGCTCGAGTCTACTCCAAAAGAACCTTTTCGTGCATGAGTACGTTTGTCTGGGTGTGTGTGTGTGTATGCACGCGTGCATGTGCGCATGCGTATGTGTGCGTGTGTGTGTCTGTGAGCGTGTGCGTTGGTATGTGTGGGTATGTGTGTATGTGGGTGTGTGTGTATTATGTTTGAAATTTTAGAATTTTCAACTTAGTACAACACAAGGCCAAATAAGAAATAGAAAGATGGTGTTTCGCCAGTCATCCAAGTGGATGAACATACCAGTCTGTCTGTGTTTTTCACCTGGGCTCGAACACTAACCACTGACACCAAAGAGAAAGACGCAACTATCTCAGTCTTTTTCTTCTTCTTATTATTATTTTTATTTACCCCATTATTTTTTTCTAACCTTTCTTTTTCGTTTCTTTCACCAGTGCCAGTTGTCGGTGAGCGTCTTAACAGGGCAGGAGTCTGCTTGATTTGCAGACGAGCTGGCGTCTTCCCTTTGGAAGAGTGGGGGTTGGGAACCTGGTTCGTCAAGTGCTGGCATCGGGACAGCCATCGTCACCAAAAAACAAAAAAACAAACAAACAAAAACAACAACAACCAAATCCTCACCATTCCAGTTGAGGCAAGGGCTCGTTATAATTAGCCTTCTGCCTCTAACGGCAGCCAACTTAAGCCTTTTATCATCTCCATCGACTTTCGTTTTTAGCACAAGAACTCAGGACCACATTTTGACACGACGAAGATGTTAGAGGAAGAAGAGAAATGCATAACTGAAGTCGAGAGAGGAAAGGCTTCGGGGGTAAGAAAAAAAAGGTGGAAAATTATTGAAAACAAGCTGGGCTGCTGCAGGGTCTAACTCCACTCCTATTTTTACACTGACTGAAAGATAACTACGGCAACTTTGGCATTGTATGTATGATAAATAAAAATCATAAAAAATATAGTCTTTAATTTTCTAGTATAAATGTATCTATCCATTAGAATGAAATAAGCCCATAAGTATTTCAAACATAAATTTTCGAGGTATGTAAGACTTGTCAGTTTGACTCAGTCGGTGAGAGAGTCGACTAATAATCACTTGGTCGTGATTTCAAATCACGGTAGTTCTAATCTTCAGTTCAGCTTGACGCGCCTGACCAAACAGTGAAGTGTTTACTCTACTGGATTCTGTGAGGATTGTTCTTGTTGTTGTAAACTCCAAAACGCCAAAATCAGGGATGTAAACCGATATGTAAAATTCACATAACCTACCGTGATTTGAACACTCGACCAACTGATTGCCAGGAGGCTTTAATAAATAATTAGTTAAACTGACGAAGATTCATCGCAGCGCAAAAGCTTATTTCATTCTAATAAATAAATACATTTAAACAATATATATATATATATATATATATATATATATTGCGTTATATTATATTGAAACTCTTATTATCTTCACTCGGAATGGAAGTTGGAATGGAGTTTGACTCTGCAGCAGCCAGACTTGTTACGGTCTAAAAATTAAGTCAGCTCCAGACTTGGACTCGGGGCTTGAGACTAATGAACTAAACTGTTTCTAGAGATAGCACAAGTTGTAGCAACAAGAAAAAATGAAAAGATTTGGTTTGTGGCTAAAGCATGGAAGAAAAACGAAGGGAAGGAGATAAGAGAGGAAAATACAGACGGAGCCGCTTATTACCATCACTGATGATGTTACCTACAAGCCATTGTTATCAAAATCAGTTGGCTTCAAACACCCTATTTAAAGTGGCCACAACAAGCAACTTCCTCCATTTATCCTTCGCTTAATTTTATCTGCCGATTATTGTTATCTAAAAGACTCTGTCCCTAAATAATCATAATAAGTGGTTTCTATCGTATTTTGAAGATTTGGGAAGCCAAAACTAAAAGATGACAGGTCTAGTTAGTCACTCAAACTCAGGAACCAATTTAGCATAAACTTACATTTCAAATTGAACCCCTAAAAAAACTAATTTGAGTGGAATTTTTCCTCGACAGGAATAAAGGTTCGAATTTTTAGCCCTCTAGTTACATCGATGTGGCCTGTATGCACCATACATACGTAGCCAACCCAGCGAGCCAAACCAACTTAAAAACTGAAGAAACCTATGATGACGGATTTGGTGACAGTTTTGGATGACGGTTTTTCAATAGAAAGAAGAATTATGATTTTCAAGTCGGTGGAATTAGGAGAAAATAAAAAGTGAGAATTTGAAGAGGAAGAAAAACTGATTGAAACCTGCGTAAATGTTAGGGGAAAAAAGATGGGAAAAGGTGCGAAAAAGCGTAAGAAAGAGTAGAAGGAGAGGAAAGAGAATTTATAGTTGGAGAAGAGGAAGGAAAAACAAAATGGAGTAGAAGAAATGTCACAGGAAGAAGGGGAGAGAAACAGGGAAAAATAGAAAATGAGTAAACAAAAATGTTAGATTTTTTTGTTTCTTTTTTCCTTTTCTGTCGACAGATCCCTAATCAACCATGAAGTGTCGTCTGCCAGATGTTGGTTGAATTTTTTTTCCCATACTAGCCAGGATTTACATGCTTTGCGATAGGATTCATTAGGGTCGTTGTTTTAACTTTCCAGACAAGTTCATATGATATGGTATCTAGTGATACCCGTAAAAAACGATGGTATTGTTTATATAAGGATCAGTACTTCTATCTAGGATCAGAGAATTCATGTGCTCTACCTACGAACAAGGTGTCGCTCCCCAGCACGCCTGCTTAAGATCAGAATCTAGTATCTATGCACAGATTATGGTATAAGCAAAAAATCAGAATAAAAGGCGCAAAATACCGATTTTGACGGCATCCTTTCTACAGTTGATTTATTGAAACACATACATAGAAGGCTATTTCTTTTATTTCCATCATTTAAAGAAAAAAGCTAATCAAGTGACTGAAGATTTCATCATGCATTTGTCTGTGATGATTTCTACAATAGTCAATTTGCTGGATAAAGATGTTGATATTCAGTTCACATTAGTTTTGGTGACCAGACTAAATGGTGTTACGAAGATTGTGTAGCTCAATCTGCAAGTTGTGCATTGAAAATAAAAGAATAAGGCTTTTTCGTGGTGGGACATTGGAGTAAGAATCCCTGACTAATCTAGGATGCTCTTCCTTAGGAATAGAGCACTCTAGTAGATGGGGAATTTTTGCATAAATAAATATATCGCTTCAAATTCAGCTATACTGACCGTCCAGTTCTGTAGCCCAGAGGTAGGATATCCGTCTCCGAATCTGAAGCGAAGGTTTCAATCCTGCCTCGTGGTACTGGATGGGTTAATGGAAAGTCTATAGCCACACTAAAGTGATGTAATACATCGAAACAGCAGCCTGTGGATGACCCAATGATTTACATTTATATCATCTCAGCCAAAGGTTGGAATAGTTTTCGACGATCTCTTTTTCATTTGCTTGAAAAAAGATTAACTTTTCGAAACGTAGCAGTCCATAACCATTTTAGCAACATGAAACATTCATGCATCATCCACTACCGTGTGTACCGAGGGAAGTAAGGAGTGAAATCAATAGAGCGGCCCAAATGTTGATATTGAAAGATTGTCTATCTTACGAACTTTATCTTGGGACGAAAGCAACAGATGCAGCTCGTCGATTATGTTTTGCTTTTGATGATAGTTTGGAAAAAAGTACCATGATATATTACCTTTGTCATTGTTGACATAGATCTACTCGTGAATAAAGTCTAATTTAAAAAATATACATCTTCGCCTATCTTACATGTCAAGACAGAATATCTCACAAAGTTGTTACAGGTTGCTGTGGAATGCAAAAACGAAGCCAACCGATGTGACACTTCCGGTGGTTGTCATGGCGCTCGCACCGGAAGTACAAATGTTAGAGACTTCACGTCCCATTTTCAGGCCTCCGGTGCGGATGTATAGGCGCTGGATAACTTTTTTTACGCTTAAAATGCTAAATCTGTCCAGTGCTTGTATATGCCCCAAGAAGTCGTCTGCTATTTTACAGAAAATTCTTTCAGTTTTATTCACTTGGGATATGATCTAGGGAAGGGTGCTGGCCGCATTCTTTCAGCTAACCTGTTGGATTCGAGGAGACTAAAGTTAAAGACAGGAGCCTGGGGCTGAAGGCCGTAACATGCAGATAAAAGTGGTTCTCATTTAATACAGCAAAGTTTGACACTCTATCTCAGTGCTACGGCGATCCGACAACTACATTGAATTCAGTGATCATTTGATTTTGTGTTTGTTTAGTCAAGTGGTTCCCAACCTTTTCAAGGCGATTCTCTACTTATAAAGTCAATAAAATAACTAGTTTCCCCTCTCCATTCAAGTGAGTTGAAACAAAGAATAATTTCAAGTAATCATTTTAATTCGTATGTAATCAGACAACTTTATAATGAGAATTAGTTTGATTTTATAATTGTGCAGCTGCCGCTGTGCATTTTCTACTCAATGAAAATAAGCGAAAATAAATAGGAAAACATCATTTGAAATTTTGATTAAAAAAAAGGGTTCTGCGATCTCTACTGATATACACATCGAGGTGGTCACTGTCTGTTTTTTTTAAAATTCTTTTGACTACTTGTTCTTCGATTTGTGATTCTATTTGTGAGAAACACATCTTCACTAACCTTGAGCCAAAAACACAAGCCACTTCTTTGAATTTTACTTAATATCCCTATTCCCCCTTGGACCACCTAATCTAGTGGGGAATGATCTGGTTTATTCAATTTAGTCTTAATCCAACAATATTCATTCAAGAATTTCTAGGGTATATATAAAATAGATTCTTTCAGACCTGGGTTCTTACATAAGTAATAATGATTATGCTATTTCAGAGTTTCTTTCTTGTCATTTTGAATAATAATTACGGCGTGGCTAGTGACACTACCGCATCACCTTCATACTTATACTATATTTCTTTTGTTTCTACGCTAGAGCTTATTGAAATACTTAGTTTGACGATAGGTTTAATGTTCATTCAGAATTATCAACTTTGGTGCTTACTCTGAAGAAGAAAGGTAGATTTCTAGAATGCGTGTGTAAATTCGAGATAACTCCTGTTAACATAGAAATGAACAAAGTTTTATTACCTCCTTGAGAGTAAAACAGATTGTTAATGTTTTGAATAAATAGTTATTTTTGAAAGAAATTTTTGCTTTTTTTTAACATCGAATAGGCTATCTGTGGAACGTTGAAGGTTCATTATGGAAATAAAGTTGTTTTATTTAATTCATTTGGGCGACGTTTCTAACATCGAGTGAGCGAACGTGTAATGCATTGACTGCTTGTAAGGAAATTTAGTTATCTTTTTCTGTTGTTGAAAAAAAGGGAGTTAATCCTTGGTTCATTTTGAGACAAACAGGAGTCATTCGTATTTCAAGCACGTAATCTAAGAATCAATCAAAATAAATACTACTGATTAGTTTCACTGTCCGGGAACGGGGGAAAGTTTATAACCTGATAAATTTCCCTAGCAAGACATTTGGACAATAATGCACCTTGAATGCCAATAATGATCCTAAACTAATTTTATCTGTTTAAATGAAATGTTCTATGAAAAAAGAAAAAGCAAAGTTTCCTAGACAAATGAGATGATTGAAAAAGTTCATTTCCCAATCCATAGTGATTCTTTGGTGCAATCTTGGGCAAAAGTTGAGAAGTTTCGAAAGAATATTAGAAATTGTTAATTATTTCTTTAGCATTGTGGCTGGCTGGCTGGCTGGTTATGTATGCATCATACATACAGGCCGTACCAAGAAAATTAAAATAATCACCCCTTATTATGTTTTAAAAAAGCGTTTTTGTTATTTCACCCCCTGCAAAAAATAGGTTTTTGTAGGGGTTCCATTTAGAATGTAGGTTTATGCTAAAATGATCCCTTATTTTGTGTCCGTCTGTTTTGTTATTTTTTTTTTCTTAAATTCAAAAATAATTTACTGATCACTGTCCAACAAAGGGTGAAAGAAGTATATTATTCATTTATCACCTCCTTTTCCAATTGTTTTCTGGAGACATGTGGTAGTTTCTTATTAAGAAGAAAAACATCAACATTGACTTTAAGGATTCTATTAAAGAAAATGTGAAAGTAATTCTATCAATGAATTCCCAGGCAGATACTATCGAACAACAGTATTTGTAAATTGGAATCATAGATGTTTAATGAATCTCCACAACTCCGTTTCTAGAAACTCAAATGCACCCTCAAAGTCCTCAATCACCCTAACACACCCGTGGAACAGACGTACAACTCCAGAAAGACGCTAGCGCCCACATCGAGAATTACTGGTTTAAATTATCAAAATATTTTAATTTATGTATCTATCACATTCATTAGATATTGTATTGTCCATAACCATTGATTTCAATGAAAATGAAACCGTTTTAAACATGCAATGATGACTTTCCATTTTCATCATATTTTTTTCGAGAAAAACCTGGCACAGGATTTACAACGTATGAAATACTTGGTGACGAACAGGTTGATAACTCGCCAGAATTTGGTCCAACATACTGTAGGAGAGAATTGCACGGTCATGGGAGTCGCTGTAATGAACGCAAAGTCAGCAAGTGATGTATATTCAATATGGAAGCATGAACAAAATTAATTCATGGGTAAATTCAAAATGCTCATCTTGAAACTCAGACAAAACCATCACACTTTCACCTACGGCATTTTGCACATTGCTGCTTGACCAAAGCAGGTCAGACATCGACGTAATCACTTCGGAACATGAAGAAAATTGTTGAGCTGATATGATAATTCAGTCGAAAGCGAAACCATCATCATCATCATCATCATCATCATCATTCTTTTAACGCCGATCGTTGGACGTAGACCTTCCCCAGAATTCACCACACTTCTCTATCATGGGCGTCGCAGAGCCAGTACTTTCTGAATTTATCTAGCTCGTCTCCTCATCTGCCGGCCTCAGTTGCGCATGTGATCTCGGGGAATCCATGTCGTGAGTCGTGATGTCCATCGGTTGTCCACCATTGTGGGCACGCTCAATTGATAAATGGCATGAACATTTTTTTTCATTAAAACGTTTTTAAGTGAATGAGGATTGCAATGTTGTTTTTCTTTGTTTGTACAAATCAGGGGAAAAATCACTTCAAATAATAACCAAACTGTCGATGCCCGTTCCACGTAAATCTATGACGTTGTCGTTGAAAAGTAATTAGTTAATAAATTACGTGTTTAATCATTGTGAGTATAATTAATGTATGTATTATCAGATATGATGAATAAATCGATCAGTTTTGGTGTCATTCTTTAAGCATATTTCATCTTTATGTATGAGTTGACATAACAAATAAAAGAACAGACTCTGTTCAAAACCTGCGACAATGTATATACAATTCATGACAGCATTTGGGAACATTTGTCAACATTTGTTTCTGTAATGAAAATATGAATAACATTAATGATATTTGTTTCCAATTAATTTTTTTAGGTAATCCCGTTAAAACGTTCGAAACAAAAATAAATAATCATAACTTGAAAAATAAAAGGAAAATAGTCGTCCGAAATACAATATAATTCATAAAAAAAGTTGCACACACACACACACACACACACATACACATACACACACACACACACACACACACACATATATATATATATATATATATATATATATATATATATATATATGGGATGCATACATCAGTTATAAACACTTTTTAATAAGCTTTCTTTTTTCTTTCTTTTTTCTTTCCTTCTTGTATTTTATTTTTTTCTGAGGAATTGACTTTTAAAAAGGGAATGATATGACGTAGTGTGACGTAAAAAAGAAATAATTTATTTCTCTCTCTCTCTCTCTCATTATCCTTCCTGCTGATCAAGATAACAGCTTTCTTTCTTTGTTGCGAACGTTGTCTATCTCTCTTTAATCACTCTCTCTCTTTTTTCTCTCTTCCAGTCACTTGATTCTTTCCAAACGTCGTTAACCAATTCAAATCTGGTCTTAACAGTAGCGAAAACGTTTATTCTCAGCAATGAATATTTATTTTTCAACATAATCTCCTTCCTTGTCAATGCACTTGATTAAGTGGTGAATATCAATCATTGGATCGAAAATTACATCGAGTAAATTTCACACACAGACACACATACATATACAAAGGGTATATACGCTCTATACATCCACACATATTCACGTACATTCTTACACACACACACACACACACACACATATACATATTCCCAGACACATAGAAGCGTTTGAAACGAACACATGTTCCACGAGGGACAGTCGTATCTTCAGTCTCTCAAAACTTTTATATCTCTTTTCGGGCCAGTTACATATTTATCCTTGATACTTCATATCAACGCGGCTGACCAATCCAAATATTTTGAGAAGACGAAAGCTCTCTGTCTTTAAAGAACAACACCAGTTGGGGGCGGATATCCAAAAAAGAGATCATGGTGCGTGGGTTATTGTTTTTGAGATGATCACAAAGAACTGGAAGCTAATTCAAAGCTGACACTTCCGACCGCATGGTAGAGACTTACGAAAATAAAAGGACTGCTCGAAATACCTACGGGTTCATAGTCATCTGGCTTATTGCTTGAAAAATAAAAGAAAGAAAATCATCACTTGGTATAGAGAGGGGCATAGATACTTCTATCTCCCTATCTCAGTTTGATCTATCTATCTATCTATCTATCTATCTATCTATCTATCAATCTATCTATCAAGTGTTAGTCGTGGACAAAAAGTCTCTGAGCAAAATTACTGCAAAATAACACTGGGCAACGTATTTTTTGTTCCTGGGAAGCGAGTATTATTTTCTAATTGCTCGTGTGTAAAAAGTATCTGTCTATCCATCCGATGGCTATTCTTTTCTTCAAACTTTGCTTTTGCGACCTGGACAGCGATTTTCATATGCAATTGTTTTGCTTACTCCATGCAACTTAAAATGTGCAAGTTCGTTCGTTGTTCAACTGGAAATAATTAGATTTGAATTTTCATTGTCGTGGTCGCAAAGATAGAGTTTGAGGGAAATGATTTACATTTTTCTATACATTTTAGACGTAATAAAATAGAAAACAACACTTATTACCCAAGAACAAAAATTATTATAACCTCGAGTGCTGGTGTCGATACTTATGTGATTACGCTACTGGAATGGTGCATCCCACAACGGCATAGAATAATGTCCGAGGCGTCAATAATACTCTATCTTGCTCCCGGGCAAAGAGAGTTTTGTTTGGAAAGCTTTATGAATGATGGATTGGAATAAGTTCAGACATGTCATTGTCTACTCGAAGCCCAGGCCCGACGACTTGCAATGATTCGTTCTGAGATGTGGTTATAGAAAACATTGCAATTTCGATGAGAGAATTGAAGTGGTTGTTTCCTCCAATTATAACTCTTAACATAGAACATACCCAAAGAACGAAGAAAAAAAACTTAATTTTTTTTACTTTGAATCAATAATAATTAATTCAAGTTGGTCTGACTGACTTTGTATGTATGTATGTATGTATGTATGTATGTATACGGGCCACATCATTTGAGCTAGAGGGTTGAAAATTTACATATTTACTCCTTGTTATGTCAAGAAAAAAAAAACTTTTTTTGGAGGGGGGCCTTTCAGGATTTTTTTGATGATCATTGTCTGAAAAAGGCAAGAGAAGTAACTTATTTATTGATCACCCCTTTTTTCTCACTTTTCTGATTGAACACCTCTAGCACGGTGAATTGTCAAAAAACATCGGTCACGTGACTATTTTTATTGAGTAGCTAACCAGACCTATTTTCTACCATAATCAAGGTGGCTGTGATGATGATCGTCCCCAGATATTACAACAAAGATCATGCAACTATATAGATTTAGGTAGTCGTACAGGTCTGAACTTGAATGTTTGAAAAGTATTACCCGTAATGCCATAATAATCTACAGCACAACCAGTGATCATCTGAATTGGTCCAGATCTGGACAAGCGAGAAAAGCCATTATACGAATAGATCGGTATATTCATAGACTTTCGCTGAGTAATTGGAAAATTACTACCGTCGATACATAAAACGATATATATATATATATATATATATATATATATAATGTTGAAAGTGAAAACAATAGTTTTAATAACCTTAAAACATCACCTAAGACTGATAAGACTTATGGTAAGCCTCGTGTTTCCCTGAACAATAGGCAAGTAAGCGTCTAATTCGCCTTTAGAATTGGAGTTTGTAACACTTGTCAGAAGTGATCCGGAGTGAATAATCGAAATTTAACATTTTCGAGTCCAATAATCTATGATACATTCGAAGTGGGTAGGTAAAGAGCACGATGCCACTGCATTAAAGAAAGCTAATGATGGAGAAAGGGTGTAATAGAATAGAGTTATATGTCAGGAGACGGTATCAGTTGGTCGTATCGAATTAGGGGAATTTTAGATAATAAGTGTTATCTAGAAATAAAGGATAACGTTATAAACACCAAATCATGTGGATTAATTGTGTGTTTTTCAATATACAAGTCAGAATAGTACATCACTTGACTAGTCAGGGCCTACATTGAACATGATAATATTGAAGTGCTACGGTGGTTGGCCCAACCAGCGGACCCCAACCTCATCAGTAACTTATGGCAAAGGGTTGACATTGACATCCGATGGAATAAGACCCAAAACGCGAATGATCTCAACAATAACATGGCAAAATGTTCAGAAAATCCTATTAGGAACAATCGAGAATTTAATTTCAACGACATCCTGTAGATGTGATCCGACATTATGTAAATTTGACTCCCTGCCAAATCATTAGATGCAGCGAACCAAGACTGTGAACATACGTTTCTTCAGTTTCTAAGTAATTCTACCTCTCTGCCTATCCATCAAGATTTTTTCACATATATTAAGTAGTATGTATATATGTGCACGCGAGCGTGTTTGAGTGTAAGTGTGTGTGTTTGTGTGTGTGTGTGTGTGTGAGAGAGAGAGAGAGAGAGAGAGAGAGAGAGAGAGAGAGAGAGAGAGAGAGAGAGAATAAAATAAATACGTATATGAATAAAGAAAGACAGTTTGGAAGGAAATTCTGCTTGGACTGAATCATTTACGGTAGTAAGTTAAACAACGGAAAATAAAACATAGAAATAAACCCCAGGTGGGATTCGAACCCACACCGTCCTACATGGGGACGTCTATGTAAACTACGTCTACTCTAACCACTTCAGCTTCTAGGACCCTTAAAGATGAAAAGATGTCTGGATAACACCCATAACTCATTCTTCTGTTCGTCGATCAATGGTCAGTTTAGTTCTTGTTTCCCGTTAGTCTCTAAACTACTTGTATTCATTTTTACCAATCATTACGTATATGATTGTTCCCATGTCGACAGTATGGGTTGTGGAACGTGAACATGGATATTTCTAGGCTCAAGAACTTTTGAGAGTTGTGAAAACCGGAAGTCATATATGATGAGGCTTCGTTTTCATCTGGCATTACCATCCATCCATCCATCCATCATCATCATCATCTATATCATCATCATCATCATCAGTCTTTTAACATCCGTCGTTGGACATAGACCCTCCCCTGGATTCGCCACAATTCTCTATCATGGGCGTCGCGGAGCCATTATTTCCTGACTTTGTCTCGTTCATCTCTCCATCTTGTGTTCTGTCGGTCTCGGTTGCGCATGTGATCTCTGGGGATCCATGTTGGGAGTCGTGATGTCCATCGGTTGTTTTTCATTCTTGCAACATGGCCTGCCCATTGCCATTTGAGTTTTTGAATAGTTTCTATGATGTGTGGAACTCCCGTTTTCTTCCTCACATACTGTGTTGTCTTGTGATCTCTCCATATAAGGTTGAGCATGATTCTCTCATGTGCATGCTGCATGCTTCTCAGACAGTGATAAAAAAAACTAAAACAGTCTGATGATATAGTTAAGAATTGATGGGGTGCTCTGGGTTGGTGGTAATGATGGTTAGGACTTGAAACCATGTCTGACCACAGAATCACCAGCTGATGAAGGCTTTGTTAGTGGCAAGGCTGTTGTTTTCGCAGTAGCATGTGTATAAAATTTCATACATTGGCACGCACAAATATAGATGGATAAAAAACCAAACACTCAATATACACAGACACCGTGAATTCATAGCAACTTCATATGGAAGTATCTCTGTGAATACACAGACAGACAAACACATATATAGTCTTGAAAGCTTTACAGCTTCACATACTAAAACTTGAAAGATTTTTTTGCATTATATATATATATATATATATATATATATATATATATGTATATATATATATATACCCATCCTCTTTCTTGATTTCAAAGCCAAGCATCGGATGCTAAATTTGTTTTCTGCAGAAACCTTTTAACAACTAAAAGATATACACATACTATTGAAGATGGGAACCCCTCCCGAAACATATATATCATACTAATCAATTTATGAATTTAATAATTGAAAAATAAAGGTCTCCATATGCTTTACTCCTGGATCTGTCTCCTTCCTTATTGTTCATATATATACATATGTCATGGAAACCTCAATAGATGCCAGTGAAGTAGCAAAAAATTAAGACATAGCCCACATGCTAAAGCAGTGGTCCCCAACCAGGGGGAATTCCCTCCAAGGGAATAAGGCTTTAGGTAAAATTGAAGTCGTGGTGGAAACGATGTTCCTAATTATTTTTGCTTGTTTTCTTTGAGTAACAAATACTTAGCAGCAGCTATACAATTATGATATTAAACTAATTCTTTTTATAAAGCTATCAAATTATACGCAAAATGAAAT
The DNA here is from genome assembly GCA_963457665.1 of Thysanoteuthis rhombus. Lineage (NCBI taxonomy): Eukaryota > Metazoa > Mollusca > Cephalopoda > Oegopsida > Thysanoteuthidae > Thysanoteuthis > Thysanoteuthis major. The sequence continues at coordinate 15,355,318 of OY735201.1, forward strand.
AATTATTCGGAATTATTTTTTCTTATAACTCACTTGAATGGAAGTAGGGAAATCAGGAATCTTATTGACAAAAGTGGGGAATGACTTTGAAAAGGTTGGAAACCACTTGACTAGAGTATAAACAGAATTTAACTGAAGGCGGTGAATGGATTGTCGAATCTTTATGGGAAAATGATACAATTAAATATTGGTTGGATTTTTTAAAATAGATGTTCGTGCCAATAAGACGTTTTTATTCCTAAATCAGTAGTCAATTGCCCTAGGACCAACGCTTGATCTTCAAATTAATGTGTATCATCAGTTGATCCCATTGAAAAATTTATTTACTTAACTAGGTGCATTATTTCTGGATAAGAAACTACTGAACTTGTTTAGGTGGTGGAGTACATTGTCTCAAAAGGTTGGTACAGTTATTCTATCAGCAAAGTTGTTACTTTTAAGTGGAAGAGTCCATTGTTACCGACAGAGAAACAAACAGAAAAATAAACTGTTCTTTAAAGATGTTTTGAGCCAACATATTGAAGGAACGGCCTTTTGGCCTGGTTAAGAATCAAAGTTGTTCTCGATTTTATAAATAAACTTCAACCAAATTTGCACTTGGGATGGGACGAATTTGCTGTCAGTCGATTGCACAACAAGGCAAATGCTTAATATACTTCAACTTTTCTTTTCTTTTTCTGCAGGAAGAGGGGTCGGTCTGGTGATCATAAGAGTACAGTGAGCCGTTTACAGATGGCTTGATTCGACTATACGAACGAATAAGGCAACAACACACTCTGTTGTCTCGAGTCGGCTCAAGTCGCCATACGTGAGGCTTACTCTTCATATGGACAGTATTCTTCTTTATTCATCGCGGCCATTTGCAATATGACCCTCGCTCGCACTGGCCTTTCTTTAAACTGCTCGGGGGGTTTCCAGTCTTGGGAATTAAAAAGAGACCTTATTGTTGACACTGTCTTCATTTCCTGTTTCTCAACCCTTCCCATGACCACGTCTCTCTTTCTGCTTTGCTTTACTTGACCTGTGTGACGTAGGATGATGACCGCACTTAAAGACGCTGTGTACTGGAACTCGAAGTCCGGAGAAAGAAACGGGAAGATTGGTGGTTGCCGGGCGGAGAATGGAGTTCGGTGGCTGGGGTAGACGGATGTTTGTGCTACTGTCGGGCATATGTGGGCCGATCGGTTCGGAGGACGTTGAATTAAGAGCTCCGAGCGGGAAGGAAGTGTGCACAAGTGAAGCATATTTTGAGAAGATGTCAGAAGGTATTAGTCGGGAGATGCCGTGAGAAGGGTGACAAGAATAAACGAAAGTTTTTACAGAAAAAGAGATGAACCTTCCTCTGATTAACCTATAAATCGCACGCATTCACACATTGGTATATTCGACCGCGTGAGGATGGTATGGGGGAGACGGCGGCGTCGTTCATCAGGTGATGGCGACGGTTCGTTCACTAACCATAATGATTAGTAACATAACTGTCTGGAGTTCTAATCCTTGAGCAGGAATTTTGACATAGCGTAATTATTCTTGCTGTTCACAATTTCGTTCGCAGACTTCTCAAGTATGTGATAAACAGCAAAAGAAACATCTTGAAATTTTATCTATAATATCAGTACCTCGCATAAATGAATCAACGTATCACGAGCGTGTACCAGAAATAATTATGTTAAAAAAATATATATCTACAGATCTTTTATCTAAAACTATCTAAAAAGGACACCGCATTTGGGCATGGTTGGTCGAAAGGGTGAAAAAAGGACTATTAAGGCACTTTTGAAACATTTTTTCCAAAATCTACTAAAAGTATTGATAGTTGCTAAACTCACCTTATTTCAGCACAAGGTAAAATGTAGCAATACAAGAAAAAGAAGGTGTTGCGCCAAACTTCCAAATAGGGAGGGCCTGCCCAAATAAAAAATAAGCATTTGAAATCCTGACTTTTCACCTGTTTTTGAATGGTAACTACTGATGTCAGGGACAAATGCAAATCTATCTCATCCATGAGACAGAACCACTAAATAAATAGAAAAAGAAAATATCTATGCTTTACATAAATAAATCTTCATAGCCCATGCATGTACCAGAATTAATTATCTAAAAAAACATGTAAAGAAATAGCTCTTTTAATAACATTATCTAAAAAATACCACCACAAGATCTGGGTATTGTTAGTCTAAAATGATCATAGAGACATCAAAAGAGCATTTCAAAACAAACAAACAAGCAAACAAACAAACAAAAAAGAACTGTTTTAGATGGTGGTTTATTCATGTTAATTTTGAAAGTTGTAGCCACGAAAATGTGACAAGAAGTGTTCGGACATTCCCCTCACTCACAGATACACGGAAACTTAAAGAGAGAAGAAAAAGAAACTGACTGTTTATGGAGAATCCTGTACAAATTTTTCAAGTCTTTTTTATTCTTCACATTGTTTTCAATTGACATTTTCATGACGTCATAAAAATATATAGTTTTCAATTATAACGTGATATTTCTAAAGTTATTTTTCTTTTTCGCTTTGTTTTTAATGGACATTCTTATGACGTCATGAAAAAGTGTTCAGTTTCCAATTGTAACTTGACGTTTTTCGGAGCTCATTTTTCGCAAAGTCAACCGTGAACCCAAGCTATCGCTCGCCTAATCCATCAATCATGTAACAGATTGTAGATAGAAAAATTATTTTATAATAGTCCAATGCATGATAAATCATATTTCGTCTTGGCATTTTCGTGTACCTCTGAGCAGTCAAATTGGTGCATTATAGTCAATATTACAGAATCAAGGTAAATCTGAAAATACAGATTTGATCGCTCGTTAGAACCAAAGGCTCCATTTAGGCCTTCTGCAGGAACTTGCAGGAAATCTTGACCGTTGACTTGGATGAGGGACCTTTCTGGTAAAAATTAAACTGAATGGGTTTTTTTTCGTATTTATTTAACAAAGCCTAGCTAAGACATCAAATACCACGAAAACATCTAGTTAGATAAGAACGATGCCTACTTGCATTGGTTTCTTTCGATTGGAGAGGTTAGGGACCCAGAATGAAATAGTATTCTTTCTTAAAAATCAGAAAAACAAAGCCTTTGACCCCTTATACCTATAAAGGTAAAGCATTTCGTCTCTCGAGAGACAACCCCCAATGGAGTATTGCGGCCAGTGAAGAAACCCCAGTTTCTGTGGCATACGTCAGTTGAGTGATCTTTGTAAGTCTGGTCATGACTAGGACTTTATACCTACAAGTTTTTATGACCACTCCCTTGGTAGAATCACACAGCTTAGAGTGTACTCAATTAGCTACTGAGTGCACAGTGATATTTGTCCTAATGAAAAGTTTTCCACTCTCTTCGTTTATGCCGAGAATACGAATCAAGAACCTTCTGTGGTTGAAGCAGATATGCTAACCATTACACAATTCGAGCAGAAACAAAGGACATACCTTGACTTAAAAGTCGTTGAATAAAAGTAATATTTAAAAATTATTCAAAATGACACTATTCAGCAAAAGTATTTTTTATTGAAAGAAAATCATAACTTTATTCGTTTTTTTTTTACTACTGTGTAAGAGAGTTTGAATTTCATTAGGTGCCCCATACATATGGCCTTGTGCCCGACAAAGGTGAGCAGATGATTACCTATCATTACTATGTAGTAAGTTCGATCCTGCCCAAGAGCCAAAATAATGATTACTGTGTAATGAGTTCGATTACTGTGTGCCCAACTATTGTGATCGTGTGGTAGACTGAGCTGACATTAGTAAATAACTATATATATATATATATATATATATATATATTGATAGATAGAGAGAGAGAGAGAGAGAGAGAGAGAGAGGAGAATGATTTATCGCTTTAAATGCTAATTTTTTTTAAGTGCGAGATTGATGTCATTTCAGTCAATTATTTCCAAATATCTATTAAAATAATACGTGTAAGTTTCTCAGTGGGTTTTACACAGAATTAGAGATTCTATATCTACGTGAGATTTTTTCTTGTTGGGCTCATTAGTTGTTCATCATGTTACTAATTTAATATATGTATTGTCACATGAAATTTTCATTTTTCCACCCCTGAAAAGGAACTTTTATTAGTCAAAACTTACTTAGTCCCAAAGTATCCACCACTACGTACCATGCAAGTCACTGTTATTTCAATACGTTTTCCACAACTATGTCTCACCTAATTTTAGGAAGCGCTGATTTGTCTGCGTATATCTATTTATGCATACCCAATCCCTGATATCGAGCACTATTCACTCATGATCTTAACTCTGAATCCACATTTTGTTCACTCACTGTCTATATTTGCTCTTTTCGTTTCTCAACACATACAATTGCATTATCAAGAAAAGGAGATAAAGCAAGTATTTGGGCCTTTACCAGTGGCTATTTAGGTCAATGATAAGAGCAACGCTCCGTTGAAGCGGCTACCTTATCGGTGGCAGGTCCGATTTCTGCAGCAGCCCTATTTTCTTTAATTGCTTATTCTATTTATACTGTCTTGGCCAAACGATACATTCCAAGTGTGGCATTATTCGCTCATGTTAGTGCGATGCAAACTTTAACGTGTGCAAGTGAATATAAACGTCCGAAAGCGTTTCATCCCGATCTTCTGTTCCCTTGCTTTTTTCTTCTGTTTTCATTCGGTTCCTCTTGCTTTGTTTCCCTTGCAATTGTCTCCTTTTATCTTTATCTTCTGTATTTTCTCTATTCTGGCTCTAGTGGATCGGAAGAAGAGACAAATTGAAATCAAGACTAAAATGCACGCAATAAAAAAAATAGAAAAAAGAACAAATTATCGAGGAATATAAGCAAAAAGGGAGGGAGAGAGAAAGTGAGGAAAAGAGAGAGGGGAAGGTAGAGAGTGAGTGAGAAAAAGGGGAAAAGAGAGACAGACAAATAGAGGGAGGGGAAAAAATGATATACTATCATTGATATCATAGCATCCAAATTTCAATTGCGTAATATGATGTAGTTGCAACTATAAAAAAAACCCTCTACTGAGAAGCAGATGAGCAAATGATTTAAAAGAGAGAGTTAAAACAAGATAGATAGAGAGAGAGAGAGAGAGAGAGAGAGAGAGAGAGAGAGAGAGAGAGAGAGAGAGAGAAGATATAACGTGTAAAATGTAGGTTTTATATTTTGATTGCATAGTATTGTGTGGTCATATGGTAATGATTTAAAAGAGGGACAAAAATAAAGGCAGAGTGTGTGTGTGTAAGAGAGAGAGAGAGAGAGACAGACAGACAGACAGACAGACAGGCGGACAGACAGGCGGACAGACAGAGGGGGGAGAAGGAGAAAAAGAGAATCTTGCTGTTGATTGGAAAGAAACAAAAGCAAAAAAAAATACGAAAGAAATTTTGAATTGGATCTCGCATATTGGCATTGTAAAGCTGAGACAAAATAATTTCAGGACTGTTTTGTGGGAGTAGATGAAAGCTAGCTGATTGATCCTCAAGATGGCTGCTTAAAACACCAGTCTAGATATAATCAAACTATTTAAGCATGTTCTATGAGTGGGCTCTCTGAACAAGAAAGAACGGAGACAATAAAGTAGTAATTCTTGTTGTTGAGATGAGATCCAGAACATCTTTGATGGCTTTGACGTCCAATCCTTGAAACGCATGGAATTTGCCAATTGATATTCAGCTTGTTCATTCGTTTCTGTCGCTGCTTTTTTGTTTTGTTTCTACATGTGATCTATATTTGGTCTCACATTTCTTTATTCCATAATGGCATTTCTTTCTCCATATTGGCCAGTCATAGGCAAATGTTTCACAATTGAACAGTTGAATATCAAACTTATGGGGTCAGCCTTTTCTTTGATCGACCCCTGTTCTTGTTTTTTCTCGTAGTTCAGAATACAGAATTAGCTTCGTACTTCATTCATGAAACAAAGACACAATGCACGAAGAAAAAATAAGAGAGTATAACCAGATAATTTAACCACGCAGAACTGGGATTTTAAAATTAGTGTTTTTAGTAATTGTTTGGAATAGGTAAGATTAAACAATATGCCGGTATTTCGCAGGGGCTCAGTCGAGATGAATACTATAGCTGCTACTATTGATAAAATATTGCGGAGTAACTTTTTTTTAATTGGCCAATCTTAATGGCTAGAAGAAATTTTTGGCTGATGTTCAAATAACGTTATTTCCGATTATAGTTTCGATTGTGTTAGTGGGTAAGTTTGGAGGTAGGGTTAGTTGGTAGGTTTCGAGTCAAGGTTAGTTTGTAGGTTTGGGGTTATGGGTGGTGGGTAGGTTCGGAGTTACGGTTTTGGGATAAGTAATTATTAATCTCATGTTGGTAACTGCATTCCCAACGTTAGCCTTAACTCTAACCCTAAACACAAACCCTAACTCTAACCCTAAACACTAACTCTAAACACTAGACCTAAACCATATCGTTTCTAGTTAAATTTGATAAAATACAGTTTCAAATGTTTATAGTTTCTGCTTTCATTTCTTCGGTAAAAATTCTTTGAAATCTAGCCACTTTTAGCCATTCAAAAATGGCCAATTAAAAAATATGCCCCGAAATATTCTAACAGTGGTGACTGCTAATCGTATATAACTTATTTCTTGATTACCCCCACCCCAACAAAAAATCAGCATACTGTTTAATCTTACCTATTTCAAACAATCACATTACCTGCTTTTTGTCTTTAAGTGAGATTGTTTCTAAAAATCTTTGAGAAAAATGTTACTTTTTCAGTGGTATTCCTGTATACTATGCGTCCTTTGGATGTGACGCTAATCACTGAAATAACTCGTTAGTCGCTACAGGACAATCAATATTTTCACTACCTTCATCACCATCTACAATTTATCTTGAATCAGTATTCAATTCACTGTCAGGCTAAGAAATATAAGCAAGATATTTCAAAATACCAAGATGTTATTTACTTGCTGTTTACATCATATTTGCCAACAGTAGGCGTAGATTTCGCTATCTTGTGACAAATAAATAGAAATAGAATTGGTCACCAAGTCGAGAAAAGTTTCAGAAGCGCATAAATATTTACGGCACCTGTCAATGTGTGACGTCATATCAGGGGAATATCTCGCTGTTCTAGAAATTTCTCGCAAGATATTTCGTTACCCAGTTCCAAGAGACTAAGAAATCACTGTTTGAATTTTATTCGAGCACTGAATAAAGAGCAACCTAACGTCTTCATATTCGGCATTTGTTTTTTGTTTTTTGGGTTTTTTTTTTTTCATATCTTTAGTTTAGATGTCAAGTTGATTTGGTCAAATTAGTCCTCTCTCAATCACAAAAAATAAGCAAAATTCTTTTAGACTGGTGATTCTTCATGGTATTAATCACCTTGAGGAGCCATTTTCTAAGGGGGGGATTTAGGAGAAATCTAAGTTCAAGGAAGAACCTGTATTGAAAAGTATAATTGTGACAATCCTAAATGGGGGAGGAAATGAAGAAATCTGGGATCACAAGGAAGGGATGTGACCTGACTGCTGAAAACCCCAGATTTAAACAAAGCCAAATACGTTGCCTTTAAAAATATCGGAAGTTTGAAAGTTTCAAACATTGTGTTACTCACCATCACTAATAACCATCATGAATAACCGTAGCATCAAAATTCAATTTAAAACGAAGTCATGTTAAGAAATTCCATCGAAGAATAAATATGGTCAGTATAAATTCTACGTATGACATCACTGACGTTTCGAAAATATCTAAATAAAGTAAATTTCTTTCCTAAACCTAAAAAAAAAAAATCTTTTAGAATGGGTGTACTGGAGTACTGATACCAATTCCTAAGTCTGTGGACAAAACAGCTCGGCCAGGAGCGCTGGAACACTCAAACATGCGCACATATAAAAAGAGGAAAAATCCTTAGCCACCTTTGGTGGCTACAGTTTGTTCAATTCTAAGGGTGGTTCTTATTCAGAAACGATTGGTTTCAGGTGGTTTCTCGTGATTATTGGAGTGAAGATGGTGATCTAACAACACTTTGTTCTACGTGAAACACCTTCTGCATGCAAAACGATTATATATATATATATATATATATAGACTCAAGTGTGGGTCATCCTATGGTGATGAAACTCAAAAAGTATTAGTTTAGCTTGTTAACTTTCGTTACGCAGTGATGTTTCAGCTTAATTTTATCAACGAAGGGCTACAAGTGTAGAGCACTGAATAAGTCTCAAACACACTAGAGTAGTCATTGTTGGCACTGTGAGCTTGGCGAGATGCTCCAACTGTTCCCTCCTGCAATTGGTTACGTCCTGCAATTATGGAAAACTGTTTTGACAGAGGCAGTGGCAGCGAAACAGGTCTTTTAGTAATTAACATGAAAGATTTCACTGAACATTTCGTCAACGTGTTCATGGCTTTTAGCGCCCCCTGTCCTCACACGATCTTTCTCTTCTTGCGGTTTGTATTGAAGCGATTTTCCGTGCAAAAGGCTGACACTCCGTCTTGGAAGAACGTCATCATAACGACGAATATTCATTCCAGTGTAAACGGGGATAGGAGGTTAGTCGAAGGAGGAGGGAGAAGGTAAAGGAAAAAAGTGAGAGGGGATGAAAGGAAAAGAAGGGCAGGAGATTAGGAGATAGGAGAAAGGCAAGAGTGAGACTAGAAGAAAGGGAGAGGAAGAAGAAGAGGAAGGAAAGGTAAGAGGAAAATTGAGAGGAAAAAGATAGGGAAGTGAAGAGGTAAATTAAGCAAAAACATAAGAAAGAAAACGAAAAAAAAAAAAGAAGAAAAACAGTGAAACAAGGATCACGTGCTTTTCGAAAGTTCGCTTTACGCCATTTTTTGCTTTTACGAAAAAAGGCGAAAAGTGAAAATATCATTCAGTGTTTGTTCGCAGTAAGCCATTATAGAAGCACAAAATACTCTCTTCCTCTATCTCCTATACCCCCGTCTCCTACTTCTCCCCTCCTTCTCAAGCAGCGATGACTCAGCTTAACATACCATCATTACCATTTGGGGATCTGGAAACGCTTATAACATTTCCGATCAGAATAAGTAGCAACTGTGTCTTCGGTTTACACCATTCAGGCGTTCGAATAATTTTTTTGTAAGGACGCCATTTTGGGATAGCGGGGTAAACCTGTGTCTATTTTGAAGTCACTGGCCTGCAAAATATGACACAAGGACATTTCATAAGGATGTGTATACTTCTCTAAAGACTAATTTTAAGTGTGGCGAATCTTGGGGAAAGTCTATGTCCAACGACGGACGTTAAAAGACTGATGATGATGATGATGATGATAATGATAATGATGATGATTGGTCACCCTATAATGGCAATGTTTAACACAAGGTACGTTAGTTTTGTGTGAAGAATTAGTACCACCACATGATACAGTAAAGGTACAATATACTACACATAGTTTTATTCCATCTTATTATTGCTGCGTTTTTATCATAATTCTCTGAGTCGATAGACTCTTCTGAATATCCTCAAATCCTTTAATAACTATTATTTCACTACTATTTTTTTTTATTCCATTATATTACCGTTGCTTTTTATCACAACCTCCTGGGCCGTGGATCCAAGCAAAGGGCGTGAAATCGAAAATAGACTCCAGCAAGATTTGAACAAGCATCCCACACTTATGGAGCCCATATTTCATGGACATCGCCTTAATCACTTCAATAGTGCTATCTTTAATGATTAATTGGAGTGCACATCTGTAGTCATTCCTTCATGATTCCGTCATGATTATCTTCGTCATCTTTGTTTTGATATCGAGTATTAGCAAAGTTTTTAAAAAAATCTTTAGACAAAGTATTTTCACTCTTAACGAAGATGTGTGAAACTACTTCTTTATTTGCTATCTCCATGCTGTTTACTGTCGCGGACGAAGGGTGTATCGACCCATGATGTTGTGATAGAAAACAACAAAATATAAAATATTAAAGGTTTATTGTTTCGATAAAAAGCAGCTGCAAAATAAAAAATATCGAAAACGTAGAGCTGGAGAAAGGAGACCGCTACATCTACCTTTGACAACGAATCTCCATGGAATTCACAAAAGAAGAAGAAATCAAGAGAATAATCAGTTTAGGTTGGCATGATTTCGGTAGAGCAAGAATAAAAAAAAATGGTATCAGTCAGGGTATACAACTAATGCATCCTCTCGATAGTCACCTATGGAGCAGAAACATGGAATTAAACCAAAAGATTGACCCTTTGACTGAGAACCATACAATGTGCTCAGGAGAGAATCATGTTCAACATAACATAGAGAGATCACAAGATAGCATAGTAATTTAGAAGAAAAACAGGAGTCTGGGATATCATAGAATCCATGAGAAAACTCAAATGGAAATGGGCTGGTCATATTGCGAGAATGGCAGACAACTACTGAACATCAAGACTCACAATGTGGATCCCATGGAGCCATATGCGAAACTGTGGCTGACAAAAAATAAGATGGCATGACAAATTTCAGATTAGTTCAAAGAGTATTGGCTCTTCTACGCTAACGATAGAGAGGTCCGAATCTTAGGGTAGGTGTATGTCCAAAGACGGACGTTAAGAAGGTGATGATGATGGTGAATAACGTTGAAAGTATCAACCTCGAGTATCATGCTAAAAAGCAACAATAATAGGGAAAAAAATAGTAATAAAATGATGTTTAAAATGTTTCATCTAAAATATTTCAAAAAATTAATTCAATAATTGTACGTTAAATTGTTAACAAAACCTCATCTATCCAGTGTGATAATTGGGAAAATGAACTTTCTGCCTTCTGTTCAATTTCCAGTCATCAAGCTGTAACTGCAACGGTAACTTTTGACCAAACAACTTCAATTTATTGGCAGAAACAAGCACAAGTTACATCCAATGATTAATGTTTTTATCCCCCGCAAGATCTAATTAAAGACTTGACTGATATTCAGAGTAAGTATAAGAAATATGTATTCCCCACAGGGCTTTATTTAGTGAAATTAGTGAGGCTTAAACTTGTTGCTGTCGAACCCGTAAAGGCAATGAGTGTCAGTTTTAATTACCTGAGGTAACCAAGAGGCCCTATATCTGTTAGTCGTTTTAACAAATGATTCCAGCGTAAAGGCTTTTAAAAAATCTTGCCCTGAGTAGAATTCGCGACTAGAGTCTGGCGAATCATCCAATTAAACATAAAATCCAGTGACAAACAACCCAACTTACAGTTTAATGATGACTGGAAGCCATTGATAGCTGTTAGCAATCAAAGCCGCGGAAAAGAACACAACAATAACAACAAAAAATACAAAGCAAACAAATAGTCTGTACAGATTCATGGCGATCTCTAATGAAAATAAAATAAAGATAGATAAACATTATGGACAGAAATTACAAATTGGGATCTTGTAAAGTACAAGATTAGCTCCTGGAAGGAAAACTTTTGATTTCAAGTTTTAAGATTTCTTTCCGTGACGCTTATGACTGATGTTATTCATTAATTTCGTGGTGAATGGAATTCTATTGAGAGATTTGAGAACATTCAGAAAACTGAACACCCATTGAGCTAACCAAGCGATGGAAAGATCAGAAGTTAAAGCAATTGAAATCGTATTTAAATGTTACGTGATTGTGATTAAATTATGATGGAACTGCTGCTATCAGTGGACAACATTGTAGCTAAAAAAATTTCGATACAAAATTGAAAGCAAATCGTTGATTGGATTAAGTCTTTCTGGTAAAAAGTTATAAAAAGGAGATAATTTCAATATCTATCTCCTTTTTCAAGATGTTGAACATAGAATGGAGAGAGATCGTCTTCACTCATGACACGAACCTTTAAAATTTGGTTGAATATCTTTGACATCTTTTCAGCGAGCAGTAACAGGTGTGGGTTAAATTCTTGTTCAGCGCTACATTGATATAGTATTGTTCTTGACATTATTGACCGAGAAAACCGACCCAGGAGACAATCACTTCACAGGTTCTTATAAATACTATGAGTGTAATGCAGTTCTGCCATCCTTAATTTCAAGCTAATCATAGTTTTCTATTATTTTCATTTTGATTTAATAAAACAAGTCTGGATAAGTATATTTTGTGAGAGAAGAGAAAAATGCGAAAACGATTTTCTAAACAAAACGCTCCTCATTTAAATAACTATAACATGTGAATTCTTATCATTAATTATTTTGACTACCATTTTATCCCATCTTAATTGATTTTTATCACAATATATAATAATGGGATAAAATACTTCATTTAATAAAATCATAAAAGATAATTGCCTCACTGATTCTACCAGTAGTGAAACTAAAACGAACACAGCACCGAATACATTAGGAATGAAGAGTTGATTTAATGGCTAGATTCTATCTCAGGCCGAGCTGTTGAGTTCCTGTGGCTGGTTGAGAGGGGCTAGGTGTTTACCAGGTCTCTCCTAGGTGAAAACAGACTTAAGTTCGCTTCTCACCTGGAACTTATTCTGAGTCACATTTTTTACTCCACAACTAAAAGAGAAAGTAGCAGGATATGAAAGGCCACTCGCTATGGCATTTATAGACTCCAAAAAGGACTTTGACTCAGTAGAAATCCCCAAAGTTATTGATGTTATCATTCAACAAGGCGTAGATCCAGTATATGTCAGATTATTGCAGCATATCTACCAAATAAAATCCTGCTAGTGCTAAAGAGAATGGTATACAACCAAAGCATCCTCCCGATAGTCACCTATGGAGCTGAAACATGGAAACGTGCACAAGAGAGCATCAAGCTCAACCTCACATCTAGAGATTACAAGACAGCACTGTACATTAGAGGAAGCATAGGAAACTGAAGTATCATAGAACCCACAAGAAAACTGAAATGTCAATGGGCTGGTCATGTTGCAGGAATGTCAGACAGTGGCTAGATATCATGGCTCACAACGAGGATCCCCAGTGGTCATATGTGAACCGGGACCGAAAAAATATAAGATCGTGAGACGAATTAGACAAGTTTAGAAAATACTGCTCTGCAACGTCCACGATAGAGAGCTCGCAAACCATCGTGTCACAGTAAGCCCCCAACCTAAAGGCAGTATCACTAGTTGAAATCACAACCGTATTTCGTAGAAAGCACGATTTCATTTAGGCAATCTAATCAATGTTTCATATATAAAAATAGTTCTTTCAAAAATAGTTGTCTTTGACAATAAAAAACCCCACCCCAGTTACGACAGAGGCGAAAGGTTTGAATCACTTAAAAAATTTGTGCATTTACGTTTATATTATTTTGTCTCGGGATTGATTGCCAACCATCTTGATTCAAGAGTAATTGCTTTTTATACGGCATAACTTATTACACCGTGCAACACGATTTTCATTCTTGTGAAGTGAGTGTTGTTTTGTCATATATAAAATGGCTATTATTCCATTTAAACTTTGCTTTTGTGGTCAGGATAGTAATATTTGTAATTCTTTTTTCTTAATTTATGCGATTGAAAATGTGTAACTTTGCCCGTTGTTCAATTGAGTTAAGTAGATTCCAAACTACCATTATCCAAAAGCAAAGTCTGAAGGGAATAATCGACATTTTTCCTACTTTTTTTTATAGACATAATCAATTTGAAGAAAAAAATAAACTCATTACCCAGAAACAATTTTTTGCCCAAAAGTTGCTGGATAGAGGATTTTCTCTTGTCACAAAATTACATTTTGATCCTGTAAGAATAAAAGAAACAGACGAACGAAATATCCACCATCTTAAAAGAAAAACAAAACAAAACAAAACAAAGTAGAACATCTCGGCTTCTTACCATTAACTCTTTCATTTTCACTGATGGCTGACAATATATCGTTAATTTGATGCTTCACATGTGTTGGTTAATAATTGCACCAGAGTTGGTTGCTCTCCACATCTTTTCAATGCTCATAACATGTGACCCTATGGTTGTAACAAGTAGAACCTCGTCATGTCGTCTGGTAGATGGACGTTCATAAAAAGGGTTCAGCGATTGTTTTGTATCGAGCCGTTGTATAGAAAGCGCGTGCCCTCTTCCTCGATCTCCTAAGCACCTCCAAGCACCTCCAACCAGCCTAAATCTTGAAGACTCAGTCTAACATACGAACATCACAATTTTTCTGTCTTTTAACACTCAAACTATTATATAACTTAATGGTAATAGTTCCTTGGCTTCACTCTATCTCGGCTTATGAAAGGTTTTTATTGGGAAGATTTAATTTTGGAAAGGGGGGAAAATCTGTAAATCAAATTTTGAGAGAGCTTTTTTTTCTAATGGGCGAGGGGGGCTAATAATAATGGCCATTTTTCAGGATTATATAAACCCTGCAAACTGTTCATCCTTGGATCAATAGGTTTAGGTTAGAAGATATGGATCCTAATAGTTAATCCACGAAAAATGATTCGAGCTCTTTTCGAAGACTTCAGGACTTCATCAGTAACCTTATCAAATCATTTAAAGGCATTTGGAAAGTTTTAAAAGTCCGGAACTGGATCTCATATGGAACTGCATGAAAGGCTCCATCATTGTCCCAGACCTCCAGACCTCAGATCCGATTGTTCCTTAGCTGAACTAATTTGGATATGACGTCATGCAGCATCCACCATATTCACCAGACGTTTCTCCTCCAAATTATCACCTTTTTGAGCATTTTGAACTTCATATCCCTAAAAAAGAGGTTCAGAATATGAAAGCTATAATTTGCGCTTTTACTGAATTTCTTACCACTAAACCGAAGGAATATTTTCAGAGATTGCTTATCATAGCTAAAGTATCGTTCAAAACGGTTATTGCTACAAATGGGTCAAATTTTGACCATATACTTATTGCTTTTTGTTGACAATATCACCTTTCATCTCATTTTTCTAAAAATAACAATTTCATATTAAACAACCTAATAAATACGACCATCACTAGGTGGCCCACATTTGTAACCTAGTGCCAGATTAAGCTAAACTTAGCAAATACCTATATGCATATTCTGTTTGTAAATTGCAAAAAAGATTACTGTGGAATTTCTGCCAAACCTGCGCATATTAATTTAATTGGTAAGAAGCAGAAAAGCGTCTTTTAACCGGTGTTTATTTGTTGTTAGCCAATAAAATAATAGAAAGACGTCTTGACATTTTATTATTTAATGATTTCTGCAAACTTATCATCAAAAAAACAAATAATGATTTCAATTAAATACTAATGAATACATGTGTTTGAATGCTTTGGTCAACAGTACACACCCACTGTTTGATTTTCTACTTTTGTTGTTATCATTAGAAACAGTTCATTAGTTCTGTATTTTTGAGTTTAGGAGAATAGTAAATCTTGGGCGGAGGTGCCAATCAGTGAAGAAGCCAAAAATGTCTCAATCTATTTTTTGAAATGTATCTCAAATACATTGATTAATACTAATTTTTTTTATTAACAGTAGTAATTTTAAAATGTCATTCTTGACATCTTTGACCGAGAAAACCAACCTCATATCACTTTACAAATTACAACACGGGCGATATTCTCTGAATTTTTGCTTGCGTGTGACGCCACTAGGACGGACAAATGGCAAACCCTGAGTTTAAAATCACAACGGTCGAACAGTGAAGGCCGAATTCAAAAACTGAAAAACAAAAAATACTCTCAGATTTTTCCCCGGTTTTAATAACGACCAGAAGTATGCTTGAAAGTACTCGATCACAAACTTAAGGACAATATTTACATTCACTGGATTCACACATACGCCCCTTTTTACGTAAGCTCCCAAATTACCCGATTTATTTTTCAAATCCTTGTCTATCATGTATAATCAAACCTGCGTACGACTATCTCTGGTCACTAGCGAGGATTGAGGGCACCAGCGAATAATTTATGCTAAGCCCAAATCCTTCAATCTGTAAGACCCCTAGATCTTGTACCATAAACCATTTGATAAACAAATACTTTACCGTTCCCAAATTGTAAATGCAAAGATTAATAAATGAATATAGTAAAGCAAACTGTAAATAAAATTTGCAGTTGATTAAGGAAATCATAAATTTCATAAAACTCTTGTACAATGAATTGGAAAAAAATAATATCTAAAATACCGTTCGACTCAACTTATGTGTATGTGAGGAGAGACTAAGTACAGTATCCACTTTCAAATTCCGACGATTTCTTTGATATGACGAACGATATATTGAGTTCGGAACTTCAATGATGACTAAGTAACAAAAACATCCGACACACACACAGACACGCCTGCGTACACTTCTTGTCGTACATTTACCAGTTCTGAACACATGCGTGTAAACACATAAGCAACTGACTATGTTACACAATGGTACAGTATAGTTTTGGAGAAATTTTAAGATGTGTGTCTAAATCTGGCTAAATTTTCCTAATACAATTACCATTGTTGACTGGACTGCTTCACAAGTCAAACAATTTTTTAACCAAGATTATCTCCAGATTATTATTGTCTACTTGATCATTTTTGGTTTATAATTTCTACAATCTTTCATCTTGTTGTTAACACAAAGATTATTACGATGAAATTAAGTTCCAGGCGTTTTTATTGACACATGTCCCTTTTTGTCAAGAGTCAGTTGTATTTGCTATATTATAAATATATGTGTGTATATGATTTCCCCAACTTTTTATGTTTTGTTTATACTATACATAAATATCATTATTCTCGACAATTTATGTCCGGCAGAATGTGATAATTATAGAGACATTGTATTGGGAGACATATTTCATCCGGCTTCGGTGTTAACCGAGTAGCAAATCGAATAGTCGGCCACGAAAATGATATATATATTTCATTGTTTTGCATTGATATTCCAGGCACTTCCATTCAACAACATTGAGTTTCATTCCGTATGTCAATCCATGTGAGCTCGTTTTTTGTTTTAGTTAATATTCAGGTATTAAAGATTTTGTAAACTTGCGATAACTCGATGTGAGAGGGATTTCCGCTGGGTTCCGTAGTAAGAATTTTTCTTAAAAAAGCAAAGCAAAGTTCCTCTCATGTCGCACAACACATAAGGTCATGGTTTTTGTCTCCATTCCTCAAATGATCCATCAAGAATCAATCATTGTTTGTGGTAATTGTGGGGTTTTACAGGGCTGGGATGCTAGCCCAACGCCGTAGATGAGCCGATTCTATTCTCCGTGCCGTTGACCGCTTGGCCACCAGCACCTATCTTATTTTTCTTGTGGAGTGTAAATAAATGACTTTTTAAGCCAGAGAATCTAACGTGTCCATATGTTTTTCTTTAGATAATTTTCTCCTTCTACTTAGCTTTCATTAACAAAATCACGTCTTTAAGTTTTCGTCCTGTTTTTACACCAGTTTGATTTACCATTCTCAATTTTTGTCCTGTAGGCATTAACTCTAGTTAATCCGGTAACTCTTTTAATCGGGCAAGCCCCTATAAAGAACAAAGAAAAAATGATTCTCTACTTTGGCGACAGTCGCAGGTTTAAATAAAAGATCGACTGCGTTCTTGTATTTATTGTTTATTTATAGTTTATTGATACTCTTGAAACTTGATGAGACACATTTAGAAGCGTACTTAATGATTTTTATAGGTGGGGTGCTGGCTTCTAATTTGTCAGGAACGTGGGGGTGTAAGTCAAATAAAGGAAGGAATTTGCCGACAGAAAGAGCATCAGGGGTGTGGCACCTCGTCCCTACCCTGCAAAATAGAACAACATCGGTACGACCCTGCATAGGAGCAAGTGTACGATGAGCTACCCCGGTATATTTCTCTCTCTCTGCAAGGCTCAAAGCTCGTTTAAATGTATGTGACCAACATGAACTCCAACGGAAGTATTGTGTGTAAATCGTCAACGGTCACAGATAAATGGGCTTTATCATTTAGAAACATAACTCTGTCTACAAGTGTCATTTGATATATGTTTTTGAGCTTTGGTTTGTAAGGATTGACGACCGGATTTTTTCTTGAAATTCTCTGGTAAAAAAGGAAACATCAGTCGGGGAAGAAAGAGGGAATGATAATGAAAGCTAACTGTAATAAAGAAGAAAGAGAGAAATAGCTGAAAAGGGACAAAAATGTTATGTGACAAGTCAGGCTGCTGCAGGGGTCAAACTCATTTCCTACTTTTATTTAAACTGAAGATGCTCACCGTATCTTTTGTATATATAATACATGGAAAAAATTACTCACATATATACATATATGTATTAGAATAAATGTATTTATTTATCAGAATGAAATAAGCCTTGCATATTTCAAAAATAAAGTTTCGTAGGTATGGAAGACTTGCTGATTGAGCTCATTAGGCAAGACAACTGCATACCAATCAGTTGGTTGTGATTTCAAATCACGACTGAGGAACGTTAATTTTATGTGACGGGGCAGGCACGGTTAATTTTCACTCTATTGAGTTTGATGAGGATTGGTCTTCTTCTTGTTAAAAAACAAAGCGAGTGAGAAGAGTAAATAAATGAAAAAAAAACCATTCTTGTATATACCACTGTTAGGCTTTTGGATTATTATTCATCGTCTTCATATCTTTCACCTTTTTTTCTCCCTCTTCACCTACCCTAGAAATGAAATGAAGACGGGTTAGAATGGAATAGGGTGCTTATGCTTGTATTGGAGAAAAAGGGACTCAAGCTATAACTGTTATTTAATTAATACTACTCCCTCACAAGTCTAGAGCCTAAAAAAATGATTATTGTAGTAGTAGACCACGGTAAAATAGACTGATAGCAAAAGTAATCTATAATAATAATTAAAACACATATCAGTTTCATTTGCCTTTGCATGTTATTGTATAAGATACGTCCCATATGCAATAAATTAATTTAATAAAATTATATACTTTAATTGCAGAAATATATATACACGAGTAATGATGATACCTTGGTTGTCCAACACCCATGGGATTTACACGGTGGACCCGTGTAAATCCCACTAAACTGAATTTTCAAAATGAAGACGAAGAAGAATGGGGCTGGAAGCATGAGGCTCAAAAAAGAAAGAAAGGAAGAAAGGAAAGTAGGAATGAAGAAATGAAAGAGAGAAAGAAAGAAAGACAGAAGGACAGAAAAGAGGAAAGGAAGAAAGGAATAAAGAAAGAAAAGAATGAAAAAAGGAAGAAAGAAAAGAAGGGAGAAAGAGACGAAGAAAGAAAGGAAGGGAAAAACATAGGAAGGAAAAAAGGAAGGAAGAAGGAAAAAATAAACAAGTAGATGAAGTGATGCAGAGAAGACGGTTGAGTCACACTCAAAATATCGGTTTTCGTCTGATCACTGGAGTTGAGCAGTGTCGAAATTGGTCAATACTTGGATAAGTGACCGCTCAGGTAATGTAAACAGCTTGTAGCATTATCAGAATAAGTAAGACTTATTAAATTAAAAAAATAATACAATTTGAAAAAAAAAGGTCGGAGATTTCGAAAGGAAGGATATATATATATATATATATATATATATATATATATATATATATATATATATATATATGTTTGTGTGTGTGTGTGTGTGTGTGTGTGTGTATGTGTGTGCACGCGTGATGATAGTACAGACATATATGCAATATTACAGACATCGGAACTATATTTCATTCGGTACCGGTGTCAACCGAGTAGCAAATAGAACAGCCTTTGGCCGCATTTAAACGAAGAAAAATTCTTTTATTTACTTACTTAATTCATTTATGTGGTGTACGGCAACCCGTATTGTTGTTTGGTTAACACTGGTGCCGAATGAAATATAGTTCCAACTCAAATATCGTTATAGCTATCACATTATATCAGATATGAACTGTCCATTCTGCTGACGCTCGTGTTTTCAGACGAGCGTGTTTTCAGTGTAAGGTCTCTCATTATTATGATCTATTTACATATTCCGTAGATATTGAGCACTCGAAATAAATTATATTAACTCAACATTACTGCCTTTTAAGTTTATGTTTCATTTTAAACTTCCAAGAGGTAGTAGATAGAAAGTATATATATATATATATATATATATATATATATATATATATATATATATATATATATATATGTGTGTGTGTATAAGAATTACAAGGACATATAACCGGTGAATATTAATATTTCGTGCCTATCGCAATCATCAGCGACCAGTAATATGTAGTTTCCTGTAGATTATGAAAATAAATAGCCCATTTACATTTGAATAATGTATTCTTCAATTATCCAATCAGGTTTGAATGTTACTGAAAACCTAACAGTTCTGATCAGTTATTTCTATGAAGGTATAAGGACGATCCTTTAGACTTACATCCCTTTTTCCTGAATTACGAAGAAAAAATATATACGATCATTTTGCTATCTTTTCTCTTTATATACCAACAATTTTTCCTATTGAGTCTTCGCGTATTATTTCTATATTTTTAGGTTATCTATCCTCGTAATTCTTATATTTTTTTTAATGCATTAATAGCTCTAATTACTATTTTAGATATTAAGCATTGTGATTAAACATCTACAACGGATAAAATTCGTTTTCAATCATTCTCTATTTGTATTTTCACAAATTGAGAATATATGTACATGAGAGAGAGAGAGAGAGAGAGAGAGAGAGAGAGAGAGAGAGAGAGAGAGGGAGGGAGGGAGGGAGGGAGGGAGGGAGAGGGTGGAGAGAATCAGGTCTGGTTAATCACGCAATAGAAGCCGTCACGTAACCAACATCATTTTCGTAGTATGCCATGTCGGGGTGATCAATCAAAAAAATTGATCAATGAATTTTGTTGTGCAGTGATCACTAAAAAAATAAACTAAGGGACCAATTTAGCATAAACTTAGCCACAGCAAATTGAATCCCCCTCTAAAAGCCTATTTGAGGGGATTTTCAAAAACAATTGCTCCATTGTAGCAGCCTGCACTGGCGACACATACATAGTCAGCCAGTCAGCCAGACAAGGTTAAAAACTGGAGAAACCCAAGCTGATATTGACCATGTTGATGTTGGCAGTTTTGGTTAACATATTCTTATATTAATGTTACTAGAAAAAGAAAAGGAAAAAATGGGGAGAAATAAGAGAATGAAAATAATGGAGGGATTCAGGTTAGAAGTAGGGATGCCCACTGTTGGAAATGGAATTTTAGGGCAAGGGAGGAGTGGGGTCACGAAGCGCCCCGGTGTTTTGAGAGATCCGGAAAATGGCTCAAAAATGTTCTGAATTTTAACCTTCTTGGATTTTTTGAGTTTTGAAAAGAAATTTAAGAGCACACTGAGATAATTAGGAATAATGTGAATGTATCTGAAAAAATGACATTTTCAAATAAACAGATTTGATAATTGAGATACCCCATGACACGAAAATATCATGATTTGGTATGTACATTTACAAGTCAACGCAGGGCAAGTTATCGGAATGTAGGACATTTAAGAGGATATAAAGAATATAAGACAATGCACTGGAATATACGACTATTCTAAATCCTAAATATTGGACGGTCAGCAACACATGAGAACGTACGAGAGTAGTCTGGAAATTATCCAATCATCTTGATATCCCGAGAACCGGTTGCACAGCCTTGATGCTACTTGACAAACAGCTGGGGTTGGGGGCTTTAATGCTCATGGTTGAATACATGTGTGATTTTCCAGTCAGTGACGCCATTTTGTTAGCTCATGTACTGTGTGATAATCGAATTCACAATGACTGCGCCTGTCTATTCTTCATGTCTTATCCACTTGTTTTGGCAAAATATCGCGCCGGCCAGGCCTGACAAATCTTGAAAGAAGATTGTTTTGAAAAGTGGAAGAGGCACTTGAATAAGCATTTCAGGCCCCAAGCAGAGTACTTTGCAGAGGACTAAGTCGCCATTGTCCTAGGTAGGCTATTTTTTCGTTAATATCAAATGGATGAATACTTTCCGGACAGACCTAATAGTTGATGAAAATTATGAATAGAAAAACAGGCGTGTAAGAAAAATAGAAACAAAAGTATTAGAAAAGCAAGACGAAAAATGACGTGACAAAGAAAAGAAGGAAAGATATAAAAAATGACCAAGACTGTTGGGTAGGAGTAGGGCAAATAAAAAGAGAAAAAAGATGTCAACACATGTTCTTAAGATAAAATGCAACAAACAAAAGATTTAACAAGGACAAATCTCCATTGCAGAATCAAAGCAGAAGATTGGAGGAGAGAAGGAAGAGGTACGGGGGGGAGACTCGATAAAAAGTATTAGAGGCAAGAAAGATATTAACAACTAAGAAAATAAGAAGGAAAATAAAAACGAAACGAAAACATTTTTTGAAGAACAAAGATATTTTATTACCCATTCAAGCCAGAAGAATAGTTTGTTGTTATTTTTTCTTTAAATAATTTTGAAGGGTGGTTTTTCGCTGTTCTGAGTCATTCAACTCAGTTGAGCAAATAATTCTTGTGTCAAAAACTAGCAGCAGAAGCAGCTGTGGACAGAAAAATCCGTATTGGGGTTATTTCTGCTATAGTTATCTCCCTTTGGCATGTTTTGAAACTCAGTACACCCACATGACTTTCTGAGAAAGACATGAAGACACACAGAAACTGCAAAGTAGTTTCTGTTCTGAGTGTCTTTACTTTTAATTCTCCCTGAACAGTATAAAATCTCTGTTTTTCTTGGAATATACTCCTAGGTTTATTCATTCGACTCTTTTGAATGTAATTTCCGGTTCTGTCAGCCCTTAATCATTCGTGGCTGGGTGTTATAAAAATCATGTCTAGTTTCAGGGGAAACATCACCCAGGATGCACCACTCCATGGCACTTGAACGGGTTAGATCATGTTCATTGACTTATGCCCGAGGCGTCCCAAAAGGAAATGCCGAATGAAATAGATAGTTTTTGTCTCCTCTCACCTGTACACGAGTGGTTTTCCACATTGAATTAGACCTTGTGCCACATTCTGCACTTATGGGGAGATAGGTTATTATCTATACATTCGGATCATCCCAAACAAAAAGAAATTTGAACAGTTTCCCGACACCTAACAACAACTGAAGAAATCTCTGTCTTTGTACATGTGTGTATGTACTCCAAATGCTGGCAATCATACGAAGCTGACATTCATCAGATACATTACTCAGCACATAAGGTTGTGCAGTGTCGATTTTGAAGTTTTTTTGGATTGGCTGTTCTTGAGAAATCTAATAAAAAGATTATGAATTACATATCTTTTATCAAGAATCGAAGATATGAAATATCTAAATTGGCAATAGATTTGAAATCAGATATAAAACAAGCTTGGTTGGTGAAATCTAAAAGGTAAGGAAAACAGAATTCATTTCTCCATACAATAGTATTCCAAAACTACATGTCTCATTTCAACTCCTTTTGCTATTGGTTCCTGTAATTGGGATAAGCGAACTTTAGCAAAACAAATCGACCTGACTTAGGCTTAAGAAATGGGAAATGAATTCGTCATAATTTTAAGCGTGTGTCACTGTTCTCCGTTCATGGCGTCAGTGGTTATTGGTCATCGTCATCCATCATCCATCATCGTGGTTACATATAAAAATGAACTCACAACTCAATTGTTGTAGTTTAACAAAAGAAAGAAAACGTCTACACAGCCTAATGGTTAATCCGTCTCTAGCTTCGAAAGCAAAGAAGGGAGAAGGACAGAAAAGACACACTCAACCTAATGGTTAATCCACCACTGGCTTCGAAAGCAAGACATGAAGATAGAAAAAAGGAAAAGCCCATTCAGCTTAATGGTTTATCCGCCACTGACTTCGAAATCGAAGAAGAAAGAAAGAAAAATAAAGTGCCACTCCCGGATGAAATCAACTCAAATCTACTGGTTATAAGCCGATGCCTATAAAGACTGAGCTACAAACGTGTTGATGATAATAGAAGCTTTTTTGGGTTCATAAATGATACTATGGTTTGGTTATGGTTTTAGTGAGATATTTTTTCGCCGAAAAGAAAAACATCAATATACTCCATTATCATTAATTTTTTTCTACAATTTACATTCATTGCAATTTAATTATTAAGATGAAGTTAATAAATACAGTTGTTTCTTTGGGGAAAAAGGTTGTCGTCTGAGTGTTTTTTGTCAAGTAAACTGAACAATTGCCCATTTCAATTTAGTTGTATACGGGGACTAATTTACCAGTAAACTAATCCTATTTTAAATAGGGAAGCCCAAAAGAAGTGTAAAGGAGGTAGAGAACTTGAAAAAAAAAAAGAAAGAAAGAAAGAAAGAAAATGGCGGTTATTCAAATAAAAACCAAATAAAACGTACTTGTTGAATGAGTAACGATCTTCATCCTCACAACGTCTGTTTTTAACCAATGGCAATAGATTCTGACATGACGTCCTCCATCTTTCTGTTTTTTTCTAAACTACTCTCTTTGAATTATGCACTGAAATCACAACATCTTAACTTAATATTTTTGTCAATTTTATTTGCGATTAGAACCTGGCACAAGAGTGACAGCGTTAAAGTATATTTGGCAGTTAACAGGTTAAAACAATTATCGACTCATAAGATCATTCGCTTGTGTCGCAAGTTCGATTCTCATAGGGTTCTGTCAACTTTAGCCTTGTGCCAGATTAAGGTAAGCTTAGTGAATAACCTTACATATTGAGTCCAAACCTTTGCATATTCCAATCTAAAGCTATAACGACTGCGATATAATTCATCTCGAAGTTGAAAAGAGGTACATGTTTTTGGTCACGTCTGTTAGTCTCTTCGTCTGTCCGTACGATATCTCTGAGAATTCTGAATGGCATTGATTGGAATTTTGTGGAGGGGTGGGTAACAGGGTAAGTAAAGGGTGCTAACATTTTGGGGTGGATTCAGGAATCTTTCTTGATTGAGGGGTATTTTTCCATTTAAAAAAAATCATTTTTATATATATGCTCATGACTATCCACACGATACCTCCAGAAGTTCTCAATGAATTTCTTTGAGATTTGGCGGAGGAGTGACAATTGGTTGCCGAAAACTTCTTTTGTTCAATTGTGCTTTCGGCACATGTCAAACTCCCAAAACTTGTTGCTATTATTCTGTATTTATTTATACGAAAGTTTTTTTGAAAGAAAAAAAATTAATTAATGTTTTGTGCGTGGGACTAGCATTGTGTGTGGGGCTAGCATTGTGCTCAGGGTTGGCAACTTCACCCCATAAAAAATAAAACTACTTGTTACTGTAACTGCATCTGAGTGGTTGCGACCCTTTGCCCCACAAGAAGTCTACAGAAATAAATACGCAACAGAATTTAAAATGTCAAATATTGAAATGTCTAAAATGATGGAAATCCATTTAATTAACAGTTTGAAAGAAGAAGAAGAAAAGCTTATTCTGTCGAAAAGAAAATTACATTTTCATATGCAGTAGACACAAAGCTACAACTAATTTTTATGAGAATGTTTTCCCATGCATCCCTAGTGAATAAAACCCCTTTTGCATATTTTATATTATCAATGTTAGAGTAGCTTTTCTTTAAAACTTTATTGTTGCTTTTTGGATAAAAATAAAATCTAGAAAAAAAATCAATAATGAAGATGCTCCATCTTTTTATACAATTATTTTGAATATGATGACTCCCAGGTCATCTTAAATGATATAATTATTTTTTACACTGGTCTATATTGAAGATAAAATTCAATTAACTCATTTCCCCGCGAAATTCCCTGAATTGTCCCTTTAATTTATTTGTTGTGCCAAGATAGCGGTATTTATCAAGCCCATTTTCAAAACTATTGATGCAACTCTCGTTTTGATCTCTTTAGCTGAAAAATGTCTAGGTTTAACAATTTTTTCTGGTCTACAAATTAGATTGTTTGTTCGGTCAGATAGGTTAAAACATTTTTTACCGTAGTTATTTAATCCATTTCATCTATAAAATTTGGACAACATATGACTACTACAATTGAGTGTTAAAGAAATATGCCGTTGAGAAAAAAACAAAGCTATGTGACTGAATTTGAGCTTCGTGCCCAGATGGATCTCCTTTGACAAATCAGTCAGACGGGCCTCCAAGGATTTAGAATCGGAGTTCAAATTTCGACAGAGGATACTTCATTTATTTCCAATACATGCTGCTTATTTAACAGTTTTACTAATATAAAATGATATAAGTGTGGCAATAAAAAGCAACAATAAAGATGAAAGGGAAAACTAGTCAAAAACGAGCCTGGTTGGTGCAGGGGCCAACTCCACTCCAACTTACTCCCGATTGAAGATGATCACTGCAACTTTTGTATTGTATATATAATAAATTTTAGAAAAATGATATATATGTATAAATTTATTTACCTCAGAATAAATATATTTATCTATTAGAATAAAATACTTATTGTGTATTCATAACATAATTTTCCATAGACATGTAAAACTTATTGAAAGTTTATTCCCCTAAGTTTGGTAAGGATTGTTGTCGTTGTTGTTGTTTTGAAAAATGAAGTCAACTCCAGACTTGGACTGGAGTTTGGCAATGAATAATGAAAGTACCTCCTCTAAGAAATTTGAATAACTTAAGTATATCACATCTACTACTATTGTTTCATACTTACCTGGTATTTTATGCATCTGGAAATAAGGGTATAATACAGAGTTTCATGGGAGGAGTGTTCGCCAAATTGCTCTTCCCCATTGCACCGAAAGTGGTAGGGTCATTATCAATCCTTGATGCTTGAGGCGTCCTAAAAGGGAAATGCCGAGGGAACTTGGCGATTTTTGTCCCTACCCACATTAAACTCGACCTTGTATTTCATTTGTGGGGAGTTTGATAAATGCACTCTACTGCTGTTCCTTTAATTTTTAGCTAGGAAAAAATGGATTTTAAATTGCATAGATGAAATACATTCATGCTTGAAACATTTGAAGGTAATTTAAGATTTTTCCCCATGAAGTTTGTAGCGTACTTCAACTCTATTGAACGAGTTTTCTCCTTAGCGTATGTTTTGACAACGGATATATTTCGGTTTGACACGCCATTTTCAACGTACACTCGATCAATTCCACGCAAAGTCTGAGTATGCGTCCTGATTTAAAAAAAAAAAAAGAAATATCATTAAAAATTCTGAGAAATTAGAAATAAACACGATTCAGATGCTCATTATACGAAGTGATGATATTCCCTACGTTAGTTCTTTATAAAAAGTAAGATTTCTCAACCAAGCCGGTGATTTTTCATCTCAGCAATATTCTGTTTCAAATCAACCAGTACACAGAATTAACTGAAGCATACGCTTACCTTGGTATAACACCCGAGGAAAAAATACGGCTCAGTGAAAACTAGATGACTTTCATATGATTTGTTTGCCAAAACCTTCAAGTTTTGTGGTACTGACACGTGAAATACTGTTCTGGTTAGTGGTGTATAAGTGAGGTGGGCGGCCGGTCACAATTCTGGATGATATTGCTCAATGTGCTGCGTTGAACATAAAAGAAAAACGATGAATTGCCTTAAAGCAGGGTTCTTCAAAGTACAGGTCCCGTCGCAAGTTCCTGCTGATTGGGTCGCTGGTTCATAAGCATACAAGTCGACGTATGTCAGTCCAAGTCAAAAACTTGCACTGCTCCTCTTTCGTTACTATCCTTTCGAATAGGGGAGGGTGAGACTCATTTTCCAATTTCTTGCACCCTAACCTACCAGCTTAGGTTGTACTCAATTATCTGCCGCAAGGAAATTTGTCCTCTTCGCTCATATCGGGAATCAAACCCGGATCGTTCTGCGTGTGAGGCAGACGTGCTGACCATTACACAATCTGAGTAGACTCCAGTGGACGATTGATAAATGTCTATATTAAGTGTCAAAAATAAACAAGATTATATATATATATATATACATATATATATATACATATATATATATATATATATATATAAGATTTTGCTCTTACATATTATTCAGATTTTATACTTTTTGAATTAGCTTAAAAGTCAGAATTCAGTCAGGTTCCAGCAAAACTAAAGTGTGAACATTTCATGGTTGCATATATAAATCTATCATACTAGTAAGAAAATAAATCATACTACGTTTCAGTTTATGCAAAACGTGGGTCCTCGGACTGTGCTATGTATTTGTGCATGATATATGTCAGTGGGTCGCGATTGAGAAATTGAAGAATCCTGCCTTAAAGCATTAATTTAATAAGAAACAATTATAAATTTAATAAAAACAGGTGTTTCTTTTCTAAATACCACTGGCTACTTATTAATAGACATTCGAATGAAATTTAGCTTATAATTTTAATAAAGAATTAGTGTAGTTAGTGGAATGGTTTGATGGTATTCGGAAGAGAAATCAAGAGTCAAAAGATTCCAACAGGACCAAAGAGGGAGAATTTCGTAAAACACAGCCTGGAGGATTCTAATATCCCTTGTGGTCATTTGTGGAACATTTGATCAGCCCATGAGTCCCTGAGCAGAATGTGGGGGTATACTGCTATTTTTAAGCCACATATCGCTTTTAGGAGCCCTTTGGTGGGCATTGGGACCTAACCAACCGTTTAGTTAGCTCATGCCTCGGACCGGTTCTGCATTTGCATAATTCCAGACATACATAGCTTGGATGGACAGACAAGGACCTTTAGGGGGATTGGGTATATCCGAACAGGTCGATCCGGAACAACCAAGAAACAGAATGCGGAATAAACGAACACGAATGAAGAAGGAACAGCGAACTACAAAATCGACGACACTTCCGTTTTAATAAGAATTGTTGAGGCAAAACATCTTCGGTTGCTGTGCAATTATTTAGTGAATAAGCAAGTTCTCATCCAACACCACCTTTTTCTAAACTGCTCCACCCCACCACCCTCACGCCTCTTGTAGTCCGCCTCTGGGGCTTTCTACTCAATTCCCCTGCCGACTAACCTCTTCCTACCTTCACTGCCTCTATCTCACCTCCACCTCGGGCAGCTGTTCAAACAATGTTTACGTTTATATCAAATGCTGCTTATAAAGGGATTTACTTTCTCTGGCGGATGCACACAGACGTTTTACGTAATCTTATTGAACGCTTCACTGCCGACAACATCAGGCTGACAACAACAACAATAAAAAAGAGGGGGCAAAAAGGGGAAATAATATGAACAGTCAGGGTAACAACGAAAAAATATTGTAATAACATGAATAATATATTAATAGGAAGATGAGAAAGACGAAAAAAAAAAATGTCTGCAGTCCGAATTCATCATAAAGCCAATCAGAATCGTGTAAGTCATTCATTGACACACTATTTTCATACCCTGCTTGGTCAACGGAAAGAATTCTCACTCTTCTTTTCTTCTTATGTTCTTTTGCTTATTATTAGTATATATTTGTACTCCTTGAGTTTTAACACCAGACGTAACTAGTGGCTTTTGATGGAGATCAAGAGGCAGCAAGTCAACTCAATAGTCCAGCCTACCTTTTGGTATTTTAGCCATTTTTTTTTAATATCTTTTTGTTTCCGTCTCTTGAGAGACAGCTCCCATTGGAATATTCGGTCGGTGACGAAATTTTGGTTTCCATTGTGAACGTCTACTTAGTGACCCTTGTAAGCTTCAAATCTGGTCGAGACCAGGACTTTATTCTTAAAGTTATTATGCCCCCCTCCTTGGTAGGATAAAAGTCCATGGAAGGGATACTTCCACCCTGATCACGCAGCTTGCTGAGTGCACAGGGAACGTTGTCCTTGTGAAGAGTTTTCAACGCAATTTGCTCATACCAGGAATCGAACCCTGGACATTCTGCCCCAATTCTCCAGTAAACCTCTCAGTATTCTAGCTGATTGAAAAAAAAGTTGTTCAGCTAGTTGCAATTCCTTGCCAGATTTTCAATCCTTCCAACCTCTTTAGAAGACTTTTGGGGACTGTTCAAATCACGCCAGTAATGATGAGTACAATCGTTTCTTTCAAGGTTCACAATTTTTTCAATTCTCTGTCAAAGTCAAGATATTTTTCCAGTTCTTCATTCTGTTGTCTGCTGGAACAGCGACGTCCACTATCTGCCAGATTCTCTTCTTGTTTACAATGACTAGATCTGATCTGTTGGCCTGGATTGGGTGATCAGCTTGAATTTAAAAGTGCCATAGAAATCTTTTTTTTCTCTCCCTCTCTCTAAAGCAGCTTCTGGTTTTTGTATATACAATTATTTGAATGATAAAATCCCAGTCATTTGGGTACCCATTTCGGGCGAGACTTGTAAGAATATTACAATTCATTTTATATGATAACTAGGTTCATCTTCCTTTTAATTCAAGCCAAGCCTTTAGAACTTTGGTTCATGCTTACTGGTCAGAGTCACAATAAGTGAAGAAATTGAGGCGGGGCTATTGGAGTAGCGGTAACGTCGTGAACAATGGGATCCAAGTTCAAACTTAGGTCGTGGCTGTTTATATGCACATTATGCACTTGGGAAAGGCATGGATCTATCTTTTCTTCCGGTGTAGATTGAGTTCTCTAGCATTGGGAAGGGCAACTCTTATTCCAAAGTCCTCATAAGGTGTTTTGACTATTAATTTAACGTTCTCCATGCAGCAAAGCTGATGCCAGATGTTTCGCTCTCTACCTTCCCCTGGGCGACATCAGGGGGATTCGGACGACTGGGCATCCCAAGATATCCATATGCTTTGCCCATGCATGTGCCTTGGAAAGTAACTAAAGTTAATTTTTGGAAGGACCACTCCAAATAAACGATATGTTAACGTGTCCTGTATAACACGAGAAATTTCGTGTTGGTTGTAGTCATGTGGATATTTGCATAGCAACCTGTGGATGTTTTTTTTTAAGTGGTAGGGTCGTTACATAAGGGCGATCCAACACTCTCAGCTTCTTAAGTCGTTTTTTAGTTGTACGATGAGACGTCTCAACTGGCATTTTTTTTTTTTGCTGCAGGTGTTACCAGAAATGAGGTAGAATTTACCACCAGTCTCCCTAGGGTGTCCCACTCCAGTTTTGTGTTTCAGAGTCAGACTAACCTTCTCTTGGTTGAACTGCTTTTTCCCCAAAAGGCATTAGTGCGAAGTGAACGGCCTCGATCGAAACACGAACTCGCTTCGCCGATTCCGTTTTCAGTGCCAGCAACCGTTCCAATACCCTGCACCTCCACAGGCGATATATATATATATATATATATATATATATATATATATATATATATATATATATATATATATATATATATATATATATATATATATATATATATATATATATATATATATATATATATATATATATATATATATATATATATATATATATATATAAATACATTAAAACTGGCCTTGGGTCTTATTTTACACCACCATGGGGATGCAAATAAATAAATAAATAAAAAGGTCTGGTAAGTCATTCAATCGAAACTGTCACGGGACTAACTTTATTTGGCAACATCCCGTGGCGGGGGTGATATGTCAACAAACTGTAAGCGGGGTGATCAATTGATAAATTAATTTCTTCTCTCGACTTCTGTTGGACAGGGATCACTTTGAATTTAAAAAAAAAAACAAACAAAAAAAACAGGCGTAACATTAAATAAGGGATTCATTTAGCAAAACCTATATTGCGAATTGA
The DNA here is from genome assembly GCA_963457665.1 of Thysanoteuthis rhombus. Classification (NCBI taxonomy): domain Eukaryota; kingdom Metazoa; phylum Mollusca; class Cephalopoda; order Oegopsida; family Thysanoteuthidae; genus Thysanoteuthis; species Thysanoteuthis major. The sequence continues at coordinate 15,386,720 of OY735201.1, forward strand.
TCCCCCACTGAAATCTCATTTGGGAGGGACTTGAAAAACTAAAAAAAAGTTTTCTGTAAATAGAATAGGAGTGAATGTTGAAACGTTCAGCCCTCTAGTTCCATTGGTGCGGACTGCGTACGTGATACATGCATACTTGGATAGCCAGCCAGCAAGACGAACTTGAAAACTGAAGAAATCTATGTTGACATTTAGGCGACTGTTCATTTGCATTTCGTGGACCAATGGTTAACAAGCTAGACTTGAAGATCATTCTTACTTCGGGGAGCTTGATTCTCATTGGGTACCTCGCACTTGAAGCTTTTTACTCTACTATGCTAAGCTTTATAAATATCCAGAATTTTTTTTTTTTTTTTTTTTTTTGCAGTGGAGCAAATGTTAGCATCTTGATGTGGCCTCCCCTACTCATCAGGGACAGGATATGGAAATCCAGGGTGAATAAAGAGAGGAAAAGAAATCGGCAGTACCTGAATCTCACCTAATAGCACGGGAAATTCTACTTACCACCGTCATTGGATAATACCTATTTACCTCAATCGCATTTGGATAGTACACCTGAAGAAGGTAGTAGAATGTATCGGCCGAAACGTCGCATTAAAAACACCAGCAACAAGTTGGAGTTCAATGGTCCAAAAAACTTTTTGGATGTTTTTAGGTGTTTCTCATCTAGATTTAGTTGGTTTGATTCAAGATATCAGAAATTGCTTTTATGATTACTTTTTAGAAAATTATATTTTTATTCATGTTTTTACGCGATTTTACATGTAAACCTGGCGAAATATTTATCATATAAACTGGAAATAAATTTTGTATTTCATCTGAGTTATCTTTAGTTTTCAGTTGACATTATCCTGACTTGGTGAAACTACCGACGATACTTCAGAATGGAAGGAAGAAACATTTGCGCGTGCGCGATATTTCTTTTTACTACAGTTTTTCACCGGGTTTGCCTACGCGACTTGGTGGACTAGACAGCATTAGCCGCTGTCCGTATCAAAAGTTATTCTAAATTTCAACGCCCGGGCTACAATAAAAACGTTTTCAGCGCTATAGATTTTTTTCTGAAAGAATCAGTATTTTCTTTATGGCTACGATTCGGTTGTTGTTGTTGTGAGGCCACTTGGAGACAGTTAAAACTGATCACTTACCAAACATGTATCAAATTTAATAATTAAGAATTTCAGAATAATTTAATAAAATCTGACGTAGTGAAACGTTTGCCTAAACTTGAATACAGGAGGATGGAGTGCATTATAAAATAGTACATCACTGGAAACTTTTATATGGTAAATTTTCACAGGAAACCAATATTATATACATGTGTGTGTGTATATGTGTCTTATATGTAGGTTCTGCTCTTACTAATTAAGCTAATGACGCATATATAACACACACACACACACATATATGTATATATATACATTAGAAGGAATTACTTTGCGGTTGATCTTTCCATAAGTACTAGTTTTGTTGAAGTTTGGTTTAAATCCGCAATGATTGGGATGAGTGCAAAAAAACAAATCTTTGCTTCAAACAATAGCTTCAAAAATATCCATCAATAACAACTAGGCTTATCAATTTAGATGTTTATTTTTTTGTTATTTCGAATTTTTGAGTCCAGTGTTGACAATATTTAGATTTTTGAATTTCTTTCACATGTTTTGAAGGCCAGTGTTGCCGATTGAAATTCTATTCAAACTATGCTTTATTCAACCTCTAAACGGGTAATACCTTTTATTCTCACCACAACCTTCCTAGCGTACGGGGATTGAGCCGATAATTCTTGTCTAAAACCTTTTCTGTCTTACTATTGAGTGCCGTGTTTACTATAGCATATGGCGTACCTGGGATATTTACACTGTTGGATGATAACAAAAAAAAAAAAAAAAAAAAAAAAAAATTGTGCAATAGAATATATCAATAATCAGAGTATGAACATAATATATAAAGAAGACTGATGTTTTGGGATTGAAAATTTGTTGATCTTTTGATACTAATTTTATCCATCTTGGTAATCAGGTGTATCGGGTCAGGTTTGAAATACACAAGTCTTGAAATCTTAAAATCTGTTTTTAGTTTTCAACTCTACGGAAGGTTAACTATCATCATGCTTAGTTAGAACAAGCCAATTACGTGTTCCTTGCTTGTGGTCTAAACTTTGAAATCGAGTCAGTCAGCTCAGGTCGGGACTTGGTAGACCGCACATTATATTACTATAAACTGCAAATACTCTGGTTGACCGTGCGCTACAGTAGCACAATTTTTAGCGCAAAAATAAGGTGCTGGGCGTAAATTCTCGTGCTTCTATATTTTGGGCGATAAACAAATATAATTGTCTACTTCGAGCGTTTGAAGGGGTCTTTCCTTTTTTGCTCTTGTACAGTCAATAACTACGTGGTAATTTTGTGCACCTGTGGGATCATTCGTTTTTTTTTTTCGTTCATTGGAATTCGTCACCATTGAAAGATGAGGTTTTCGTTTAAAAAAAATTATTGTTATTGAAATACCATAGATTTGTAATGGCTGGGAAATGAAAATGACTTTGCCAGATCGAACTTCCTCCCGATAGCTCTAACAAGGAGGTGCGTGATCTGTTCCCAAAAGCGTGATTGGCAATGGAAAAGACCAGAAATGAAACCCGGTACAAGTGAGAAGACATACAACAAAACAAAACAAAACAACAACAAAAAAAAGAAAACATTTGCATCACTCCATGTTTCAAGAAGCACCACACCCAGTAATATTTAACATCTTTTTCTTATCAATGCTCTTTGTAAAGATTCCATAATTGAAATAAGTTCTTCAATATTTTTTCAAGCATTGGCCCAGTAAGCAAGGCTGTTCAAAAAAGTGTTTTTCCAATTCTCTTTCAACTACCGATAAGATATCTCAGGATTATGCTCGGAGTGTTATTTTCTGCATGGTTTTTCGTCATTAGATACTTGGAAAGACAAAAGTGTATGTATATATTTTCTGCATGGGTATGTTGCGTAATTGAAATTTTAAAAAAAAAGTTCTAAATTAAAAGAATTTTGAAAAATTCCCTAATGACTTAAAGACGTCAGGGGAATGTATTGTTTTATGTTGAAGTGATTGACATATATCCGTGGGACATACATCGGATGAAATCAATCCAAAACAATCGATTTTTTTTTCGACACAAATCAAATGTGACCAATATAAGTTTGTCGAAAATACTATACTTTTTCTCGAGCAAATTAAAAAGTAAATCAAGAAAATTTAAAAGTACGACAATCAAATTAAGAAAACAAAGGCAATCAAATTGAAAATGAAACAACTAAATTTTCAAATAAGCCAAGAAAAAAAATTAAATCGTTAATCGAATTGAACCAAATTGAACCAAATGTGAAAATTTAAAATTACGTTAATCAAATTAAAAATAAAGCAATCAAATTCGAAAATGCACCAAGAAAATTAGAAAGACAAGTGAACTGAATCGATTAAATGAGGACTCATATACAAGCGTAGATCTAGGGAGGGTTTCAGGAGGTCCTGACACCAACTCTCTTGCTTTGGAAAAGGTATAGATAATCTAAATCTCTTTTTTTTTCAAACATGATAGATAAAAAAAACCTTTGAATTTATTGATAATAAATATTTGAGAATGGTTTTGATAGATATGGAAATACCAGCAAATTCAATCAAATTTCTTTCTGAATCAAATATCGATTACCTACAAACATGTCTTCAGATTATTTTTTCTTATCGTGTGTAAGTATTAATTTCCCCTTGCCTGGCTTCTGACAGGTTCAGTAAGATTGTTCTCAAGTACCTCATATTGACGGAAAAAATGGCTTCAATAGGTATGATAGGACTTTTCTTTGAGTAGCCCATGTAATTATTTTGAATTAGTTTATGGAGATCGAAGATGTTGAAAACATACACATAGAAAAAGTGGAGACTTTGCTGTTCGGATTTGTTACTGCAATTTTCAAGTTGAGCAAGGTCTACTAGCCGCTACCATCCCATTGCTTGTGCTTATCTGCATACCATCGTTTTAAACGCCCTCTCCATCGACCCTAACCCCTCGGCTATTTTTCCACTCGAATTAAGTCTTTAAATCCTTGCCCCAAATCTTAACCTCCTGTCGCGTCCACCGTGCAACAAACCGTTACATTCTTACTCAACTTGCATAAATACGTATACATGTATACATATAGTACATTCGCCTACAACTACACAAACGTACATATATCCATACTGTATACATACGTGTACACAATATTTTCCGAAACGCATTTAAGTGCCATTTTTTCCTATAGATACGCATTCATATATCATCACACACACACACACACACATACACACACACACACACACACACACGTATATTAATAAAAAACAAACAAACTCTAGTGCTTAGTGGCTAAAATAGTTGTGTATTTGCCATAGGCACTCAATACAAAAGCGAAGATTTCGAATTCAATTTTCCCCCACTTTTCGAAAGATCGCTTTACGCCACTTCAGCGTTTTACAAATAAAAAAAAAATGACGGAATGCGAAAATAGCCTTTAAAGTTTGATTTGCAGTGAGCTGTTATAGAGGCAGTACGCATATTCTTCGATACACTCCAGTTTCGTGTAACCAACTGACGACGACTCAGCCTAACATATCATCATCTAGGATCTGGGAACACTCAAAAACATTTCCCTCATAATATAATTGTAATTGCTTCTTCGCTTTTCACCATTTCAGTATGCAAACGTTTTTTTTTTTTTTTTTAAGAATGATCTACCTTCGGATATCGAGGGAAAACCCACCATCCCACTTTGAAGATTGTTGCGACACAATCTTCTTTCTCGTAGCGGCTGGCTCCGTGCCGGAATAAGATGGACTATCTACAAAAACATCAAGATTAGACTAACTCAGAAAAAAGTGCCCATATCTATATACGCATGGGCAGAGGCGGTGCGTTGGACTGCAATATAAATGAGGAAACCGGAAAAATCTTTATAAAAATAAGAGGAAAGCTAATTCGAAAAAAGATTTTCCTTAAATTACGTTAGTTTCGATATTTTTTAAAAACATTTCTTATGATAGTGACATACTGACTTGATCTCCATAACTAAAGTAAAATATAGCAGAAGTTTCTAAACTTTTCTTTCCCTATCTCCTCTTTTGGTTATATTAAAATCTATCTCGCCCCTCAGCTTGACTTTTGCCCTTCAGGGGTGATATTGCCCCCGCTGCCCATTAGAATGGTTTCTCTACATTATCTAATGCCTTTAGTCGAATCAATAATCACCTCAAGTAGCTTTAGCGTACATCTTCCGAAAGCAGCATTGTTTTTCATTATTGTCTTATCGTCAAGTAAATCTGAAAGTGAAGTGTTTGCAGCGAATATTTGGAACTTCAGGACGACCTACGCTTGGCTGCATAATGAAATAAGACTAACGGAAATGGGAATTGATAATTAAAGAAATTTTTGAAAATACGTATTTTGTAATTTACCAAGTGGGAGTAGCTTCCTCTAATTTCATGACTGTTTTAAGGAACATTTTAAAGAATATATCATTTGTATGCAAGAATCTATCTCCCCCACTCAGCTTAATTTGACCCCTTACCCCCTGGGGCGATATTGTCCTCGTTGAGAATGACTGATCTAAATTAATAAATGCGTTTAAAGATTAGATGTAATTTTTGCTTGAGTGATGCCATAACAATGGTGTTTTGGTGACTTTATCATATTTATCATTTTAAAATGGCAACTCGATTCATTCTCATGTAATTCATCTAGCTACTTCTTCAAAGATAAGTTACATGTTTATTTTTCATGGATGATGTGAATAAAGTAATCGAAACTTTCAATATATTTATTAATATAAACCTCATTTATCTGATATGCTTATTGCAATTTTCACATAATCGATTTAACATTAATTTCCTGAACTTTAGTGATATTTTAGTTTTGAACAGGATTTTTGATAGTTTGACAGAAATCAGAAACCAGTATCAGAATTGTTTCTGAAATTTAAGCTTTGACCACACTGCATCTAGACTTGAAATTATCATAACAAAATTTGTGAAAAAACACGAAATTGATATCAAAAGATTTTGGGGACAGGCGCACAATGGTGCTAGCATAATGACAGGTGTTTATAACGGTCTACCAGCAAGGTTTTTGCAGCTAGAAAAATGCAAAATACGTTCATTGAGTGGCGCATACTTTGAATCTTGTAGTGAATTATGCTGTAGAAGGAATCGTTGAAGTCACTTATTTTTTTGACACCATTGACTGTTTGTAAAAGTTTTTCAACGCAAGTGTCAAGAGGTGGCAATCACCACACGAAAAAAACATTCCATCGCGGACTCTCAAACGATTATATCCGACCAGATGGTCCTCAAGAGGCGAAGCTTTAACAAATATCAGGTTTAGATACAGTAAAGTCATAAAAGCACTCGCATAAATAATTTTGAAATCGAGTAATCTAGAAAAGAAGGTTGGAGCAGAAGGACTTAAAAGTAAACACGCAAACTTTACTTCCATAATGACGCTTACGTCTGTCAAGACGATTTTGTTCATAAACTCCTAAGTAATACCTCCAGACCAAGTCTACTGACATGCAAGACGCTGAGACCATTTTAAGAAATGCAGAAAAGTATATAAAACAACTCCAAGAATATTTTGAACGCAATAAAACTTCAGCTATGCACAGGAAGTAGAAAAAAGTATCCGTTGAGTACTAAAACACTTTGATGAATTAAGTCAATATGAAAGAATGGAAAACGGTGAAAAGCGCTTCAAATTGGAGGTTTTCTGTAAAATACTCGATAATTTATCATTTCAGTTACATGAACGTTTTGAATCTTTCTGATGCGTTGCTAAAAAAAAAGATCCAAGTCCCAAGCCACAAAGTTTTGGACAGTGCTAACAGCGATGAACATTACAAATGATCAAAACTTCTGAGCTATAAATACAATGATGTTATGAGGGACTCATTCCCCAAACGAATTTTCGAACGGTAATGGGGAATATCATAAAAAGCGGGAAGTACCTGACAGCAAACCATATCAATTATTTGTGAATATTCTACCTCGGCTGCTAATTCCGAAAAAGTTTTTGCAGCTTATATAATGTTTTCAACTCTGCCCGTTACGACTGCAGTAACCGAGAGATCATTATCAAAACTAAAGTTGATTAAACTATAGGATTCGTGGTTCCTATATAGTGTGAGGAAAGCAGTAATCATAGTTGGTTCTGCGTAAAGATGAGGTAGTTGTGGTTGCCGAGGACTTGGGAATTTGACCCCACGTATTTAGGCCTACGACCACATACGACATCACGATAAATGTTGATGAAGACGGAAGTGGCCATCTTGTTTAGATGTAAAGATTCAGTACTAATTTTTGTTTGCTTGTTTCGACGAACAAATAGGACGCACATTTAATGATTCGATAAATGGGACATTTATAAACAATGCATGTAAAGCTGGAAGGAAAATGCATGTTAACATTAGTAAGATCGATCGTGATAGAAGAAGCCTGTTTCGATGTGATCACTCAATAATTGAGGAAGAAGATTGGATCCGTTATAGAATGGGTATATGGTGTCACCTAATAGCTGGGTAGAATAGAAAGATAGAAGATGGCACTTAAGAGAAAGGTAGGAGATCTGTGCAAGTAGTCGTAGTGGCCGTTACTGTAGCAGAGGTAAATGAAATACTTTGAATACATAAGGCTTAGTATTTCAATGACCAAAGAATTATTATGGAGACAGGGTTATCAGTGGTATATCTGACTGTCAAGTTGGGGACGATGCACTGCACTTACATTTATGATCGCTGAGAGCTACTTGGGGACATTCTCAGACACTGAAAAGCATGCGACAGAAAGACTATTCAGGTCACAGAAAACATATGAGAGTTTAGCACTTGTGCACTTCCTAAAATAAAGAGAATTAGGAGATAATCGTGACTGTTATGTAGTGGAAGCATAGTCATTTCATTATGAGTATGAGAGATACTTCAACATCTGTGAAATGAAATTGGGAAGGTCTAAAACAGTGATTGGTCACAAGGAAAAACAGAGAGAGATAGATAGATAGAGAGAGAGAGAGAGAGAGAGAGAGAGAGAGAGAAAGAGAGAGAGAGAATATACATGGGTCCAGATATTTAAAAGACAGTTGATAAAGGAATTGACATCTTGCATTAAGTGGCTATGTTTAAGGTTCCGTATCTAAATCTAATACTTATTAATTTTCGTATTTGATTTTAACAAAAAATAAAGGAATAGCTACAAAACACTCTATCAGTAGCTTGATTTCACTAGAGCGACTTTCGGTGTCTTTTGTTCTGAGTAAAGAAACTGAGATAGTTCGATTTGAACCAGCTTATCGACTCCATCGCAGTTGCAAAGACCAGAAAGAGAAGATTCTAAGATGAAGATCAAAAACTGAATTAACTTTATTCTGTGAAGATTCACAAGACTATACTCGACAGACCTTGGTTAACTTTATTTTCAAAACTCTTTTATATTTTGTTTTGGATACAATTAAAAGAACAAGTTTGAGCGTAACGGCATTTTATATGGGAAAAATAGAATTCAAAACCAGAAGAAAATTTCCCAGCCAATAAATAACCGCTTATAACTTTGTTAGGGAGAGGAAGGCAAATCGAGCAATTTTCAAGGGGTGCAGTCGGACCTAGCGCCGCTACTGGCATGGACCACTTACAATAAAAGAGAAGATTAGAAGGTAGATTTGCAAGCTATGGCATAGGGTTTTTTTCCGTGGCCAGAAACGATTTGTAGTAAACCATATATAAATGATTTGGTATGAGCTATCTATAAATCATTTGATATAAAGTACAAATAAATACTTTGATACAAACAAGATATATATGATTTTATATGAACTATGTATAAATGATTTGATATAATCTACATATGAATGCTTTGATATAAACAATGCATAAATGATTTGATATAATCTACATATGAATGCTTTGATATAAACAATGCATAAATGATTTGATATAAACTCCAAATAAATAATTAGATACGAACTGCATATAAATGATATAAACTACTTATAATGATTTGACATAAACAACATATAAATGATTCGATATAAACAACATATAAATGATTCGATATAAACAACATATAAATGATTTAATATAAATACATATAAATGCTTTAATGTGAACTATATACAAATACTTTGATATAAACCACAAATGAATGCTTTGATATGAACTACACCTAAATTATTTGATATAAACTGCGTACAAATGATTTGATATAAACTGCATATGAATTATCTTATATTCACTACATATAAGTATTACCTCTTGATCTCTATTCAAGCTACCAAAATCTGTCTTAAAATACTTCTTGTTTATATTTTTCGAGCAGTTAATCTATAGAGTAAAGGAATAAAAAGTTTTTGAAAATATTCTTTGCTTGAAAACAAACATGATATAGTAAATAAAGATTAATCTATGTTTATTTGTTTTATTGATACTCCAGATATAAAGAAAATGCTATATTTTTTGCATGGTAAAATAACATATTGAAATAATCAAAAAGTATTCCCTCAAGAATACTTTTTGAAAATATCAATTTTTTATTCGAATTTCAAAAACCTTAATAAACTGAGTTCTAGCGAGTTCCACAAATAACGTACATGAAAAATGTATGAATATATTAAAAAAGTTTGCTGCTATTAGCTGAAAAAACTCAAACAGGATCAACTTGGTGAACAGTAATTTTATCTGTCTAACGCTGTGATTTGTTCTTGTTTTTTCATTGTTTTGTCAAAGTGTCGTGCATCAAGTCAGATAATCTGAATAAAATGTCAAGAATATAGAAGATGTCAAGAATAGATACTACGGAAGAAAAGATTCATTTTGTCCTCTGCATTTCAGATCGTTTTATTTTGCATGATGAAAAATGAACAGGGAATTATTTTCGTACGTAATGGACTTCAAATAAACATTTATGATTTACTCATCAATTTAGTCTATAAACTCATTCGAATATTAATAAGTAGCAAAAACATCAATACTTATTCATTTTATATTTGAAAATATAAAAAATATTTTTATCCAATTTTCATCTATTTTGAAACACTGCGTATTGTCGTGAGTTTGAGTCACATTGAGTCATCCAGGAATCATTTATTGCGCCAATTTTGACTGAGTCCAACTAATAAATATTCACATTCTGGCGGCAAAATATTTATTATTATTATCTACTTATTTCCAACAGACGATGATTACCTCAACCTTTGTATTGTACATATAATAAATGAATTTATATTAATATATATATATATATATATATATATATATATATATATATATAAATACTCACACCGCACACACCACTGAAGATGGGAAGAATCCCGAAACATGTCTGGACAATTTACATCTAAGGATTAATAAACCTTACGTCTAAACACTTGACTCCCAAGTCCGTCTCACTCTCTTCAGTACACATTATATATATATATATATATATATATATATGTGTGTGTGTGTGTGTGTGTGTGTGTGTGTGTGTGTGTGTGTGTGTGACTTGTCTGTTTGTTGGCTTAGTAGGTCATGGTTTCAAATTATCATGGGGGATGTTAATTGTTAATTATATATATATATATATATATATATATATATATATATATATATATATATAGAGAGAGAGAGAGAGAGAGAGAGAGATAGATAGATAGATAGATAGATAGATAGATAGATATGTATATACATTTATATACACATCGGTTTGGTTAAGCGTGAATAGAGAAACAGTGAAGAATTAACTCCCCTAAATTTAGTAGGGGTTGTTCTTGTAACAGGTAAAAGTGAAGTCAACTCCAAGTTTCGCAAAAAAAAAACGAGAATCATAAGTTCAATGATGCGTCCATCATCTGTGGTAGTAGTAGTAGAAGGAGGAGGAGGAGGAGGAGGAGGAGGAGTCTTTCTTTGAGTCAATTGCTTCTCGTAAAATATTGCGATATGGAAATATTCTGCAAGTATCACTTTCAATAAAAATTGTAGATTGTGTTTTCGAGCCATTTTTTGGTTTTTATGCGAACCTTGAATATTCCACTATGATATCATTAGCAGCTGGTAAAAAAATGGTCAGAATAAATGTTACACCTTTTAATGACGTCATATCTTTTAATAAAATCATACCTTTTAATGTCATCACACTTCCTATTTTCGTTGATTGGCATAATTGGGACATACCGACCGAAAGAAAAGCGTCTTATAGAGATGTGTGGACAGAAATAAAAAAAAAAATTAAAAAAAAAACTACAAAAAAAAAAACAAAACAAAAAAAAACAACACTAATTACTTCAGCTAACATTCATCTCCACGGTTGAGGCGCCTTGTGTCATACTTGTACAGAAATAATTGTGTATTGGTTGACGAACAAATTTGTTCGGTTTATTAGATAGAAATAAAAAGGCACATTTCTGAACGTGTTAATTTTATCACTATCAACCTCACTGTTCTGCTTGGCAATCAAATATTGTTCCGTGAGAAACCCTCAACAGATAAGTTTGCAAAACACTTTTAACACGTTCAATAATTCACACCATCTTCTCGATAAACTGTACATGTTTTTCATTTGAATCACTTGTTTTACCTAACTCATTTCCTTAATCACATGTTTAAAGTATTGCTTATTTTATTCAGTGTAAAAAATAATAAACAAGAATTCGCTGATTTTGACAATTAAAAAATGTACGTTGATATGACAGCTGTCCCAGTATAATCAAAAGCGATCTTTTTCAATGAAATTAGTTAAAACGAAACTCTCCTAATGCCATCTGATGGTGAAAACAGTACGAACTTTTACCCAATATCAATCTCTGCAGCCGAGACACCTTATGTTACATTTGCCCCAGTGAAGAGGCAAATAACTATCATCTCTTCAACTGAGGTCAAGTTGACATACAGCGTAATAATTCTGAATCTGTGAAATATACTAACCATCCAGTCTGGATTGCTAAACGATATCGCAAAGAAAGCAATTTGAAAAGGAACAAGACTTGAATCGCGGTGGTGGGTCAAAAGTGTCCATACACAAGTTCAATATTCATTTATACATCATTCTACTGCCTACTTAGCCACTAAGCGGTCCTTCTTATTCTCAACTTGCTATTTGGAAAATCCTGGGTGTATCATCAACGATTGTTCCTTGCAAAATTTGCTATTTTCCTAGAAAAAACCTTGCTCTTCAACTCCTTCCATAGATTTTCTATGAGGCGAGATTAGAGCTCTGCGACAGCCACTTTCGGACATTCACTTCGGCATATCCTTTTAGTCGTTTTTCGTTCAAGGACCTAATTTCGAAATTTCTGCTGATGATTATCGTCTAGGATTTTTACAGTAATCTTTATTTTTATCATTCCTTCAACCTGCTGAGGAAAACCAGTATCATTGGTAGCAAAACACCCCCGCAACATGATGCTGTCACCACAATTTTTATAGTGAGAATAGTAATCTCTGGCTTTGGGGCGTCTCCCTCTATGTTTTCGGAATCCATATATCTGGTCATTTCACAGGAAGGATTCAGATTTAGTTTTATCTGACCATAGAAGGTTTTCTCAAAGGTTTAGTCTTCGTCACAGTTATCATTCGTAAATTTGGAGGGAGCTCTCACAGACCTAGCTTTTTCAACTATTCATTTCCTTTTGATTATCCATGGATTTATCTTAACATTTTTGCCCTCTCCTAGATCTTTTTGACTTTCGTCCTGGTCTTGACAATTTAAACCAATAATTTGATAAATAAAATTATAATGATCCACTTATTTCATTTTGCCATCAGAAATTTCGTTATCAGAGGAAGGTAAAATATAGTTTTTATACAAAAAGAAATATATGCTAATTCAGTAGGCCTATATATAGAGGAAATAAAACCTTTCAAGAAAATTATGTGATTCAACCAAGAGAAATTCACACATTTTCTTTAATTTATGCAAAAATTTAAAAAAAATATATACGGCACTACAGGTTCTTTGGGATTTTGATTTTTTTTTATAAAAAGTAAACAAGGATTGACTGCTTCACATTATTCTCACGAACCTCTACTTCTCCCTAATAAAAAGTTATAAATCTTTTTATTTTCAAGCTTCGTTCAAAATATGGATCATATCCTGAAAGTAGTTCTATAGAACAAGTTGAACTTAGATAGAACGAGGTTTATTTAGTGGAAACGTCAACAAGGTTTTAGTGTTCTTGAAGTCTCAGATTCGGATTTTATTTCAGATTCAATGTTTATTTATTGATAAAACATAGCTTAGAGCTCTCATTCTTCATCTCTCTCACTTTGCTATCTTCTGGGTGTGTTCTTCACCAACAGTGAGATGCTACTTTCCATCCTGCTGCTCATTGTGGTCCTTGAAATAAGCATCTAATGCTCTCTTAATCAGTGGGTCTCATGTCCTCTCAATCAAAGACAGAAACCTTTGATTCAGATTTCTGAACTCCTTCAACACTCGCTGTTTTGATCATTTTTGCCTCCCCAGATGTCTCTCGTAGCTGTGTCATTAAGTTACCAATTTTTCTTTTTTTTCGGGGGTGGAGCATTTTTCTATTGTTTATACTGTAAAAATATGTTTCCATATAAATTAATAGTAGTTACTTCATCACGTTACGCTATTTAGGCTTACAAATGGTTTTATAAGAGCAATTCGAATTCAATTTTTCAGCTGGAGCTGCTCATGTTCACATTGCACTAGTGTTCTTGAAAAGGTTTAAATTGACTTCACCCTGTGCTTTCCCATAGCTAGATATCATGGCGAAATGTCTCATCACTGGCATGCCATGCTGGTTGACGAAGAAAAAAAGTGGGTGAGTGACCAAACTCCTATAACTATCTTTCCTGGCCTGACTGTAACAATAAAACAAAAATCTTTTACCCTATATTCAGCTTTGTCAGGGCCTAATCAAAATTTTATTGAAAGTTTAATATGGTGAATTTACCCACCAAAATTAACTGTATTGTCTATAAGTTTGAGAAGAGTCATTAACATACCAACTTTCGTTTGGGCAATCCAATCTCCTTGTATGATATGATGAGAGACTCTTTTTCTTTATGGACACTACATATCACACCTGAAGAAGACCGTAGAATGAATCGGTTGAAACGTTTCGTTCGCATCAAAGATAAAAAGAAGAGTTTGTCTTTCCTGAACAAAAGTTGGTATGAAAGAATAATAGATTAAACAATTTGGGGATTCATTTCCATCCGTTTAATTAAACGAAGAAGCTATTTCATTGGCTATGAAAATAGACGCCATGTTGATAAATTGAACTCTGCCATTACCATTACCATTGTTACTCTTATTCAATAGTAGTTAATCTCGGTGAAAAATAATCACGGATACATTTGGATTTCAATAAGATATTCTTTCCTAGAAAGAGTCCATTGTTTCCAAAGTTGGGTTGAGGATATTTTTATCAGCGAAATTGTTACCTCCAAGTTGAAGGGTCCCTTGTCACGAACAGAAAAACAAACAGAAAAAAATCTTTGTTCATTTTGGAGATACTATCTATATAATGAACAGCGTAATTAGATAGCGCCGCTCTGAAATGCCCTTTTCTCTCTCAAAATATCTTGCTCGATTTGGCAGATCTTCTCAGATAAACGTCGCTCAAATCTCATTCGATTTACTCGAAAATTTGATTTTTAAATAAGTATAACCTTCATTTTATTTAAGCTAGAAAAAATATATTTCTTCTTTTTTTTGCATTCTCACCATCCCTTCTTTTTAATAGTATCTTGCCTTATTTGATAGATCTTCTCAGATGGACGTTACTATGCAAATCTACTGTTAAAAATCACCTGGGATATAGATACGTCTGTACACATGACGCATGGTATATTCTCACGGTTAACATGTAAATTCACTGCCGTGAAACTCAACTTGTTAGTTCACCTCGGCTCGTCTTACCTTTGGAACTGTTGACCAGATTCGAAATCCCTCGTGCATTATCACATTGGTTGGCATGTGTCGGCCAGGCAAAATCACTACAGATACTTCTTATTGGCCAATCTGAGCTGTCAATCAACATGCATATAAGCTAAGTAAGTAGGAGGAGCTACATAGATAACTAGGCAGCCTGAAAAAAAAAAAAAAGATAAGAGGGGAAAAAAAAAGGAGGAAGAGTAAAAGACGAAGGTCCAAAGGGAAGGGAGAATCGGAGAAGACCCACCAATGAGGGCAGGGTACCACTGCCATGCTCAGCCAGTAAGCAAGCTTGTGTGTGCTTCATTCAGTCGCATCTTTCATTCCGGTCTGCAAAGAAGAGACTACAGAAAGGAATAACAGAAAGTCGTTGAAAAAGAAAGAGGAAGAGAGTGGAAGAGAGTGGAAGAGAGTGAGAGAGAGAGAGAGAGAGAGAGAAAGAGAAAGAAAGAGAGAGATATAATGAGTGAAGGTGAAAGGGATTGAAATTTGGTGTTTGGGCGAAGAAAGAAAGAAAGAAAAAGAAGAAACGACGGAAGTGATTACAACTCTTACAGGGAGCGACCATCAAGCAAAGGAGGAATATTTTGGTCGGCAAAGCGGAAAAATATTGGCATACAAAAAAAAAGAAAAAAAAAAAAGGAAGAAAACAAATTAAGAGAAATTCGAGAGAGAGAGGAAGAAAGAAAAAAAGAATAGAAAAATAGAAATAGTCAAAACGAAAGAGAGAGGGAGGAAGGAAGGAAGGTAAAGCAGGAGAAGAATATAGAGGGAGGTCATAACTCAATTCTACAGGGTACCCAGAGGTAGAAGAATACTCAAGACGATATCAACAACAGTTTTCCTAAAGTAAGTAAATGGATTCATCGAATGCTAAATACTTGAGAAAACTTGAGTAGCTTCCCGTGTTTGGGCATCTTCAACTTTGATAAATCAATTTTCTTCTTACTGGAAAGTTTTAAAATTCTTCAGCCAACTTTTAGAGGAAGTTTTCTTTAATCAATTTTCATTCGCAGATCCGTCATTTTTTAAAAAGTAGAAATGCAAAAATAATCTTTTTATAAGCTTTATTTTCTCGCTCAACTGACAGAATTACGGAGTCAGCTAAATTAGGAATTAATTGAAAGTAGACGTTTATGCACGCTACTTCTGAAACCTACACAGTTGAATAGTGTCCCCCTCCCACCCTCCACTTTCTGCCTTATTCACTGGCTAAAAACACATGGCCATTTGCATACACACAGCATTTATACACAGACATATCTACAAGAAACTACGCATGTGTACAATACTAGTACAGAAGGCGACAGCTACACAAGGCACCAAATCTACTGATGATTTCGTTTGAACTTGCACCACATAGAACGATTTTTTTCCAATCCACTTTGATAAAACGTTTTGATTTTGGAGTCTATTTTCCCTTCGAACGTGTGATATCGATAACACATGACTTAATACATTTTTGTTTACAGAGTTTTAAACGTTACGATTTTGTTGTACGATATTTGTGTTTTTGTTCGAGAGATATTTAATCTTTCATTCGTTAACGGAAATATTCAACTATTAATCATCATAAGAGGCTGAGATTTTTCGCGTTAAGAGTGTTTGATTTATTGAAATATACAGTAAAAAAAAAGGATATTTATCCATAAAGAACCGAGTTTTATAATCGCTTAGATATATGTACACTTACATGCTGGGTGTCAATCTCTGTGTTTCAATTACATAAGTAAACGTTTGTATATATATAAACTCTGGGTTAGTCAGGGTAAACCTAGAAAGTCATTGTATTTTATGCTCTGAAACCTACATATTTTTACACTTTGTCATATAAGTGCATACGACGTACCCAATTACTAATAAATCATAATTAGCTTTAAATACAAATTTTAATTTTCTTTTTAGGTTAGATACACACACAACTGTTTTTGCGTTCTTCCGTCTCCAGTAGGAAAAACGAGTACATATTTCTTATTTTCTCTTTCTTTAAAGAGTGAGTATTCATATTTCTATGTAGAAATTAAGAAATATCTCAGTTTTTTTCTTTTCAACTGTTTTTCTCGAAATTCAACTAATGCAACAAGTGGATTGTTGAAACCATCAAAATATTTTAACGTTTTAAGAATCCAACTCCACTGATACCAAAAAGGATTTATTTAGTTTGACTCTTCAGAACCACACACACACATACTCAAGCACATACACACACACTCACACACACACAAGTGTAGTACTTGAAAGGCTGCACTGTCCACTGCCAAAAATGACCACAACATCTCCATCATATATAAAAGCGGAAAAGCTTTATTCGGACTATTCCCTGCAATCGCTTGACCCTCTGGATGACCGAACCAGCATCGGTGGGGTCAGTATTGGTGGGGGTGTTGGTGGCAGTGGAAATAACGGCAATGAAGTTTCGGGTGGGGCTGGTGGGCATTTGAACTTGGTCCAGCGGTCTTTACACGATGGACACGCGCGAGTGACCACAAACTGCAATCAGCACTCAATTGATGACATACTCGGAAACACCAAGGTTACCCACAATCATTACCACAAAGGTAAGTCAAGTTTGTTTTTCCTTCATTGCTTTTTCTTATTGTTGTTGGTGATTGTTTCGAAGTACAAGAAACTTTATGCTTTTTGGATACGTCAAAAAATATGAAAGGCTATCTTGTAGTTCAGCGTCTCAAATTATTACAGTTGTTATGAAGGCACCCTAAACTGTAAAGCAGATATCGATGGATAAATAAAACTGCTTTTATTTTTTTCGACTGCATGAACATTTTTTTTACTGCTAAATCACAAAGTATATACATCACAAAATGGCCAAATGAAGATACATTGAATAGTTGTAATAGGGGTTGTCATTCAAGGCGCGAATATTTTAGAAGTTTTTATATTTGTGTCGTAAGTTAGTCTCTTTCCATATGCTTACCATTATCTGAAAAGGGTTTACAGTATGGAAAGGATCTTGATGTCGTAACTCTGTCTTTGGTACTTGTGACTGTGGCCTCTGTTAGTTGTTCTTCGTGTTTGTGGTTGCATGAGTTAACTCTGCATATCTTACAATT
Organism: Thysanoteuthis rhombus; assembly: GCA_963457665.1. NCBI lineage: Eukaryota > Metazoa > Mollusca > Cephalopoda > Oegopsida > Thysanoteuthidae > Thysanoteuthis > Thysanoteuthis major. The sequence continues at coordinate 15,404,731 of OY735201.1, forward strand.
TCGAGTACAAAAAAGAAAACAGCTTTCGAAAGAAAAAACTTGGTTTGCTCCTGATTACATGGTAAAATAAATGCACTTATAATCAAAATTACTCATGGAGTGTTTACTTTTATTCTACTTTTGCACTTTTTACTCTTTGTTTTCATTAGATTTGATAACTACTAAGTATTTTGTAGTAAAGTATAAGAACTAACATGAAAATAAGAAAAAGTGTAAACAAAAATATGGTATGTTTATACTTTCACCTAATGTCGTACTGTCTAGAAAAATAATGCATAAAGAGACGTAAATATGTGTTAGAAACTGTTTCATGACCTCATCAAGAGAAAACTAATGATTTATCACTAATAAGGGATAAGTTTTCGATTCTTTTAAGTCGACCACCGAGGTTGTCCGTCATTTTTGATAAACTGATACCAACAAGTTTCAAGTTTTGTAAAATTCATCATGAATGAGAAAAGCGATAATAAAGATATAACTTACGGCAAAGTAGACGGTTGGGATTAGGGTATCTGATTTTTTCTTTCTCATTGTTATTGATGATTTATAAATCTAAGGCACAGCCGCGCAATTAAAATGTTGAACTAATTCAGTGATTGATTTGCTCAATCAAAAAATGAATAATTCTTAGTCACCTCTGTAGATGTAATAAAGTAGTTACTAGCACACATTAACATCTCTTTATGTATAATTATTTCTTTTATTTAATGTTTTATTTTGTGGGTCATATTTCCTACGCAGAATCATTTTACCAAGAATATTAATGAGAGAAAGAATTTGTTTCGTTTTGATACCTCTAAATTTGTTTGTTTAGTTCACCATATCAGTAATCGTACTTAAATTCTTTTTAAGACTATCATCAAGGAGCACCATTATGAATGGTTTTAAAAACCACAGCATAATTTCTTTAGTTAAACGTGGCCAAACGTAGTTTACTTCTAGCATTCATAAGTTCGGGAAAATCACTGAAATATTGTATGTAGATATTAAAATCTTATTTTATTCTTACGGCAAAAATATAATCTACTTTAAATTTAAATCATTGTGATCCAAACCCTTTATGCAGTTGACATATAGCGTATTTTTTGTTGAAAATCCGAGTTTTAATTCTTATACAAAGACAACTTTCAAAGTTTTTAATGAAGCACAAGTTTCTGTTTATTTATTTTCATTTTTTTAAGTGAACATAATGAACGCTGGCTCTAGACTGTGGTTGGAAGTTTGGGATATAATTGTTTGGGGTTTCTTTAATTACTGAATGTTTCAGATAAAATAATACTTTATTCCAGATGTATAAATAGTTTAGAACACTAAAGAATAGGTAATTCAAACTAGGATTTTACCATAAAAATATGTGTGTATGTAAGTATATATATACGTGCACACAATGTGTCCCACAAACTATCTGTTACACTCTGATTGTTTATATTTTTTTACTTTCTTAAATTCAATGGAACAATCTTATAATAACCACACAAAGATTGAAAGCATTGGTATATATATACATACACACACACACACACACACACACACACACACACACACACACACACATATATATATATATATATATATATATATATATTAGATCAGTGTTTTCGTAACTTTGAAAACTCAAAGACTTGTTATAAAAGGAATATTCAGGCGGATTCCTATTTCAAGCATCTTGTTTTTTTAAAAGTAATTAATGAACTTCAATATGAAGCAACTTTCGACTTGGAAAAGAAAATAATTTCAAGTGGTGAAATCCTAAAATGTAGTACAGGTGTGTATATGTACAATAATCATACTCGCCTGGTGGAGCCCGCCGGACGGGCGAGCCATTGCAGAGCTTTGACCGAAGTGTGTCCGATTCATGACGGATCTTCCGTTTGGTATGACGCTGGACTTATTGCTGAGTTTAGCTGTCTTTATTTTAAATCCATGGTATTAATTTGAATGTTCAACTGAGGACACCGATCATTATTTGACGAAGCCTGGAAAACTGCGGACCCCAACTTTGAAAACACTGCCTTAGATCTATATCTAAGTGCTTGCTGAATCTAAGGATTTCCTTAATGAGATATCTGAACAATTCCCTGGGTAGCTGGAACCGTTTTATCGAATGGACACACCGGACAGTTGTCTGTGGCCCCACGATTTTAGGGATCCTGAAATTCAATTTGTCAAACAAAAACTTTAATGTGATGGAGGTTAGGGCGTTAGAGTCCCCAGTACATTGTTTTGCTCAGGGGGCCTTAAATATCCTTAAGATGGTCCTATGTGTAGTTGAAACCCTTATCACATTCCGTGAATTAATACCACTTGATTCGGCTTATTAATACATGCTGGCAGGTATGTTAGTTTTATTCAACAAGTGTTTCATTTGTAATATGACTACTTGTATTTTCCTAATATTCGTTTCGCCATCTCACATTCAAGGATGGTTCATGTTGTATATTTCTCGTGATACTCTATTCCCGTTTATACTGAAGTACTAAGGATAAAGGTAACTCCGAAAGACATGTTTATAGGGAATAGTTGGTGTCGAATTAGGATGTTGAAGGCCCTTGAGCTGTCGGTACTTTGAGGCCACCAGTAATATTTTTGAATGAAAAAATAAAGTTGAAGAAAAAATTAAATTATCCTTTCATTTTTACAAACCGCTTTTCATAATATAAACTTTTTTATGGCATCTGAAATTGTCATAAAATATATATGCATACAGTAGAGCGTTTCTTTTTACTGTAGAATGTTTATTAAAACACATAAAATAAACACCCTGTTTAAGTGGATAATTTAGAGTATTTATACTTTGATTCAGCATTCACAAATAAAATAACCTTTCACTTAATCTCTTGGGGCCCTTCAGTTGATGGAGGAATCCTATGCCTTAATCCGTTACAATGAATGTAAATTTATAGCAATGAATGTAAATTGATCCAGTTTTATAAAATTTGCTTGATGGTATCAGCCGGTTACTGCTTTTTGAAAGACCATGTCCGAAAATGATCACAATAAGCGGCGCTCTTTGTACTTGGGTTCATAGTAGTACTGTGTTTGTTACTTTAGTAAAAGTTAATTATTCGTCATGACATCGAAAATGAGTTGTATTATTGAAAGCTTCGAAGATGTGACACATGGATGATTTGGATTTCATTGTCCCGACAGTTTTTTTTTCTCTGTTCTTCCTTCTGTTTACATCCACTTGTCTATGGAATCATTCGTTTTCATTGATTTCCTTTTTTTTATTTCTTTATATCGAGGCTTTTCAAACACATTCTCAAAGACTGTGGTAGATTTTTTTATATAATTGGTCTTTCATTTTTCGTGGTGATTACGATTTGCTTTCTTCGTCTACAGTGTTATTTGCAATTATTTTCCTCGTTGACATTTTTGTAAACATTTGCAATGTTTTCATGACCTCAAAAATCTGGCACTTATCAAATCTACCGCTTAGTCTATCTATAGAATTATCAGATCATCATTCTGATATCGCCTTTCAGCTAATAGATTAATTTTGGCAACTGTTTATTGTAAAAGCATGTCTTATATACATATATCATTCCTAGTTTCCCCAACTATTAATTATCAAGTTATCATTCATTATCATTATTGTTTGTTTTCACACCAGAGGTGATTGATGGTTTATGTTTGGGGATCAAGTAACGGCAAGTCTTCTCAATACTCCAAGACTCTCCTCAATATTCTATTCTCAATATGAGTTCGGCAGTACTATTGTCTCGATGATTTCGGTCCTTTTGAGTTCCTAGTTCCTCCAACCTATTTTCTTGGATTCTTCGAGGCCTTTCACAGGAATCCAACCACTATTGGCAATACTGTCACATTTATGTCAGATCATTTTTCCAGTTCTTTGTCAACGTCAAGATACCTACCTAGCTTTTCACTTTCAGTTTCACGCAGTGGTTTGCCGGGGCAGCGAATTCTTTGCATGCCCTCGTCAGAGGTGTTTGATGATTGTCTATGGGGAATCAAGCGACAGTAAGTCTCTTCGATTCTGCTGCACCATCCTTAGCACCTTCACTGATCCTAAAATTGTCGTTATCTGGATAATCTCAACATTCCCTCGAATCTCTCATCTAAATACTTTAAAACTTTTTCCATTCATTATGGGAACGATCCTTACAGCTTCTTTAGTTCTCGGATGAGGTCCTGGTATTCCCCAATCTATTTATGTTTTGTTCGTTTCTTGCTCTCCTCGGTCTTCACCTAAAGAACACCTCTGCCACCGATCCGACATAATCTCTTCTCTCATCAGCTAAAGAGATCCACATGCTTGGATCGGTGAATAGGCCTGGATCTCAAAGTCTCTGTGTATTTAACTCTTTTAGTTTCCTAGGACAAACCTTGGTTTATTTTCATATAATGTGTCGACCTGGTCGAACACATCTTTTGCCTACAATTCCCAGTGCATCACTGTTCCTACTCTATCGTACCAATTGATAAACAGCAATAAATGGACTACATTACTGTATTTGACTATTATTAACTCATAATATTATCAATCCTTAGTTAACAACATTTCACTGTCCATGCTTGAGGATATCTCATATAGGTTCATTTTCTTGCGGTTCGAATAACGGATGGGGTTCGAAATTCTTAGAGTGTCACCAAACACGATAGTCACCCAAAGGAAACCGGATAGTACAATGCCCAAAATGTTGCATCTGTACAAAATGAGGACATTGGTTCGAATAGACTAATGTATAAGAATGAATGACAGTAATTCCTGATCCCAGAAATTCAGACATATGCGAACTAAAACGGTGTATAAGTCGACTTTTTAAGCAATGAGTATTTTCCCTAACGGGTCATATTAGTCTGTTTAAACCATATGAGCTCGACACTCTGATGGATACAATGCTACCTTATGTTGGAGAGTCGACTGATACGACGAATATTGGACCAAACTTGAATTAACAACTCAGTTTTGGGGTTGACTTATACACATATACAGTATTTCATTTCATATAAATTTTGAGGTTTCCTACAGTCATATGAATTTGCTCTAATCAAATTTTCCCAAAAAGATTTGCAGAAATGATTTAAATAATCTTTGATTTGCTCGTCTCAGCATTAATTTTATCAAAAAAAATCCCCCCTATATTAATGATCGATATGAGCTTATAGTATTCTCACATATAAGACGCACCAATAATTTGGTGAGAAATATTTGGAAAAAAGAGAAAAAAAGTAACTAAACGCACTGTAGAAACAGATGAAGAAATCTTGAATAATTGTAAAAATTCAAAAAAGATAAAATTCAAAAGGACAGAAACTCATGATGAAAATACAAAAAAGTTATACATGGCAATTAAAAAAAATATATCAGAAAACCTTGGAGAAGTTGAATTTAGAATTTCCAAACACCATCAGGGAATAAGGTGCGGGATGCTTTTCGGAGTTCTCTCATATATTTAAATAATGTGCGTCTTATACGGCAGAAAATACGGTATTTCACGTTCATAAATATCCCAATACAAAATCAAACACACGTAAACAACGTCTTATTATTTATTGATTTATTTATCGCGAGCATTTTTTTGCTATCTTGCTTTGATATTTGGTTGCTTTTTCAGATTGCTCTTTTTTCTATCCTATTAAGATGTTCTGAAATGATGTCCTTGTACCAGATTTGGTTAAGCTTTGGAAATATCTACTTGAATTATGAAATTTATACATCGATTGAATTGACAGAATAAATAAACAAAAATCATTGTTGTCTAGTTTGATCTCGACAGGAAGTTCCTCTCTTGTAAGCCTTGTTATTCGATTGGCCTGTTTATTATTGTTCATCCATCAGAAAGTGACATTCTTCCTAATAAAAAAATATCACACTTCGTCAAATTCTCCGATCGTAAAATTTCTGAAATTTGAATTTTGTCCAATCGGCATTTGCACAAGAAATAATGAATTTCTGATTAATAATTCTGAAATAAATGATACTTCAAATCTGCAAAAATTGAACTATTTTAATAAACTGAGAAAAAAAAAAATAGTGAAAAAATTAGTAGGAGCACTTCTACAGCCGGTCCAAGACTTTATAGGCACCCTAGTAGAATTTGATTTCGGGGCTGCCCCTCGCCACAGGCGGCCACGAGGCCCTAAGCTGCCGCTTAGTTTGCTTATACCTCTGGTCAATTCTGGCCTCTTTAGACCTGCCTTTATCGGCATTTAATTTAACCAGAATTTTTACATAGGGAACATCTTGGCGAACAGAACTTGGCAAGATTAAATATCTGTAAATAATAGCGACAGAAACAGTTTTTTTTTTAATAACTGTGATAAGTGAGTGTATTTGTTTTTCTTTGCGGCGGATGTACAACATTAATTAATTTTTAATTTTTTTATCAGCGATACTTCGGTCAGGCTCGTCAATGCTGTTTTTCAAACTCAATAAGTAATGTTACTAAATTACTTAAATGAAGTTGTACGTTCACCGAAAAGAATATATATATATATATATATATATATATATATATATATATATATATATATATATATATTATTATCATGGTGCTAAGAGTGCCATTAAATCAGTTAATAACTGTGATGGATAATGTTAAAAAATTTGGAATCATGATGATAGGGTTCGCCAAAGCTCGGCAATTTTTTTTATATTTCAAATACACTTGCTATTTTCAATATGAGACGTGTCTCACGATAAATTAATCAGTGAATACTATATATATATATATATATATATATATATATATATATATATATATATATATATATATATATATAAACTCTGGTTCCACATGGGAACACACATTCACACAGCACACACCACTGAAGATGGGAAGAATCCCGAAACATGTCTAGACAATTTACATCTAAGGATTAATAAATCTTACCTCTAAACACCTTACTCCCGAGTCTGTCTCACTCTCTACAGTACATATTATATATATATATATATATATATATATATATATATATATATATATATATATATATATATATATATTATGATTAATCTCATTATATTACTACAATCGGCTGATATGTTTCTATGCGTCCATCAATCTGTCATTTACTCTCTCTGCATATATTAATATATCAAGTACAGACATAACTGAATAGTGATTTGATGGAATGGAAAAATCCCATTCGAATATAACTAAATATATGTCAGTAATGTTTTCGTATATGAATTTTAGGGATTATCACTTAATCTATCTTATTCTGTTCATATTTGTCGAACAAGCTATTTACGTACAGACACTCATACATAAATATTGAAACAAAAAAAAACATATTTAAGAAAATACACCACCATGTATACACACATATTATATAACTCTAAGACATCCATACAAATCAATGATGATTAATTCTCTTAATCAAAACTCACATATGTGTATAATTATTTTGCAACAAGTTAATTTTGTACGAGTGTACATGTAAATTAAGTGGAGCTGTCATGAAATATTTGTATACATATATATATTTAATTAATGATCATTTTTGCAATTTATTTATTTTATTTTTCTTCCTTTACATATATATGTGCGGGTGCAGGAGAAAGAGAATGGGAGAAAAAAAAGTGAGAGAGGAAGGAAGAGGTTATAGTATTAAAAACCCCTCTGATCTTATTTTTTTCATAGACCAATTAAGTGATGTCATTTACAATTAGTATTTTAATTAAGAGACTGAACCTTCGGTGTTATCTTAATGTTTAGGTCAGCCTTTCTCAACCAGGTTCCGCAATAGGTAGTAAGGGTTCCCTCAAAAAATTTTTCTCCTGCGTGAAAAGAAGCAACCGACTGTCTCATTACAGTCGAAGATGAAATTTGTATTTGTTAGAAAAATAATGCAGAAACGAGTAAACCAAATATTGTTTGAATCATCTATGCATATCTTTTTTGAAATATTTAATTTACAGAAAATTCATATGACTGTAGGAAACTTTAAAATTTATATAAAATGTATTACGAGTCGACGTCGAAATTAATGTTTTAATTTAATTCGGCTCTGAATTACGTATTTGTGCGGCAGAGAATGGCATAAGTTTCACACTAAATTAAGAGCGTTCTCCAATTCATCTACAAATAAATGTAAAAATTGTAAAGATCCTTGAGCTTTACTTCAGTTCATATTGTTAATAAATTTCTACACTTCTCTATTAACTTCCATTAATCAAGACTTTATCCTTTGAAAAATGTTGGTTTTTTTGAGAATTTTTATTGTTTGCCCCTTGATTTTTTTTATATTTTTTTATGAATGTATGTAAAGTTTATGAAATAAGATTAATTCGATGAAAGATAAGCTAAGCTTATCCAAAATTTATTCGAGGAATCTAACTTCTATTATATATTTCGTATTAAATGTCCTTGGGATGAGAAAGGACTGGACAAAAAATAGAGTGCCTTTGAATGCTCCCCAAAATGAAGAAATGTGTATAAAACGATCTTCCTGTAAAATACTGATAATTACTATAAGATTGTGATATATGGACTTCTTTGAACACATTGTTATGTCGTTCTCTGTACATATAATATTTTTATGCGGGCGTTCTTTGAGGTATGAAAGTTATTTCAAGGGTTCCCCCAGTTCAAAAGATTAAAAAAATGCCGATTTGGATGCATCAGATTTACAAGTTACCATTACAATAGTCATCACCCTCATCATAATCATAATAATTATCGAAAGAAGTATCAAGCAGTCCATTTATCTCTGACACATTTCAATTATTCATAACTTCAAAAATGATAAACTAACTCGTGTAAACTTTTACACATTAGAGGTTTTAATAAACATTTTTAATACAAACATTTTTATTCATTTCAAACTAGTTTTTACTTTCATCTTAAATCTTATTTTATTTTCATCACAACTTTGAAGATAAAGGTAAAAACTAATAAAAAAAATTACTAATTATGTTACCATACTTCATCCAGAAATGAGAATAGATAGAAATGGATAACAAATTAAATATCATTATAAAACATTTTTGTCTGGTTGATTTTTGATAATAAGCTTTAAGGTGCATTCAAAAACAAAATTTAGCCTACTTTTATATTTTAAACAAATCTTTTGTCTCATTTTCACTATTATATCTCCGAAACCTCTTCCACTCTAGAATTTCAGGGAAATATAAGATAAAGAAAGCTTTTTCCGACGTATAACGCTAACTTATTTCATCTAACTTTGTCAATTATCGAATTTATAAGTAATTGAAAAGCAGCAGAGATAAATGAACTATTCCGTACGTCTCTAAATCTGAAGCCTTTTGTGTTGAATTCTAAATGAAATCATGAACGGAAAATCTTTCTTGGGTTACTTCTAGTTTTTTAGTAAGCTCAAAGTTTCAACCGGTTGATTCTCTAGTAACCTTCTGGTGATATTATGATCCAGATGTCTTTCTCTCAAAAATTCTTACTTTTCACAAAAGTTTTACTTTTTAAAAATTGTCTCTTATGATTTTAAACACGTGACTCCAGTTTGTTTCCATGACTACCAAGCCAAGAAATTCAGGTTCGTGCAAATCGTTAAGTTGTGTGTTTTTAAAAGGAGATTCGAAGTGAATTTCAGACTCGAGTTTATTTCACAAAATTTGCCAGTTCAAAGATAAAAGAGCAATCCTCTGATTTTGATCAGTTTATTACACCCTTTAATAAATCATTGATTTGTCGGCTGTAGTCGATCAACCATCCATTTGATAATTTTCCTTTTAAAAAGTAACCAAGTTAGTCATTTTAGTTTTAATCTTGGAACCAATCTTTGACAATATCGATTATAATTTTTCCATGAAACCATACATGAAATTGATAGGAACTTTGGTGGGCTGCAGCAGATTCAATGCATGCTTTTCAACATATCAACATGAAGGAAAATGATACACAATAAACTAAGTTTATATCTAACCCTTTTTTTGTTGAATATGACAAATGTAAAACCAAGAAGAGAGAATGCTTTTCCCCAATTTCCTTTCTTCATTTTTTGCCCTCGTACATATCATGAACTTTTAGGGAATCTGTCTGAATATGTTTTCACACTTGAATATGCTAGTGATTGGCGCGTGTTAATATATACTTAGATATGATTTTTTTTAATGTACTTATAGGATACTAGCAACAAGTGAGTAATTATCATTTCAGAAGTTGTTCGAATTATTGAACTCATTCTTTATGCGACTTGTGTTGTTCCTACGGTGATTCGGTCCATACATACTGCAGCCTTTTTCGAATCTACAATTCAGGAAAGACAGGGATCTCCTTCTTACAGAAATTCGTGGCTAATATACCGACCGGCTCACTTTATTCCCAGGAACATGAGTCACCGATTTTTTGTTCGCTGTCTATTCTATAGGCCCCGTCTTTCCTTATGAAGTGTACGTACGAAAAAAGCTGTAGAATGGATCTGCCGAAGTGTCCGGGTAACAACCTAAGGAACAAAAAGAATGAGGTCCAAAGTTCAAACAACACTTGGGATACTTAGATATAATTTTCTTTAGAAAACTATCGGCAAAGAAATTGAAGAGGTTACATATGTCACTTAACGATGTTTCTTAAAGAATACTGTTAGATATTTTTGTCCGAGCTGGTAGGATAATTTGATAGAAAGAAAGGCGTAAAAATGACAATGCATTTTGTACTTTTTGTCTTCGACAAATTATTTGAAAACATCTTTAGGTATCATATAACGTTTTCCATGCCTTTTCGTTTGTCAAATCACGTTTTGAAATTTTAAATGGCAATAAATTTTATAGAGAAAATTCTTAAACAAAAGCTTTCTTTTTGTTGTTACTAAACAACTCAAAAGCCGAAAGATTAGAGGAGAAACCTTTCACTTAAATCTTCTCATTTGAAAGACCAGTATCAGACAATGATTTTACATCCGACAAGAAACATAACGACTTGGAAATGTTGATGGCCTCGTTTTGGTGAAAAAAGGTTAATGGTTTAGTTTTTTTTAATTCTTTTTCACTTATGGTTATGCAATTTATTCATTAATTTTTTTGCGATTATTTGTTTAACTAAATCTAACTTTGGTTGATTTCTATGTGAATTTTCTTTTAATATTATAGTTTTATTTGCTTTCTTCCTTCAAAAGAGTCGATTCGAAATATTAAGATCAGTTTGGAGAATTTGATATTTATCTCAAATATATGTAAACAGACCATTTCCTGATATGCCTATTAATGCGAGCAGAGTATGTTTAAAATTCCGAGCCACCTGAAAAAAACCCTTATCGCTTGCAATCACGCGTTATATATATATATATATATATATATATATATATATATATATATATATATATATATATGTGTGTGTGTGTGTGTGTGTGTGTGTGTGTGAGAGAGAGAGAGAAGGGGAGAGTAATGTAATAGGCGAAATCCTGATAAGCACATTTATTTATTTTTCTTTTCGTCATGAAAATTACGTTTTCAGAATTTGTTTGTCGTTACTAACCCTATGCCGTTGTAAATTCTTATGGTGTAAATCCAATTTTCGATTCAACAACATTTTCTAAGGCTAAAACAACTTCCGATCTTTTTTCCTTCATTTCCGATTTACGGCGTTAATCAAGAATCGTTAAATGACGATCTAAGAGCTGTGATAAAAGCCAAAGAATTAATAAAAAATATACGAGTAAAATTCAACATTCACTGACGTGGCTTCATCTAAGAAATTAGAATGATATTCAAGAAAATAACAGACTTCCTTCCAAAAATCAGTATTTAGTACATGCATAATGGAAGCGCGAAGTCACCCAATGGTTTTCAACTCGAGTAAGAATTTATTTAATGTCACCATCGCGCTAATGCATAAACGAGGCATAAACTCGAATTTCTTGGCATTCTCTCCCATTTGCAGGCATCTAGACTGTTGATTGATTACAGGTATCTCACAATGAATAAGAGTTAGCTGTCAGGTCAGGAAGTATTTCAAGATCGAAAAAAAGCCAAAAGGTGAAGCTATTTTTTTTTTAGTTTTCTTTTGGTTTGGAGGAAATGTGTTTCCCTTGATTTTTGGCTGTCTTTTGACATTGACAATAGCCTTTTTTTATTACGATTTTGAAGTTTTATGGATCCGTCAATGAAACCTTGACCAATCTCAAGATTGATCTTAGAGCTACCTTTCTATGCATTTTGGTATCTTTCGAACGCTTACTCACTGAATTGTATGCTGAAAATAGGTAGGGGTCAATATAGAAATACGACCAAGTTTTTCTCGCTATTGCTTGAAGACTCACAAAATGTCTTCTGTTTGGTTAGGTTTTTGGGGGGACAAAAATGGACCAAAATGTTGTTTCCGTCATCAAAATTTGACAAAATGAAATAAAACTGAGAACATAAGATGGCACCACCGGCAGATCTCTAGGACGGAGCGTCTGCCCAAGGGTGACAGAAAAACTGTAAAAAAATAGTGCAAGATATTGAAAATTATTTGTCTAAGATATTTAATCGGAAATTGATTATTTTGATTATTTAATGATATAATACTAAATGTATTTAAATACACTTGTCATTGATATGAAAATATGCTTGTGTTTATTTTGAATAGACTGATCATTCAACGATAGAAGAATCATTTGGATCAATCAGGTCAGCTGTAAAGTAATTAGGTTGGTCAGGTTTTGTCAGTTGGATCGGGTCAATGGGTTTGTTTGGGTTGGTCGGTCTGATTTTTGGGCCTTTTTTTTTTTTAATGACGGCTGTCGTTTTTATTGTACAGATACTATGTAACCTAATCCTATCATCCACTCGATACGTGATGAATGATATGACTACAGCTAAATTATCCCTCTAAAATGTCACAAAAGACCCAGACAGCGTGGTACCTTGTGGTTGAAATAGTTATTCGTCTCCTTCCAGTTCCAGAGGTTTGTGTTCGAATTCAGGCAATGAATGTTTATTTTCCAGGCAAAAAGACCTTATACATTTGGGAGATTGCTGTAACACAATCCCACTCGCCCTTATTTCCCCATTTGGCCTTGTGCTGTTGTTAGTTAAGCTTTAGGTCTCTAGAGGTTATCCCTTGACTGCTGGGGTTGTCGTGACGGATCTGAGGGCAGAAGCAGAAGCCCTCTTCCATGCAGGCCTATCTTGTAGCCTGCACTAAGAGTTACTCTGCTTTTAGTGGCCTTGTGATAGCACGGCAGAGCTCCACTCTGAATCATACGGATACCACCTAATTAGGGTGTGTATCCCTATGGAGAAGATTCTGTCTTGGGCCACTGCTGCAACTCTTATGCCTCGGGATACAGTATAAGAACCTCAGATAAGCAAACAAATAATTTTTCTCCTTTGAAACGGAGTGAATATCAAAAGACGGATTCATACAATATTGACAACCCCATGACCACCTCTGGTCCCGGAAAAACCAATCAACCCAAAACAATAATAAGCGATCATCTTCCATGAAAGCTAATGGTCTATCCATTTTCAGGTAATTTTCATTGTTCTTTGAGCACCTATAAACAATACAATTCCCTGCAACTAGTCCCTCCAACAAAACCTTCTTTAGATGATGAATCCTGGACCAGGCATGATTTCGGAGCTGAAACATCATCACCACTAACCCAAGCCCGCCCCAGCAATATCGCACGATATCAACAGGCTTTGTTCATTTTCCACCCCGTGTGAGAAAACCAGATCCATTCAGATATAACCTCTGCCCGATCTGAGAGTCTCTTTATATATTCCTTTTTTTCTGCTGTAGATATTCCAAGTTTTGTTAAGTGTGCCAAAGTCTCGATTTCAATTGCAACGGCTTTAAAGTCGAGTTTGTTAGTCATTATACATTGAAAGGCGCTATTAAAAAGTTAGAGTTTCTTCAAACTGGCATATTATATAGTCGTCACATAACACATAACGCCTGTATAATGAAGTGATGGCTTTTTTGGAATTCTTTCAGATTATCGGCGTAAAACGTTTGTGGATTTTTTTTGTATGTATTTACAGCAAGTAAACCTTGTCATACTTTTGCCTGAAGAAATGTGCATGCCTCTTTATACGAGTTTTTCTCTGTAAAGATGATGAATATAACAGTTAAAAAGATAAATAAGAGACGTATTGAAAAACTCCGTCCTTTTTTTTTTAAGACAAAAATCAAATAAAGTTTTGAAACATCATTATTATCATGTGTCTTTATGCTTGATTTCTTTTTGGTGGCTGTTGCAGGGGAATCAAGTGACTGCAAGTCTCAGTCGCCCTCCCCCAGCATCCGAACGTACTTTAACAGTAGTCTTAATTCTCTCTGGTCATGTGATGTCCAGTTTTTTTCCAGTACCTTTACAAAGTCCTTGCAACCATTCCTTGTGCTTCTATCCTTATGGATTTGATTCTTACTTTATGTCACGTAGTTATGAAGTTCACCGTTGAAGTATTGATACTTTGACGTTTTCTTCTTCTTTATACTTCAATCTGTATTCTGCTTGAACATCAATATTCACTATTTGACGGTTGAACGACCGTAGCCATCAGAAATGGCGAAAGATTCTATCTTTTTTTGAAATATTTGCGCGTGTTCGAGTGCTCCTGGAAAGACCGTTTTATTTACAGACCTGAAAATTTGACCCCCCCCACTCTCTAAGAAGTTTTTTTTTTTTTTTGAAAAAAGGATTTTTTGACCTTTGGGGTAGCAGTATTAATTACATGTAGATTCTCCAGAATCTGGATCTTTCTACATGCTTTTACTCTATTTTAGATGTTTCCTAATGAAAAACGCCAGTGATGTCATTAAGAGAATTCATTCTGACCACATTTATTCTTCAATGGAATTTCTTTTCATGACTTCAAATTTTGACGCGACGGTTGTTCAGTTATTGACTGTCATGGCGAGTTTCTTTTTACTTTCTTCTCAGTAACGACCGTATTTGATGACACTGCCTTATTTCAGCAGGGAATCCCGAGAGAAAAATCGCATTTCCTTGAATGTTTCCCACCCTCTTATCAAACTTTCTTCTCCTCCGTCTCTGTCACACTTGTAGTATCAGTAGTAACCATCAGCAGGTTTTGTACATTTGATAACTGTCAGCGAAGCCAAGGACTAGTAATAAGTATGTGCCATTTATCTCGAGGCAAAATGATAAAACGCAGGAAACGTCGTTTTTGTTGAGAAAAAGAAAAGGACAGGAGCCAGTAAATCATATACTTAACGCGTAGAGTAAGCTGCAATATAAAACAGGCATGATTGGGTAGGGGCTATCACTCGGTGGGAATTGTGCAAGTGTCTTGAGTTCGACCACACATGAAATAATAAGAAAATTAAGAAAAACCGACATATAGAGTCAGAATACAAAATACTTTAAGATTTCAATATTCAGAGAAATCATCATGTCCAAGTGTCAAATCCATGGTCCCTGGTGGATCAAAGGATAAGACTGAAAGGAAGTGAGAAGATGGGAAGTCATCAGGACTTTGCACAAGAATTGCAAAAAGAAATGGAACATGCGAGAAGTACCCATGATCATTGGCGTGCTTGGAACAGTTTCAGATCCTTGCAAAGGGGTTGGAAGAGTTATATACTAGAAGAATACAGCACTACTAATATCTGCAAAAATATTGAGGAGTTTGCACAAGATCTGAGGCGACTTGCTATGACTTGATCTCCAGTGATAGTCACCGTATATCCCTAGATTGAAGATATTTATGGAAGTTTAAAGAGTACGATTGTTAAAATAATTGATAATCATTTTTATACATCTGCTCTAATAGCTGAAGAACAGGCCTGAGTGATGAAATATGTTGCCAAAAACTCTGTCCGGGACATGAAAAATGTTCCTTGTGAATGCAACGATCACACAGTACGCAAGCTCACTCTATAGCGTCTCTCTGAAGAGTGAATAACCCAAGGTGAAAAGTATCTATTCACACATACGCAGTAAGGTCCCATCGGGTAGTCAAGTAACATCAACCTATTCTAGAGATATTCAAAACAGTTGAAAATTTTCTAGACGGACATCTTACAAGGGAATGCAGATGCTTTTAATTGATATCAAGTAACTAGAAATAAGAAAAAGTAACTTAAAAGTTAATTAATTAAGTTAGATATATCTGCGAGAAGCTGAATTAATCCATTCATTTAGCTTTTTTATTTATGAAAAAAAAAATGAGGGTGTAAAATTCGCCTCTACTCGTGCGTTGAACATCAACTTCAAGAGTATATCAACATTTACAACTGACCAGAGCACTTTGCACAGAGAGAGAGAGATTTTGATATTTAATAATACGGCATTGGCTTTTTAGTATCTGGATACTCACTTTGGTTTGAGTTCTACCTGCTGGGCTTTACATGCAAGTGCCTTGTCAAATTTCTGTTCAGACGGAAGTTAATGTATCATCTGATAAATGGGAGTTTACGTAAGATAAGAATTATTCCATTTGATTTGGGGAACATGTAATGTAATCATAGAGTTTGTTCGCATTTCTTTTAGTGTCGACTCGCATGGCATAATGTTCTTCTAGCGTCAATCTACGTCGAATAGTTACATGCCCCTCCCGCCAGGGGACGTGAAAACAGTGCACATTAGTAGGGGATTACATTACTTATCAAAGTAAACTAAAAGCTCAAATCAAATTTTAGAAAGTTACCATATATGCCGGACTATAAGACCAGTGGTTTACAAGGGTATTTGGAGTATTACCGCCCACTGCAACTGTCCATATTGAGCTTCTGGTGGCACCCCCTAATCAAAGGATACAGCGTAATGTTTGTATATTTTTCAATTGAATGTTAGACTTATAAGGTATTATTGTAAAATCAAAATTAACACATTTACCTCGCAACTGACGATTTTTAGTTTATGGAGATTAATATTTTAAGTTAAAATGACTCTCAAATGTGAATAGGTGTATTTTGAAGCTTTGTGATAAAAAAAAGTACTATCAATATAATGTAGGGCTGGTATAACAACTGATTTGAAAACAAACCCTGTATGCAGACGTAGGCCAATTCTTCATTAGTGATGGTTTCCTGCTGATAGGGTCGTAAAGAGAAAGCTTTAAATGTATACAAACACATTCCCATAAGAATATGTATATGTGTGTATATACATTTATTTGAATTTGTATATCTGTTAATGTGTGTATACTAAAGACTTCATTTTTGAAATTATGTAAAAACATAATTCTAATTTCAAGCTCTTGGAAAGAATTAGTGTGCACATATATATATATATATATATAGGTATGTTCATATGCGTATAGATGAGTCAGTCACTGATTATATATATATATATATATATATATATATATATATATATATATATATATATATATATATATATATATATATATATAAGGTTTTCTTTCAAATCAGGAGTTGCAATACTTGCACTGCATTACATTAATATTACTTTTTTATCACAAAGCTTCAAAATACACCTATTCACATTTGAGAGTTGTTTTAACGTAAAATAATAATCTTCATAAACGAGAATTCGCCAGTTGAGCGGTAACCGTCGTGAAAAGAAAACAAAGTGATATTTCACGCCAGAAAGTTTATTATTCTCTGGAAAAATCGATTAGATTGAAAAAAAAATCATTTATTAATTAGTTCTTTGAATGTAGGCTTCTAAATTGACATGACGGTTGACAGTACACAAAATGAAATCGGAGAACTGAGTTCAAATTCTAGCTGAAGTAGTTGGTGTTCACTTTGTTTTTATATCATTTGAGTAGGCACAAATCCACCTCTCCCTATAGGTAATATCAGGGATTACCCCCTGGTGCTGATATCATGTAACCCAGTACAACCTGTCACTCGTTACTTAGAGAAGAGATGGGCGTCACTAAGTAACACACATTGCCTCAGGGATTGTAATGAAGGTCCCAGCATGGTATCCTGATAATCTACTAGGTCATGGGATAATTTAATTTGATTTGGACCTTTTGGTTTCGAAAAAATACTTCTTTAAATTAAACCTTGTTGATTCTATCTAGATTACTTGTGTTAGGCATATTGAGATACATAAGGCCGTACAGCACCAGGTCATTAAAAGAGCATCTATATGTGAATATGTACGCATGCACACGTAAGAGTTAATACATACCATCTAATATATACTTGTGTGAGGGATATCTAAGGGCAAACGGCTATACGACATGAGTTCCTTTTGAAGATAATCTCTTTCTCTCTCTCATATATATATATATATATATATATATATATATATATATATATATATATATATATATGTGAATGATAGGGAATGGGACAGACTCAACAGTAAAAGTTTATGGAGACTTTATTTGTTAACTAATCAATTCATAAATGAATTGATTAGTACGCTATACATGTTTCAGGAGGGGTTTCTATCTTCGGTAGCACGTGAGTACGTTTTACTGGTTAAAAAATAAATCTAGCATCAAAAGCACACACACAAACATACTCACTTACATATATAGGTGTGTGGGGGATGTATATATTGTTTTGGAAAAGAAGACACTCTAATTAGTACAAATTCTTTATTGGAATGTAGTTGTTTACGTTTTGTCCATGGGAAATAGTGGTTTTCTTCAAGAGCAACAAAGCGGGAAGTGTCTGGAAAGATGGTGAAACTACGTTTAAGTACCTGGATGATAGTGAGGTGAAAAATATTGTGTTACAGTACGGGTGGAGGGATGTAGGCTTTATTAGTTTTCATCAGTAATCTGCAGACATGCTTGATAAGTCTATAGTCTCACAATAATTATCTGAATCATTCTTATCTAAAAGTTTCACTGAATAAAGTCATTGCAAATTGTTTCATTGTATAATATACGGTTTATGTCATTAATATCCATCACTGAAATAAGTGCATTGAGAAGGACGGAAATAGTGTGCACATGAGTGAGAGAAAGGTTCTTATTTTTTCATTTTAAGAATTTTAGGGACAAACACACACACACTTACACTCACATATAGTATGAGAATGCAAATTAATTACTTGTTTCAACTGTATTAGTTAAATTATCAAATTAGCGGCAACATTTAAAGTTGTTGGTTTCAATCAACAGTTAGCCCAGCTATCAGTGAACCAAAACAAATCTGAAAGGTTGCAATAGTTCTTGCCCACAGAACACACAAAATCCTTTGAAAAACAGCAGACCAAGAGAAAAAAAAAACCCTCGGTGCCTATCAAGACCAATAAAAAGAAAAAGAAAATACATGCATTAAGAAAATCACTACCACCTCATACTTGTCATCAGGATTGCCAACTTAGATGTGATTTTTCAATGTTTAATTCAGGAAGACCCTCTTAAATTCGAAAAAAAAAATCTCAATAGGCCAAAATAAACTTAAAAACATAAAAAATTAATTTTTTTAATCTGAATATCATTAACACTGGACGTACAAATTCGAAAAAACAAAAACAAACAAATCATAAAACATCTAAATTGGTAACCATGTTTGTCATAGGTATTTGAATATACAGTACTTTTATATAAACGATAGTTTGTTTATAATAAAAGATATATATATATATACATATATATATATATATATATATATATATATATATATATATATATATATATATATATATATATATGCTCTGAGTGCCTGTTGTGTGCAATCTGGCCCCATTTACCAATGTACTGTAATGAGTTAGCTCCTCCCTGAATGACCCACTCTCGTAACTGTACCGTAGTAAACATCTATGTCTTTGTACCTTCATCACTTTTTCTATCTCTTATATACATAACATACTCTACTCATATTTATATACTCTTATGTATGAAGCATCAATTGATACTGGAGAGGGCGAATTCCTACAAATGTTAGGCAACTTCTTATCTTGGGAGAAATGTTTAGTTGATAAAAACATTTATCCTAATTTAACTCAGATGGCAAATTTTCTTCCAATAAAACTGAGCCAATCTACACTGAGAGAGAGAGAGAGAGAGAGAGAGAGAGAGAGAGAGAGAGAGAGAGAGAGAGTAATTTCCAGAACATTAGCTATTTTCTCATAATGGGTGGGATATATTATGCTAATAGAGCGTATGTATAATGTCAGTAAGCCCCAAACAGGGATCGGTGATCTTTTGAGTTCTACTGATTGGATAACGTACTAATGGATGAGGACTGAGCCAGATAAAAGCCATAAAAACGTGAAAGATCAAAATTATCCATTTAAATATTCCTACTTTTATTTTTGCCAAAAATCAGTGAATAATGCACGCTAGCATTTGATAAAACAAAAATGTCATCAAGTAATCAAAGAACTCCATTTGGTCACAATTCATTTCAATCAAGGCATGTTTTGAATCTAGAAAGAATCGGTGAACTCTTTGAACATAACGAATATGCATAGTATCCCAATATTTGCTCGTGAGTCGGTTGAAATCCCTTTGCGGACTGGATCTGTCCTGCTGGTCATAGGTTGCCTGCCCCAGTTCTAAAAAAAGAAAGTTGGGTACTCAATATTTGAAACAAAGAACGGTTGATTTCATTTATGTCAGAGATGCATTGTAGGCCAAACAATTAATAGGTTTGTGTTCACTTTGCACTCCTAAATCCCTATCTCCACCTCAAAGATGAGGCCAAGGATTACTGGTACCGTGTAACCCATTACAAGTTGTTGCTTATTCCTTGAAGAGGAGATAGACACTACCAAGTAACCTCTCATTACCCTGAGAAATACCATGAAGTACCCAGCATAGTAACCCAACGATCTACAAAGTTTTAGATTATTTTTAGTTCTGATCCGTCAATTAGGTGATGATTAATCTCATTATCTTTAAAAACATTATGAATTGAATTGACTTTCGCAGTCTAATTATCAGGGTGAGGTAAAGGGCCACAACTCTTAAGAGACGATCCCAATGGAATATGACGGCCGATGACGAAGTCTTGGTTTCTTTTGCGTCAGGTTATTGATCTTTGCAAGTCTCAAGTCTGGTCGAGACCAGGACTTTATACCTATAAGTTTTTTTTCTTATCACCATCCCCTTGGTAGGATGCAAGTCCACCAAAAGGATACTTCACCCTAATCAGGCTCAGAGAGTTCTCAATTTGCTGCTGATTGCACAGGGACATTTGTCCATTAAGAGGAGTTTTCCTCACCCTTCGCCCACACCGGGAATCGAACCTTTCTGCGTGTGAGGCATTGCACTATCTGGGAGGACACAACTATTAGAATAAATGCACGGAAAGAAAGATACACCTTTTTTTAAGACATCAAATAGAATAAACAATGCAGTGGGATCGAGGGAAGAATTTACGAAGTATAAATGAAATACAATGTAAAAATAGATGTATGATTTATGACAAAGGCGGAAAGGAATTACCCGGGCAGTTGATCGACCCAAAGATCAGTCAGATTTCGAATATCATGAATACACAAATCTAAGTATATATATATATATATATATATATATATATATATATATATATATATATATATATATATATATGAATGATCATTTCAAGATACGTACATGTTGAATTCGATAAAATAACCTTTCCCAGACCCAAAACAAGTAAGTGAATGTCACATTGTGTGGAAATTGAAATACTTGTATGTGTGCCTTTTGTTCGTTATAATATTGCCCTAAGTGAAATTTCAAGAACGACATAGCTTTAGGGGAGGTAATACTTGATCAGTACCGCTGGGGAGCCATATCTAAAGAACGATTTTGTTTTCAAATCCCCGTAACCGCTCCATAGTAAATAACCGATGATCCTCTCAAGGAAGTTCCACTTTAAGATCTATTTCTGTTAACCTTTCGTTAAGCGTCGTAAAACGTTTTAAAAGAATTGATGGATAACCGATTTATATGACATAATGGAAGGAATACATAAAAGAGTTTTAATTTCAGCAATGTAATCCTTTGTTCTAAATGCTGCAAATCTTTATGACTATCTCTCTATTCATGTGCACACGTATCTTCCTCCCCCCTCTCTCTCTCTCTCTATATATATATATATAAATTACACATTGCGTTATATTATATAAAACTTATTCGAAATGATTTGCCGTCATTACATGCTTAATGTATCACTCAGTTCAGACAATGTGAATAGAATAAACAATTCAAGACAATGTGGTTGGTGCAAGGATCGAACCTGCCACCGATAGGGTAACCGCTTCAACGCAGCGATTCTCTTACCATTGAGCTAAACAGTCGCCTGTGACGGGAGATCATTTCCAATAAGTTTTTATACATCACACGATTTATAATTCATTCTGTCACATCACATATCCATTTCTTTATATATATATATATATATATATATATATATATATATATATATATATATATATATATATAGTGGTCTCAAAATGGGTAATGTCCCTACTACATTCTGTTCAAGCACGCTCTTCTAACTCTCCTAACTATTGCGTAGCATATCTATGTGTCTATCTATCTGTATCTCAGTTGGTTTCCATCTCTCTCTGTTTTTATTTTCATCTGTCAAGCCATTATCTCCCTCTCTTTTTTTCATATGCAATGTTTAGATGTGTATGTTTTTCTCTCTCTCTAACTCTTAAAAATAAGAATATACCTTGTCGGCATCAATATTATATACCATGATTTTATCACTAAATTTTTATCTGTATAAAATATATTCAACAATATCTTTTGAAATACCAATATTATCGGAAATATGCTTCATTAAAAAAAAGTGCAACATTTTGTTTACACAATTATAAATTATATGGTCGTGCGTTCTAAATCGGGGGAAAGTTAGATAAATATTTTCTTTATTCAATTTAGGTTTCTAGTTTCAGAATATATTCATAATAGAATAAAGACCTTTTGTATGACTTAGAATAACCTATCTGAATATATATGTGTATGTAATTGCCCCAATCCTTAATATCAAAATCATTTTTCTTTCAAATTTTACATTACTGTTTTCAAACGTTTTCTTTTATTCTTTTCATTTGTTTAATGTAAATCTCGCTCATATTGTTTTCCCTGTTTTCCTTGTACGTATTCCATATATGCTTCCTCGTCTCTTTCTCTTTTTAGTCTTGTCGAGCAACTGTAGCCATCAAAGATGGAGAAGGGTTCCATACTTTTTATAAGTGCATGTCTTTGTTGGTGCGTCCCAGCAATCCTGGCAATACCGTTTTGTTTGCTGATTTAAAATTGGCATCAGTATCTCACTAAAACCCTCCTAAAAAATGTGGGTTTAAAAAAAATTGGGGAAAAAGCTTTTTTTTAACCTTTTAGGGCCTCATTCTATCGTATTTATTAATAACATAGAGATTATCCATAATCTAGATATTTGTAAACGTGATGGCGAATCTTGTTTATTCTTTGGCCGAACTCAAGCTCAAACTGGGTGTTGATTTTGTCTTTTTTTCCACCGTGACAAGAACAACGAGTAAAAATGAACATTCCCCTGTCGTGATTTGAAATTTCGACCAACTGATTAGTAGTCGCGTCCCCAACCGACTGAGCTACAAATTTCAAGTGAGAAATATGCAAGGGCTTATTTCATTCTTATAGATAAACAGGTTTACCAAATGAACATTTCCCTCTTGAAATCACGACGTAGTGAGTGGTAGCCGGCTTTCTTACCAAATGCACTAGCTGGACGCGTGGCAATCCCATCAGTGCTAACAACTAACATATCATCATTACTCTCGCGTATATATTTCTGCAATTAATTTATGTAAATTTGTGAAAGTAATTTATTACCTATGGAATGTATCAATAGTAAATATAACTTGCAAAAGCAGTTGAAAATAATATACCTCCTTTTATCATTATTGATTATTTCTGTTATTTACCAATATTCGTATTGTTTTACTTCTGCTATAACTTAATTTGAAGGCTTGAGACTTGATAGTCATAGTGAAGAGCCCCTTTTGCTCCCATTCAAGCATAAACATCCTCTTCTATTTTTACCTTGTTCATAGCATTGCAAGAGTTGGTAGGTGAAAAGGAAAGAATGAAAGAAATGAAGAGAATGAATAATAATCAGATAGCGTACCGGTTGTACGTACAAACAATCAGAATAATTGTATAATTCTCCAATTCTCTTTTCTATCACTTATTAAATTTCCTTTTCTTTTCACTTCTTCGTCATCTTTTCCAGACTTATTTTCCTAGTTTTTTTTCCTGCTTTCGTGATTTTGGATAAGACACTCTCTTTGTCTTTCTACCAGTTCTTGTTTTGTCAAACTCCTACAATTGAATTTTGACTTTGTTTTCGTGTGTAACAACGATGACAAGTGACGATGGCCAGTCCAAGAACCGATGACACCATGCACGAATGACTGGGACACAGTGAAGTACTCTAAAACTAATGACGAATTCACTCCCATTTCTAAAGCCCAACTCAGGCCGACTTATTTTGTCAATGTTTGCAAATACAATTCATAGGAAGCTATCAATAAAGGAGTTGAAATGGGGTACCAAGATTTGGAATGATGTTGTATGGAGAAAGGAATTCTGTATTGTTTACCTTCTAGATTTTAATGAAACAAGGGAGTTTGAACCTAGCGCAGTCAAGATTATTTGTCTCTATATATCTTTGTGTAACCCTGTTGCTTTTCAGCCCTACTGTCCCACTTTAGAACGAAGTTAAATTCAACTATAATCAGATGACGTAACACATTTTCTCAAATCTATTTTGATTGTTATTGCGATTGACAACGATATTTCTCTATTGGATGTTGCTATAAACGATATCATAAATAACTAGATTAAGAACAGCATCTCATTATTTCAGGTTTAAAATCTCCTGAAGATTTTCATGTAGCCGGGTGCACCTTTTGAATGGTTTTGTCCGAATAGTAACAACGATACATTACTGTCACGTTGAAAGAAGCGAATAGAACGAGAATAAACGAGATTAGAATTTGGATTGAAAGTAGTTACTTGGGCTTTAGCATTACTGGCGGCTGTTTAGTTCAATGGAAATAGCATCGCTACATTGAAGCGGCTACTCTATCAGTGACAGGTTCGATTCCTGCAGCGATCCCATGTTCTTGAATTGTTTATTCTATTTACGTTGTCTAAGTTGAGTGATACATAATTCGTGTAATGGCGGGAGATCATTTCAAATAAGGCTCCATGTAATATAACGTAGTTTATGATCATACATACAAGTAGTAAGTGCATTTTTGTTTGCATCCATATAAAACGTAAGCATTAAGGCACACGTACATATTTTAAACTTGAAACCTTCCATTTTTCGTGTATCTTATTTCTGCAATTTCTCTCTTTCTGACATTCAAATTTTTCTTTTTATTAAACTTTAAGTCACACAAGTTGTCCATTAGATATTAGGACCTCCTGTAGAGCAAAGTCTTTCAGGAATAGGCTCTGAAACGACGTACGAATTCTAGCCCATGAGTAAGGACAATGGGCAGGTGACCTCAGTCGCCTGTATGCAAAGAACATATATATATCCACGTACATAAAACTCTATAAGAACTCAAAAAACTATAAACTTGGAACTCAAATACTGGTTGTCTCCAAGGATGTTTTTTTTTTTTTTCGGAATGATTTTCAACTTCTAGTATAATTTCTCACATACATATCTATGTCATCAGATATGTATACATAATTTTAATTGAATGAATATATATATAAGTATTCTCAGGGGTTCTGGCAAGATTGACACCCGTGACCAAAAACCATTTAAATCGGAATTAAAAGCTAATTCAATTTTCATAAACTTACCATTAGGAGGAATTGGAGAATATTTTCATATGAATTTTTTTTTATTATATAAACGGAGATATTCTTGATTTAATAATTTTTTTCAGTCGTTGAAAATTTAACTGTGAAAAATCAATAGTCAGATAATTCGGATGCCTTATATACCCTAATTTTAAAAATCTACAGAAATTCAGTTAATTATAGAAACTTAATAAACATTGCTGTATTTGTTGCATTAATAACTCGATTGATTTAATAGCAGGCTTCCTTCTTTTTTTTTTAATAGAGGGAATATTTTTATTTAATGTAATTTCTATCACCTACCCCTGATATCTCAGTAAAAATGTCACTTAATCGTGAATAAGTTTTAAATGTTTTAAAGTTTTCGAGACTCTTGGGAAATATATCTCCAGATGTTACTTTACATCGTAAATCTCTTTTAGAAGTCTTCTGAGTCATTTTATTTCTAGTTTTAAGCGCTTTTATAGGTTACCCTTGAAAGGGTAAAAAGTCGAGATTATGCTTAAAAGCTAGAATATGAAATAAAACATTTCTTTGTTTGTAACTTTTTAGATTTTTTCATCAAAGTTGACCTATAGTATGCAAAGAAAAATTCTCGTTTTATTCTTGGTCCTTAAGCACCTGAATAGACACATTTTAATAATCCATTGTAATCTTCATCTGCATTTTTGCTGACGAGAAAATATGAATCTTGTATGTATGAAGTCCCAGTAACACAATAACCAGTTCATTTCCCTTTTGGTATTCGCAGTATTGTCAGTATGAGTGTTAAGATGCCTCTTATCTGGAATGAGCTGTTTTGGATAATTATCCGGTGTCGAAAGATATTTGTAATCTTATATCTGTTTGGACGGCTACACTATGGAAAGGACGAACGTTATCTTCGGCTTACGTCACCTTCTACCGATCAAAAAAGTTTGTGGGAATACATATATATATATATATATATATAGGTTTCCCCAACTATCTAAAAGTAGTGCTTTCTAACCAAACCTTTCGCGAGTCGAAATGGAATAAAGCAAAGAGGCAATCACCATTAATTTACATGGGAACATTTTTTTTCGTTTCCAGGCCTCCTAATGGAGATCATGGTATATTGGGTCGAATCATCGAAGGTTGGAGCTGTAAGAGGTATATGAGATTGGGTTTAAGAGAGAGTAAGAGGATACGCGCTACTTCTATAAAAACTCGGTGTGAATCAAATGTTGAACGTAATTTCTGCTTTTTACTTTATTTTGGAAAAAACTAAAAATTAGGACGTAAAACGAACTTCCAAAAAAAAAGCGGGGAATACCTCTACATGAGAGAGGGAAATATTATTTTTTAAGATATAAACATGCTTTGATATGTATGAATTCTTGTATGAATTTAATATAATTGCATAACGTGACCCGTTCCGCCAATACAAAGATGGTTATCAAGCAAATACTCAGTCAAAAAGAATAGGTTTGACTCCTCTCTTTTGTTTGTGCTTGTTAAGTTTTTAGATCACTCGTGAGCAGCATCCTTATCAGCTTGGAAGACATTTTTTGTTTTTTCTTTTCTTTCTTCATGCCGATTCATCTGTTTATAGCCATCATCCACTGTCATTATTTATCATTCAAATATATCCCGTATTTGACGGCATTTCTTAAGTATAAGAGGGGAGATTCTGACGACTGGGAATCCCAGAACCTCCAAACGCTTCGCCCATGTATACACTCTGGAGAAGACCTTCCATTGTTTGTAGAGATATATCGGAGACCATTTATTTCATAATTTAGAAAAAATATTGTTTTATATGCGAGTATGAGATCCTTTTGAAATGAAATAATTAGACTTGGTAACCAGCGACGTACGTTCTCCTATAGAATATCCCTGACGGGATATCGTTGAGTTGTATGTGCATATGAATCATAAGTACCAGCAAATAAGATATTATTTATGCTTGATGCAAGACTATTAATAAGGAATGGTTTTTCTGATTTTTAAAACTCTTGTTTTGCTCCTGTACAAGTAAACATAGGTCAGTAGATCGTATACGCCAGGAATTGTCCATGAGGTTTTTATCAAACTCTTTCAGCTATTCGTTAGACCATATTCAAGATCAAAGATTATAATGCTTGATGGGAGGGGGGCAAAATAGTTGCTAGTTGTTCTTAGTAAACGTATATATATATATATATATATATATATATATATATATATATATATATATATATATGTACGTACACACAAAATAAATCTCCCTGAGATTAAGAAATGTTGAATAATTTTCCCAAGAGGTTAGCTTGTGTGTTATCAATCTTACACGAATTAACAACCTAACTGGATTAAATATTTCAATCTCTAGTTCGTTGACCTAATCATAGTTATCAGCAAACATGGTTATCGGAATTACTTTTTGTCTTGCGTTAATCAATAATAGTTTCCGAAATAATTTGTATTAATCCTTGACGTATGTAGTTGAGCAAAACTGTTTGATATTCGAAGGAGGCCAATTCCAGACATCAGAAGGAATTCCCGCCAACTACTTAGTCAGATTCAGTTTCGTAAGAGGCGTCGAAATATTTTGCTCTAAGGATTTTTCTCGGTCTGCTGATTCTACTCAGAGCTCCGATCCATTTTTTTTTTTTTTTTGACCTTCGTCGACTAAATCGAAAAAGAGGTTCTGCTTTTCGCCCACTATTTGTTTGTTCAGCCTTCTAGCTTGTTTGTTTATATTTGCGTTACGTTTATATCACAGATTTTACAAGTACTACACCGAACACCTGTGAGAGATCCTAGTTTAGGATTACTTTATTCCCCGAAAAAAGTTTTGAAAATTAACCCTGTACCCTACAGGCCAAGTGTTACCTTTTTTCATACGCCTACCCTATTTCTTTTATATATTTATTTTCAAGATGTGGCAAGTCAAAAATCGGGATGCACCCTCGACACTGGGCTAGTTTATTTTCTCCATCTTTAAATATAGTTATCTACTAAGGATATCTTAGTCTGACGTGAGTGATGAATCGAACTCATTACATTAACTAATTGGCCTGCCAAGCGGAACTGTTAACCATGACGCTGCGGTACTCTGGTGGATTCTCCTAACACCCATTGTTTTTTCCGTTTTACCCAATGAACTATAACTTTAACTGTCTTATGGTAGTTATTTACCATTTTCAGTGTATCAAGGTTTTTAGCGTGCATCTTTCAATAGGGATGTGTGTACTTGTATAGGTGAATTCCGGATTTTTCGTCTTCTTATCGTGTATTGTTTCGCAATAAGTCAAGTATCGAAACTTCATCTGAAGCTATTTTCTCGTAGATCCTTTTTGTTGATCATAATTGTCAGAAGAAGCCGATTATGGTATTAATAGTTATCCATATAAAAGCCATATGTTTATTTGTATACTTGTTCGTATTGTTATATATACGGTTCCTGTTATAACCTCATAAGTTATAATGGATTAGTCCATGTGAAATAGCATAACACAGCTAATGAAAACAATTAAAGGGCTGTAAATTATGAGATGGTGTACTGTGATAAAGCGATGAAGATCACGTCATAAAAACTCTCTATATCTCATGGTTACACATCAAAGCAGTTCAAGTTGAGTTGAGACTTGAAAAAAATAAAATTAGGATACTTGAATGTTGAAAATGAAAATATCTTCAGGCTCCTTAGTGCCGATCCACACATAATTTACACCGCCATTTTTGACGGGTATATGCTAGATTTTGAATACATTTTTAGAGACCTATTCCCTCAATCTAATATTTTGCGTGGAACTTGACATTAAATCAAACACTCGGTCATTTAACCGCTCTGAGACACCTAAACCATGTACTCGTATATCTAGAGGTTAGTATGATTACTGGAATGTACGTCCCATACCTCTTTTAGAAGTCTATCGGGACGTATGTGTCCTGAAAAATGAAGTAAATAAGATTTTCCGGGCTTTAACAACCACTAATAATGACATCATCTTACTATTAAACCTACGCAGAAAATAATTTGCATTACATTATTGAACAGGGAAGACGAACTGGCAAATTGATCTGCCAATTCAGTGTTCATAATCTGTTCCTAGATGCAACAAGTCTATCATATCAAGATTTTGCTTCTTCGAAAATCCTTCATTACAAAAAAAAAAAAAGGATGCTTTTCTTAAAGCATCAAGAAATCTTTTTTCTCTTTTTTAAGAACATGTTTTTAAAAATTCTGGCATTAAACATCTTTTTTTTCTCAAAGTTTGGATAAAAAAATCATGTCACTTTCCTGAGAAAAATCGTGACTCTTAATATCTAAATGACAAAACGTTTATTCCCGTCTTTTAAATTTTGAGCGCCAAAGGACATTCAATAAGGTTTTAGTTGCCTTATTTGTTCACCTCCTACGCAAAAATAGATAAACAAAAATGGTGCAGAAAGTGTTAAAATAATCTGTTCGAATTGGTTGCTGTCTGAAGATTTTTATTGAATAATAATTACAGTTTGAAAAGGTTAGATATGTTTGATCTTAAACAATCAGTTTTTTTAGGGATACTTTCATCATAATGTACAGGAGAAAAAAATATCAGGGTTTTCCGATGACTAAATTGAATGAAGCAGACAACAAGTTCCTGCTGTCAAACTGCACATTATTGCTCCCTTCATTACACGTTAAATAGTCCGTAAAAAACGTTTTTAGATAGACAGTACTTTTCCTTGACCGTATAAAAAATTCATCACGAAGAAACGTCGTAGCATGAGACATTTTGAATTAAGATCCCCTTCGGAGAAGGATAAGAATAATCAGTAAGCAAAGGAATGAAATAAATAATCAAGCAGAAAAAAAAAACAAAATTATGATAAATCATTATTCATCAAACTTTATTGGCCAATTACTTAACGTGTATGTATTTCAAAGAAAATTGTCTCAATAAAGTATGCTATGATGGTGACAATGATAATATATTTATATAATGAACAGTGTGACTTTTTCTGCTTGATTCTTTTTTGTTTATCCGTATTACATTATGGAAGTAAAATGAAAATCATTTGGCGCAAACTTTTATTGACACAGTTAAGTGCTTCGGGGTAGTGAACAATTCATTCCAAGTAAGAGAAAGTGAGGAAACCCATCAAACTCCACAGAAATACGGGTAGGTTTTCCACCAAATGTATTACAGGCTCCAGTGTGTGTGTGTAGTTGAGCAACCGTAACCAACAGAAGTGGCGAAGGGTTCTTTCTTTTTTCATGTGCGTTTGGTATTCATTTTTGGGAAAAAACTCTCTTTGGGCTTTTTGGGCTTTATTTCAACGGGTTTATTAATAACATCTAGATTCTGAAGAATCTAGATGTTTCTAGATGTATTTTACTTACTTTGTTTTAGATGTTTTTCAATGGAAAACGCCAGTGACATCGCGAATAGAATTTATTATGATTTTATCTATTGTTCAATGGAACTTTTTTCATGACTTAAAATTTGGGCCCGGCAGTTGTTCAATTATTAACTGTGATTGCGAGTTTCTTTTTACTTTCTATGATGTCGAGTTATGTATATAGTTATGTATTTCCATACAGACAAAAGTCATCTGGGATATATATATATATATATATATATATATATATATATATATATATATATATATATATATATATATATATATATGTGTATGTGTGTGTGTGTGTGTGTGTGTCTGTAAGAGATACATAAAGAAAAGCCACACAGGTGCGGGTTATGTGATTCAAATTAAATTTACAAATTAATCTAATTTTAAATAATCAAAATAATCTCCAACTAGTGTGGCTTTCTTTACTTATAGCATTTACTGGTCCCTTCTTGTGGCATACCAATTCCTGTGTACAGGTGACTGTGGTCATTCTTTGGGTATTCACCCTAATGAACTTCAATCTGTCCATCTTTTTCGAGGCAACGTTAGTACGATAGCGACATATTTTTTTGAAATCTGACAAAAATCAATCATGAAGTGCTTACTGTATGTAATTTCGAATATTTATTCAACAAACAGCATAAGACGTAGATATGTATCTTATTGTCAATTTGGCTCAGTTGGTAAGAGAGCTGGCCACAAATCTTGACAGGCAAATGTTAATTTTTGAAATGTATTCATTTATCAGAATGAAATTAGCCCTTACGAGTTGGAAACTGCCCACTGAAACTCTCAACATAGGTTTCTTTCAGTTTTTTAGTTTGTCCGTCCGTCTGGCTAGCTGGCTGACTGGCTATGTATGTATCACACATATAGACTGCACCAATTATTATCATGCCAACAAATAACTTTATAGGTTTTTAGTGTGTGTGTGTGGGGGGGGCTTCAGTTTGCAATATAAGTTTATTCTAAATTGGTCTGTAGTCTGGGTTTTTTTTAAAAATTCAGACTTGAATATTCATTGCCCAACTCGGCGTGTTGTGACTGTTTCCATTGAGTGATTAATCAGACCAGTTTCTAGCCTAAGATCTGATATGTATACACACACACACACACACACACACACATATATATATATATATATTTCTTGTTGCGTTAGATATACAAAGTCATCTCCGGGTCATGTAGCCAATTTAGATGTGATTTTTCAATTTCTCGATTCTGGAAGTCACTCTCAAATTGGAAATAAAAAAAAAATCTCAATTGGCAACATCAAAGAAAGAATGACAGAAATTTTTCAATGATCTGAATATTGTCAACACTGGACTTACAAATTCGAAAAACAACAAAACAACATAACAATAAGATATCTAAATAGGGAAACCCTGCTCAGGGTTTGGACCGGAGTTTTATAGCTCTTGTTCTTCACACCTCAATGCTGTCAACATTAGTCAGACGTCGTAGACGAAAATGATATTTGATATTCATTAATTTTGTTTTCTGCCTCTCCGTTGCAATAGCAGGATCCAAATAAGAAGTTCATTGCAATGTGTCAGGTTTGTTCGACATATTCATTGCAAGAGGGCGCCTGTTACAGGTTTATATAGGTCTGGTCAGTCACTCGATAGAGACGTTTACGTGACCAACGTACTATAGCTGCGTGCCGTGTTGGGGATGATCAATTGAATGACGAGCCATAATTTGTCCTGATGTTGACAATATCAAATCCTCCTTTCGAAATAGAAAAGTGTTTAGAATAAAAGGATTAAAAAAAGGAAGTAAGCATAAAAGAGCGGGAAAAAAAAGGTGATCAATGTAAAAATTACTCTTCTCGCCTTTTGTTGGGCAGCAATCACAAAAAAGTCTGAATTAAAAAAAAAAGCGTCAATGCTGCCGGACGCAGACTAAGATACCAATTTAGCAGAAACTTACATTGCTAAATGAACCTCCCGATGAAAAAAAAACGTTTATAGATGGATAGAAAAACCCAAAATGTTTTTTTGTAGACATAATTAGGAATAAATGTTTACCGTTAATGAAAAAAGCAAAAAGCGAAAATAGCGTTCGATGTTTGTTTAGCAAAGGGCCGTTATGCATAGAGATATCGAAGACCCTCTCCTTCTCTGTAATACACCCAAGTACCTGTACTTCCCAACACCCCAACCTTAGCCATCATCATTATTTTAGGGGTCTGTGGATGCTTAAAAAATCCCCTTATAAATTAATGGTATTTACTTTTTAGCTTCACACTATTTATTAAAGGAACGAGCTACTTTCAAACGACGGGGGAAAACCTATGTAATCATTTAATGTATTCGAGGTACCTGGTGTAAAATGATGGTTCCGAAGCTATTCACGCAAGCCCTCGATATTGTAGTTCGAACGTTAAAAGCTCAATATTGTGGCCTTAAACAAGACGAGTCAACGTTTCAAGTCAAGCCCTTGAAAAGAAACTTAAAAGAATTTTTTTGGTAAGGAATTTCACGAATCTTCAATGAATAATTATGTAACTTCAATAATTTGTATTTGGTTTCTGTTTTCATGAGAATGACTGCTTTTTCACCGAATGATAAAAGTTGAAGCTTATCATCCATTATTGTTTCTTTTGAAGATGTTTTACTTGGCAGATAAAATATTGAATTCTGGCAGTGTCAACTGACGTATTTATGCCAATTACACTTAGTTACATTTATTTTTTTACCTTTTTGTTGCTGGGTAATAAGTATTATTTTCTGATTGGTTATGCCTAAAAGGTATAAAAATATCAATTATTCTCTTCAAGCTTCGCTTTTTCGTCAAGGACAGTGATAATTTCAAATTCACTTATTTCCTGTTGGACAATAAACAAATTTTCACATTTTTATCGCATAAAGTGAGATAAGCAATTACAAATGAATATTACCAACCTAGCCAATAGAGCAAACTTTGGAGAGAATAATAGCCATTTTCTATTCTTTTTATTGTAGAGAGGATCTACCTGGGGCATAGCAAGTTATGGCCGATCCGATTGTTTGTTTACATTTCATGAGCAAAAACGTTGTTTTTATTTACGATTGAGACCATTTCTAAAACCTTGCCAGATTTTGCTGGAATTTGGCTATAATGTTCACAAAACCTCAGGAATTTAATTTATTCATCTACATTTTAATTTCCATATGTCAACATGCAAAAGCTATAGAACTTTGGAACTGCCGGACCGATTAGAATGAAAATCATTATACAGGTTCTTGGGCACCTAATTACTGAAAATATATAATGTTTTTAAGACTGTTATGGCTTGAATTTATTTAAAATCGGGTATGTCGGAATTAGTAGTCCTAATGAACAACTAATTGCCTGCCACCCCTCTATCTCTCTCTTTCTTTCTCTCTCTCTCTCTTTCTTTCTCTCTCTCTTTCTTTCTCTCTTTCTTTCTCTCTCTCTTTCTTTCTCTCTCTTTCTCTTTCTCTCTCTATCTCTATCTCTCTCTATCTCTATCTCTCTCTCTCTCTCTCTCTCTCTCTATACATATATATATATATATATATATATATATATATATATATATATATATATGTGTGTGTGTGTGTGTGTGTGTGTGTGTGTTTCAACTGTTGTATGTCTGGGGCATTTATACTTTCAGTATTTTTTTAAAAATCGCAACTTATGAATAAAACATGTTATTTGATCAGGACACTCATTTTTTTTCGAAATGTCATTTAGCAGAGTATAAAATATCTATAAATCTGTTTGAAAGTTTTGAAAATTATTGCTTCCAAATATTTTTTCGTCTCTTATCAATGTACATATTAGTAACAATATTTTAAAGTATATTTTTCAATGCAAATTTACAAATTATGAACATAAAAGTAACTCCTACAACATTTGATGCCAATAAGACTCTTGAAAAAAAAATCTAAATTTATTTTTAATTAAATTAACTTCCATGCCAATGTATACCGAATTATGAAGATATGAGCTTTTTTGATCCCAAGTATATAAAATTACCGTATTTGAGGGCAAGTAAAACCTCACTTATTTCAGCATGGAATATTAGGAAAAAAAAACAAGAAAGAGAACAGACTCTGTTCAAAACCTGTGACGTTGTTTATGCAATTTTGACAGCATTTGTCAACATTTGTTTCTGTAATAGAACTATTTGTTCCAATTGATTTTTCAAGTTAACCACCCTTAAAACGTCCATAACAAAAATAAATATCCATTGCATCAAAATAAAACGAAAAACATCGTCTGAAATGCTATATAATTCATTGCAGAAATCAGAAAGTTATGAATATATATGGAGTGTATACATTAGTTATAAACACTGTATAGTGTAATTTCGCCCTTTCTTCCGTTCTTTCTTTTTTTTTCTTTCTTGTTCTTACAATTTTTTAATCTCGAAAAATTGATATAAAAACGGAATAATGACGTAGTGTGACGTAGCGTGACGTGAAAAGATAAAATATCCCTCTTTCTTCACCCACTTTCTCTATGCTTCCTTTCTTATTAACGTTAGAAACCGACACAAATTTGGTCTCCAGTATTCATAGAACTGTTGACTTTTGTACAAATTTTTAAAAAAAATGTATTCCTCTAAATTCCTCTCATTTATCTTGCGGGTGTTTTTTTTTTTTTTTTTTTTTTTTCTCAATTCTCCCTCAAGTTTTGGAACTGGGCAATGAAGGTTACGTTAACCTTTTGAGACATTTTCTTTGGAGAAAAGTATGTGTTGGTTTCTTATATGCAGCCGTACATTTTGGGTTCCACTTATTTACAGCTGAACATCTGGCGCTTCGTCCTTCAGATAATCAGAAATTGGGTATATGTACCTATTTAACATTTATCGCTCCAGCATTTATGCGTTGTGTACTTTGTATCTATTGTAGAATGAATGTCTATAAGCAAGTGCACACATTCATTCTGTTCAGAGGATCATTCTCATTAAATAGAAAATAAAAATGATAAAGATACTGACACAGGCAGACACGCTCGTGAACACGCGAGTACACACCAACCTATATATTCTGAGCGTCTATTTATGTATGTGCATGTTAAAGAGTTCATTTGAATATAAAATTTGATGTTATTACAGTGCCGAACCATAGTGAGGCTCTTTATGACTGGAGGTATGTTTTACTGACAAAAGAAATCCAGACCATCACAAGATTTCTGGCGAATGGAGGATCTCTGAAATTTCGCTCAGAATGGGAATATCCTTCCTATCTTTAAACCCCTTATCAAATCTTACAAAATCTTACTGATTACACCGGAAAAAAATAACGAGACAATTACAGATCGTCAAATAATTTACGAAACTTCAAATCAATTAGTGTCAACAATACTTTCTGATGATGAAGCGTATGCTTATAAACCAATCAGAATGCAGCTTGCCCTTCACCGCTAAGAATCACACCAGGGTTACCAAATCAGCCATTTTCGGCGAGATTTGGCTGATATTTTTCTAAATTCAGCCGATAAAACTAAAAAATATACATCAATAAGTTTATAAAATTAGTCGTATCAATCTTTCGCTTGCTTCGTCGTAATTAAAGTAGTTGTGCATGGTTACGCAATGTTTTTCAGTTACACGATGTTCTTTTGGGGGCCTTACGGCACTTAATACTCTCATTCAATGTAAACAATCCAAAAAAAATGAAAATAAAGACACTTGTATGCAAGGAGATGGGAAAGGCTTTTGAACAGTACAGGACGTATAACGACTGATGGTGATTATATATATATGTCTCGGCTCCATCGGCTAAGCCTACCTTTCATATTAGCTATTATTTGACTATGATTTTCAATATTTAGCTCTAATACCTTGTGGTAATTAGATTTGTTTCCTAGAAATACGAAATTATTGGATAGATATTTTAAGACATCGGAATCTAACGTTCTTGGTCTTTCACTCTGAGAATAATGAATTACGAACTTTGAAAAATCAGACATCTCAATCACTCGCAAACAAAACTAAAAAAAACTAAAAGCTATGAATAAACTTTTCTGATGTTCATTACTTCCTATTCTAGCGCAAATAGATGTTCTATAACGAATTGTTGATTGGCATTCCTTATGCCTATGAATGCTTTATACTTAATTGAATTTGTAACAGATCTATTTCGGGATAAATAAGCACCCCTTCCACACCCAAACACACACTGACATTGATACTCTCTCTTTTTCTCACATTGATACAAACTCTCTCTTTTATGCACATACATTGACAACTTTTTGATCTTAGTTAAAAAAGATAAGCAATAAAACGATTCCCATCCAATTTGATAGCGAAATGTAAGAATGATTCAAACTCGCCATCACAGTCAATAATTGAACGACCGTAGCGTCAAAATTTGAAGTCATGTAAAAAAAATTCCATCGAAAGATAAATATGGTCAGAATGGATTTTATTTGCGATATCATCTGACGTTTTCCACTGGAAAGCATCTAAAAATATCTAGACTCCGCAGAACCTAGATATTATTGATAAACCCGCCAAACAAGGTTCCTAAAAGATAGTAAAATGTCTTCTGCCCCCCCCAATCTTTTAGAAGGGGTCTACTAGGGTACTGATGCTATTTTTCTTAAAAAAGTCTGCAGACAAAACGGTATGGCCAGGAGCACCAGAACACACGAACACTCAAACATACACACATATAAAAAAGAGATATAACTTTTGGCCACCTTCGGGGACTACGGTTCAATATATAAATATGCCATTAAACGAGTTAATCCTCTATGAGAAAAAAATCTAATTCATTTATTGCTATCGCATGAATATCTAAATTTCAATGAGATCAATTTAGTTTATAGAAGATAAACTACCAAGCCTGTTTCAGTGGAAGAGTCCATTATTTCAAACGATGGGTAGAATATATTATTTATCATCAAATTAGTTATCTGTAAGTGGATGATTCCATGCTCACGGAGAGAGAAACAAAAATATAGATCTATCCACCCATTTTCAAGGTAAACTAATTAAATAACTTGGGTTTCAAGACATTTTAATCCTATCTCTGATTTGTCTTTGGTATTCAGGTAAGACACCCAAACAAGGACGTTCTCGACTACAAATAATTTCATTTTCTTTCTGCGTATCAGACGCTGAAATATTTCTGCAAACTGTATTTTAACCGCTAAATCATTGCAAACTTTCAAGTAAAATGTCTTCCAACTCTAATACAGATCTCGTTTATAGATTGATTTTGGGGCTCACTGGGGCTTGGGTCTTTGAGGCGCCCTCTCCCAACATTTACTGAGATTTGATGATAAAGGAAAAATGCAATAAAGAGACTTGCATTATCACTTGATTGATGTAAAAATGCAGCTGGTGAGCTTTTATTCAAAAAAGCTTGGGGGGGGGGGTCCAAGGTCGGGAGGGGTGTCTGGGGGCGTTTTCAAATAGCCCTTTCCTCACCTACGCTCTAACCCTGTTTTATTTGAAAACTAAAAATCGTTTATATACATTTTTTTTTATTGAAGTCTCAAAAACAAAATTAACATGTCTGGATCTAGGGGTTCAAACTCCACACTGATCAGACAAAGCATAATTGATTGAAAATGATATCTATAGTGGACCCCACAATTGATCTTTAAAAAGCAAAATAATCGTGCATTTTGTGATAAAAGCATAAACTTTGGTATTCTTATCGCCAAAGGGATCCTCCAAATACGTTGGTTACCTTGAATAGGGAGATAGAAAGAAGCTTCAGGGTAATTTCAAAGTTCCAAATTTGAATTCTACATTATAAAAATGTATGATTTGACACGTAGATCATCCATATCAGACTAATTTATGCAACTCTATTGCAATTACAATTTTCATATCAGTCATAGCAGCCATCTCAATTTTCAATGACTCGCATGTGTTATTTAAATGGCAATTCCCAAAAATTATGTATGGTAAATAAATTCAATTATGCCCTCAATATCATATGATATCCATTGCCGTAAGAAAAATTAATCTGAAAGTTGTTGTCACGGGCAGTCATTTTGAAATGGCTGCAAATGGGTGACACAATGAAAAATTATGATAGCTCAATATCCATTTTCTCGGGGTGGGGGTGGGGGCTTTGGCTTTAAGCGTACAAAATTTATGCTTTTATTTCAAAATACAATCTCAGTTGGCTTGATATTTTCAGCTAAGCGGCTCGACTACCAGATAATTTCATCGGAAAATAAATAAATAAATAAACCAGGTAATCCAGATAATCGGCACACCAAGTTAAATATTCCGACTTAGACAGTGTGCGTCCATTTGGGTGAATGGTGGGGCTGTTGGGGCTCCTGAGCCATGTGAGGCAACCCCCATCTTCGGCATCAGGCGGGCACGCCGGTCTAGTAAACACACACACACACACACACACACGCACACAACTGCGACTGAAACAATGATTGGGCCTCCACGGGTCATTCGAGAAATGGAGACCAACCCAGAAACTGAGAAGCATGCAACCTCACATGGAGAGATCACAAGACAGCACTGTATATCAAGGAGAAAACAGGAGTCTGAGACATCATGGAATCTACTAGAGAACTTAAATGGCAATAGGCAGGCCATGTTGCAAAAATGGCAGACACATGCGAAATCACATGCGAAAGCGAAGCCGGCAGAATATAAGATGGATAGACAAATTAGACCAATTCAGAAAATACTGGCTCTGCGACGCTCACGATAGAGAGATGTGGAGAATCCTGGGTAAGGTCTATGTCCAACGACGGACGATAACAGACTGATGATGATGATGTATTAACCAGCAGAAACGTAGCGTGTAAAAACGGCACTCGCTAGAAGGGAAATAAGGACACAAATCTAAATAAAGCCTCATGTTACGACCTACATAATATTTTATACTAGACATTTTAGGATGCACGAAAACAAATACTTGAAAGAACTTAATTAAAGAGTAATAATCGGGAATATTATCGTGCTCCGAGCTAAGGAAGGTCACACTGCCCGTGAAGTAATAAAAACCCATGACTATATCTGTGTTGCTGACAGAAGGCTGTGTTAGTTGGTTTCCCGCTTCAAAGGGTAAAAATGATGTGGAGCATTAATTTATTTATTGGCAGGGCTGACTAGAGTGCAGGAGTTTTCACTAGAGAATAAAATTTGCAACTAATCGAAATACCGTTTTAATTTTGACTTAAGCAGTAATTTTTCATTTAATCTAATCAGAAACACTTCACAGGAATCAGACGCAATTACAGAGAAGGTACTGGCTGAGGTTTTATATGTACATACGTCTGTGTGTGTGTGTGTGTGTGTGTGTGTGTGCGTGTGTGTGTGTGTGTGCGTGTGTGTGTGTGTGTGCTTGATCATTTTGCTTTGCGTTTTCAAGTTCTCTAGGGATAAGAGTTAGGGATAAAAAATTTAATCCAGGAAATAGATATAGATGGATCAATTTCTCTTTCTCTCTCGCTCTCTTTCCCTTTCTGCTTTTCCTCGCTCTCTTTGTCTCTTTATCTCTTTCTGTCTTTCTCTCTCTTCCTGTCTCTCGCTCTTCCTGTCCTCCTCTTTTTATTTTTGTGCCTCTCTCTCTCTTCCTGTTCTTCTCTTTCTGCATTTCTATTTTCACTTTCTCTTTCTGTCTGTGTGTCTAGCCTTCTCTTTCTTTCTCTATCGGTCTGCCCACCCTACTCTTTCTTTCTTAGTCTGCCTGCCTGTGCCACTTTTTCATTTCTTGTCAGTCTGCCTGTCCCACTCTTTTTTCTCTGTCTGTCTTTATCTTTTAACCCTGTTTCTCTGCCTGTCTACTTCCCTCTTCCTTTTCCTCTGCATCTCGTTTTCCCTTCATTTAAACACACACACACACACACACACACACACACACATATGCATACAAATAGATACACAAACACATACGTTTCGATAGAGAGCTTTTTTCCATGCACTCACACACACAAGCACGCACAAGGCCAAGCATGCGTCGACATTTATACAGTATATCGAAATATTCTAACCATTGTAGACGGATTATTTAATAATACACACCCAGCCTTCTCTCTATACTCCCCACACCCATATACATTTGAACCCTATTTTGTAAATATCCATGTCTCTCTTTTGTATGCATACAGACATAAACACGTGTAATGACATAAAATCAGCAAAACAAGATCTCTGATAATAGAAACAAGACTGGAGGGACTGGGGATAAGAGAAAACATTTAGACGATACAAAACACAGCACTACAGGGGATCGTACTAATACTGAGGAGAGTACTGGGAATACGGGATCTAAGACCCCCTACTGGTAGCAGTGGCCTAACAGCAAAGGAAAAGCACTGCGAGGACGATATGAGAGGAGAGCTGGAGACCTAAGGAGACTTACTGTCACAGCCCTCAGCGATAACCACTAGGCCACTGGTGTGAAACCGTAATTTACGGCACTAGTATGGACTGTGAAGAGACTTGAAGAGACCACCGGTGTGAAAATTGATGATGATGGTAATGACGATGATAATAATAATGATAATAATAAAGGA
This sequence comes from Thysanoteuthis rhombus, assembly GCA_963457665.1. NCBI lineage: Eukaryota > Metazoa > Mollusca > Cephalopoda > Oegopsida > Thysanoteuthidae > Thysanoteuthis > Thysanoteuthis major. The sequence continues at coordinate 15,446,120 of OY735201.1, forward strand.
GACTACAGAAGCCAATAATGAGGAGAAAAAAACTACAAGAATATTTCAGAAGGCAAACCAAAGAAATTGAAGATTAGGTATCATGGACATGGCTACGCAAAGGAAACCTGAATAGAGACCAACAACATGAGAAATAACTATGTAAAGATAGACAAAAAAATGAAGAGAACAGCAAGTGCAGATAATATGGGGAGAAAGATGAGACTATCAAACATATAGTAAACGGGTGAAGCAAACTAGTCCAGAGGGATACAAGGATAGGCACGACAGGGCGAGTAGGGTGATCTACTGGGAACTGTGCAAGCGATAATACTTCAACAACATGAACCAATGGTATATGCTCAGTCTAGAATTTGTCCTAGAGAACGAAACATAAAATCTTTTTTGAGACTTTGAGATTCAAAAAGATTACCCAATCCAAGCCAGAAAACCAGAGCTAGCAGTAGTAAACAAGGGAAAAAAAGATATGTCAAAGAGTAGGATTTGCTGCCCCAGCAAAGTAAAGCTGGAAGAAGTCAAAAAATTAAACGAATATCTAGACTTGGTCAGGGAGCTAAAGAAGCTATGGAACATGAAGATGACAGTGTCAATAGTAATCAGATCCCTGGGAACGCTCTCTAAAAACGTAGCTAAAAGGCTGGACGAACAAAGAATCCTGGGTAGAACTGAGAGTATCCAGACGACAGCACAACTGAAATTGGCCAGAATTCTGAGAAGAGTCCTGAAGTATTGAGGGGACTTGCTGTCACTTGACTTCCATTGAAAGAGAGAAGAATAATAATAATAATGATAATAATAATTATAATAATAATAATAATGAAAAAAAAACAGAAATTTTTCGATATGTCGTATATCTTCTTCAGCCATATCGAACAGTTTCAGTTTTTTATTATTACATTTATTACATCATATTGTTTTACTTTTTCTTGAAAAAAGTAATGAGCAAGTGAGCAAGGCGTTTTCGATCATTTATCATTATCAATAATAATAATCACTGCACTGCAATGGACTGTGGGAATGCTAAGAGGAGGACTGGAGACTTAAGGAGACTTGCTGTCACTCAGTCTCTAGCGATGACCACCTGATATTTTGTGTGAACACCATAATAATTGTGTTCATAGAAATAGCTTTTATTCGAGAAGCTCAATACTCAAGTCATAACGGGACAAAAGCGCTTGAAAAACTAATTATTGCAGTAAAAATATAAGGCCCGTTACAGAAGAGTATCAAAATAAGGCCTTTATTTAAAGAAAATGCAATATGCTAAAGTTATTTACATAACACTGGGCAGGAGCAACAGCTGGGAAATTTATTCATTACATATAATTCTGGATTCGTTGTCCTAAGTAGATGTAGTGGTCTACTTTCCCCATTTTTGCATAAGCCTTCGGCAGAGCACGCTCGGACTTCAAAAATAAGTCGATCCCAAAAATCCTTAAAAAAAGAGTATACACCCAATGCATCCTTCCAATAGTCACTTATGGAGCAGAAACATGGAACCTAACCAAGAGACAAACCTGCAAAGTGAGAAGCATGCAACGTGCACATGAGAGAATCATGCTCAAACTCACATGGTGAGATCACAAGACAGCACAGTATATAAGGAAGAAAACCGGAGTTAGAGACATATGACATCTATTAAAAAACTTAAATGGCAATGGGCAGGCCATGTTGCGAGAATGACTGACAACCGATGGATCCCCAGAGATCGACAAAATAGGCCGACAAAATACAAGATGGAGAGATGAACAGGACAAATTTAGAAAATACTGGCTCCGCGACGCCCACAACAGAAGTGTGACGAATCCTGGGGAAGGTCTATGTCCAACGACGGACGTTAAAAGACTGATGATGATGATGAATTCTGGAAGTTTCAAAATAAGGTTTTTATTCTTTATCAAAAACTTGTTCCAGATAACAGAGTAATTGATTCCAAAGTCTGAGTGCTGTATAGTTCCTTCCTAAAATTGATATCATTTTGAAGAGGAGAGATCTGGCAACATGTAAGAAATATCCCGCTGGGTTATGTAGAGCGTGCGATTTTTTTTTTTTTCAATTTAGAATAAATTACTTGGTTAATATTATCGCCCATTCATAAAACGTTATTTTATCCGACCTTGAAACATGTGTTTTTTTTTATAATGAAAGCCAGTGTCAGGAAGAGTTGATTGACGCTTTTCTTTTCTTCGTAAGTACTCTGAAATATGAGCAAAAAAAAAGGCATATTTCTGTCTTTAGTTGGGGAAAAGGGTCTTTAATATCCAAAGAATTTTTCGGGCGATTGAACTCCTTATTGCTTCTGTTGTCAACTTAACGTTTCGGCCGATCTATTCCACGATATTCTTCGGGTGTACAATCCGAATGTGATGTTGGTAAACATAATTTCTTTCTTACAAATGGTGGCGACATCGATATCGTAGGATACAGGTATTTTCCTTTGCTTGTTAAGCCTGGATGTCTATACCTTGTCCCTGTTAAGGAGGGGAAGCCACATCAAGTTGAATAACGCACTTGTAATAATACCCAGCAGCTCCAAGTTGCTTTCATTCACACTTATTCGTGTGTTATGCGTTCTATTCTCCACCGAAGTTCATTTCCTGACTAGTTAATCCCTGTGAAACAAGAACCAAAAGTTCAATAAGGCTTCAACAATAGTTTAAACGCCACAATTGCCTGATCACATGACCCTGGGCAGAAGATAATTTTAGGTAAGAAGCACCTTATCATAGAGCATCTTAGTATCAAGTTTCAACATCTTTCTATCAAGTTTTTAACTCGAAACAGCCGAGAAAATTGATTTAATTTTTTTAAACGCCATTATTGCCAACTTATCGAGTGAGACCTTTCTAGCAAGCTTCAAGTAAATCTGACTCCAAACTGCAGAGAAAAACAACTTTAATTGATTTTAAAACAAAGTTCAAATACCATTAGTGCCAGATTTTCACGTGACTTTATGCGAAAGATTTTTTTGGTAAGAAGTATCTTATTAACGAACGCCTTTCTACCAAGTTTCAAGTAAACTTGGCTCAAAACATCTGAGTGGTAATACGGGGACCGACCGACAAGGATATATTAGAACATCTATGTAATGATTTTCTTCATAGAAAAAAATATTGAATTCGTTTCAAAGGAAGACTTTTCTAATGTGGATATGAGATAATTCTGGCAGCAAAATTGTTACGTCTCAGCAGAAAAGTCCATTGTTACGGCTAGAGAAACAGGAAAACTCACACTGCTCATCATATGAGAAGAAGATATTTAGATCCTTGTTAAGAAAATAGCTTCGTAACAAGAATCGTAATTACACAAATGAATTGGAAAAAAAGTCAGATCTTGAAGATAAATTTGATGGTCCCTTAATGAATGAAATTTTTTGGTTCTTAATACATATGAGGACTCAGTTCTTTTTCTTTTATTTCATTCTTCTTTTTCCTTCTATCTTCCGTTTCTTTGTTTCTTTTTCCTTTCTTTTTCCCTCCTGCTTTCTTTTACTTTTTCTCCCCTTTCTTTAATTTCTTTTCTCTCCCTTTCATTCTTTCTTTTTTCCTCTCTCAGTTTCATTCTTCTTCCATCAGCTTTACAATCCCATGGCAAGCAATATGATAATATAATCAGAATCCATCTGTTGTTTATTCATAATGTTCTGTGACAAATGCGCTCCTTTGCGATGAAATAGTGGAAAATTGACTTCTAGGCAGCTTTGAAAACCATTATTCCCTTCCTTTATACCCCCGCCCCCTGCAGAGGTACCTGGATTGACTCTTGGATTTTAGGCAGAGTGCACAGATACTCTAATCCCAGGCAGAAGTGCCGATCCACACGTAAATAATCCCGTCAATTTTTACGAGCACTGTGCATATAATGATACTATTCAGTTAGCAATGTTTACATGTATTCCTGGCCATTTGCCACGGGACACATGCTGGTTGAAGCGTATGGAGATCCTCGGATGCCTAGACGTCAGAATCTCCATCTCAGCCTTGTAGATGTAGTTCAGAAGAAAGAAGAGAGCGATACGTGTGGCATCAGTTTGGCTGCAGGAGCTGCCGGAGGGACGTCTAATTGGGCGTCAAACCGCCTGGTTGGGAATCAGTTGTCCTCGCCTGGTTGCCTCACCAAGGCTAGAGAGACGAATCTGCACTGCTATTTTACCCATGGGGGAGGGGGACAGATGGATTCATGCCTTTCCAAAGGGTATTTGTGCGAAGTGAATAGAGTTGCTAATTCCACTGTCCGAGTCGTTACCAAATGCGCCTACCGCTAAAAATATTTCATTAGTCAGAGCAGAAAATGACTAAAACGAAGCAGTAACAAAATATAGTTGGTGCTGAAATACAATCGCTATTGTTTCAGTCTTCCCTCCTATCGCCAGAATTCGTTTTGTCATTTGAAATGTGATAAATACAGCTTTTCCCCGTTATCCGAAAGTAGAGCATTCCTATGGAACATTCCATAAGCCGAAATGATGTTAAGAGAAGAAACAATTACCACCAAAAAGATTTGAAGGTTCCCAAACCCCTCAAATGGTCATGATAGTATGTTAGGCATGTAGACCTGACGTTATGCTTTATATTTTCAGCAGATCAACATGGGTTCTTCTGTGGGATAGTGTCTCAAGATAAAGCTCTTTCAGACGTTTCTAATATGACAGCCATTTGGTGCTGGAGATCATCCGTGTGGCTCTCGCTTGAACTCATTCTTGTTCTGGACTCATCCTTTAATCAGAGGTTCGGATGGTCGAAGTTACAAGAGGCTCGAGTGTAGGGGAGAGAGGGGAAGATTGTGTGCGCTGCTTTTATAACGGTTTGCTGTTGCAACATTAACGCATAACCGTATTTTCGCCCAATGCCTTTTTTCTGAAAAAGCGAAAAAAGTGGCATACGACGAATTTCCGAAAAGCAGGGACCACGTATATATATATATATATATATATATATATATATATATATATATATATATATATATATATATATATATATATGTGTGTGTGAGAGAGAGATAGAGAGAGAGAGAAAGAGAGATTTGATAATGATGTGTTTGTTTGACTCAGGTCCAAGAGAGTATAGGAAAATTGTGTTGTACAAATCTTCCATGTGGAGAGGGTCTGCTTAGAAAATTAGCATTCGAACTTCGTTTTACCTCAGCAGGCTAACTCTAGATATGAAAGATAATCGCTGCTAATACAAAGACAATGCACAAATACATCAATCACAGCCCTGCTGTTCATTTTGCTGATGTACATTGGCCAGTAAGACATCTCTTATTTGAAACTCACGATTTCCCATTACATTTCCATCAATAGTGTTCTATGATATTTTCTCTTCGTTTATCATGCGTACCTTTCTTTGACTCTGTCGCGCAGATTGCCGCTCTACTGGAGCCACCCATACAGAACGAGATGTTTTGGAATAGGCCCTGAAACTATGTTCTGGTTCTAAATGTTGAGTATTGATATATTCCATTATACGTTCCTCCCCAATTCCACCCTGGCTATAATTCATCCCCTTACGAAATCCCTCTCTTGTGAGCCATGTGCTTCAGAATGTCGTGAAGGGAAGTGACTCTTGCGGGTGAATTGTTGAGATTTAAGACAAATAAATGAATAGAATCAAACGGAATAAAGGTTACAGTTGCAATGTGGATAGGATTACAAAGCATAGATAACGCAAATTCATGTTTGTTAATCAGATACTGAATACCCACAAGTAGCATGTTTTGAATTAGATATATTTCCACGGTCATAAGTACACATACGCATACGTGCATACATGCCAGGGTGCCTGTCGTAATGCAATGGTTAGCAATCTCGTCTTGCGGGCCAGATCGCCTGTGTAGAGAGTTCAGTGCTTGCTGAGAGCTACACTACAGTGGTTCTGTGCCAAACTAAGATGAACTCAACAAGTATATTCTTAAGTTTTGTATAAAACGTTATTTCTGTAATCTCGAAAAAAACAGTATTATTTAATCACGTTTATTGGTATTAGTAATACTTGTCCTTCTCTCCAGCCGTTGTGGAATCAACTGTGAAAATTTTATGCACTTGACACCAAATCGGGGAAGATCGCATTTGAGGTCTGCTTCTGTTATTGGATTACACATTAATCCCCCTGAAAAAAAAACAGATTTCAATTTCTGAAGCGATTTTAAGAAAAACAACAGCACTCTTCTAAGTGGAAGAGTCCATTGTTTCAAATGGTAAGTAGATATTTTTGTCAGAAAAAATGATACCTTTACCTGTAGGAATCCGTTGTTTCAGACAGAGAAACGAATAGAAAAATTAACACTGTTCGCTATATAAGTAGAAGATTCTTCAATGTTGCAAGTATACGGTTATCTTACGTTTCTCACATGCCTCTTTGGGTCCAGGGTTGAAATTAAACAAAACAGACACTTTCTACTTCATTACAAAGAAAAATTTACGTCAATACTTTTATTGCATAACTTAATTTGGCCGATAAATAATAATTTTGATTTCGTTTCGTAAAAACCTGGAAATTTGAGATTTGACTTCCTGGATCGGACATGAGTGTATATCTCTTTGGGCAGATATATATAGAGGTTTCCTCCGCTGTTCAAGAGTAGAGCCTCCCTCTAAAAGACTTTCATAAGCCGGAATGACGTAAAGCGAAAAAGCAATTGCCAACAATTTATATCAGAACATTTTTGAGCGGGTTTAGTCACCCAAAATGGCGATGATATGTTTGTCTCCGTAGATGCAGGTGGATAGAGGTACAGGAGAATGGGATGTAAGATTGAGGAATGGAGAGAGTGTGCCCACCTGTATAACCACTCACTGCAAAAAAAATTGAAAAAAAAAAAACAAAACGTGGAATGCTTTTTGGGCTTTTTATTTTCTCGTGAAATCGAAAAATGGTATAAAACGAACTTTCGAGAAATGGACGATACTTGCATCTGTTATCAACATGTACTCATGTCTGATTAATTATGATTTGTTGAATTGTGATAGGTGGACAGCCGATAGCCATCATCAAATGTCAGATATCGTGATCACGGTCTTTTCGGGAACATTCTGGTATCATTCAAGTCACCATCATTTCGTATGATCTGACGCAAGAATAAGATGTCAATATTCATCAATGTTAGCGAACAAACTTATCCAGAAGAGGAAGAAATACATTTGGATGGATGTATAGGTATACCTTGATTAGTGCGGTTAATTTGTGGCAAAATTCAATGCATTGTTCAAAACCACACTATTCAAGGTTTTATTACGATTTAATGTTTTTTTTTTTTCAGATTTGTTACATTAATTTGTACTGTAATACCATCACCGGGCTGCATTAAAAACGTACTATTCAAGGTAGTGCTTCTTTCCATATGTGACCTAATGTCGATAACCTGTCTCTTCTGACCTATTCTAGGTTATATCCGTCGCAAAGAGGGAAGGCGAGTTTATTGTCTAGCAAGGAGGGGATTAATTACTAACAGATGATCAGAAAAGTAAAGCAAAACAATGGGTTAATGAATACATACGAGATTGTAGTTTCCTTCCTACATGGAAGACACTTGGCTTAATGCCTTGGTCACTGAATAATTTTTATTCTTTTCTTAGTGAACATATGTACATATATAGGAACGGGGAGGTTAGATTGTGTTCTACAAATATTCGACTTGCCAACCTTGAGAATTTGAATTCGAAGCCCTGACTTATCATGGGTTTGAATACTAATCACTAGCTGGAAATTGCCAATTACCCGAACCACAAAGCAATCTCCCTTTCTTTTCATCTATTATACAAATTATTATCTATTTATACAAACACACACACGCTTATATATATATATATATATATATATATATATATATATATATATATATATATATATATATATATACATATATATATAAGGGAACAATAATAGCTGTACAACAAGCGTGTCTATATGCATTAGGTAAATCTTTATTGAAAAAACTACGGAAGACCATTGGTACAGCAGTTATAAAATGAGTAGATCTTTCCAACAGTTCATAACAGTTTGTACAATCTGTTTCCCTTGAAGAAGTTCATGTGAAACAGAACGTGCAATCTTTGATGAACCATTGAAGAGAAATTTTTACTCGTTATATATTAATGAATATATATATATATATATATATATATATATATATATATATGTATATATATATATATATATATGTATATATATATATATATATATATGTATATATATATATATATATGTATATATATATATATATATGTATATATATATATATATATATGTATATATATATATATATATATATATATATATATATATATATATATATATATATATATATATATATATATACCAAAGTACAAATCAGTTATTCAGTATTCAATATGTGATGGGTTTATTTTATAAAATGCTCTATCACAAATATTTAGTTAGAATAAAGCTTTAAATATGATAAAATAAAGGATTCGGTTACACGATTACAGGCATCGATTGTATACACACGCACACACATATATATATCATTTAGAAACGGATGTATAATCCGTCGGAATATTTATGAATGAGTTATGTATTTGAAACTCTTTTTGAGATAGCATCCCGTTGTTACATGGAGAATCACCCGGCCTAGACAACTTAAGTGGAATAAACAATTGAAGAAAAATGGGGACACTGCAGGAATCGAACCTGCGATGGATAAAGTAGCCAATTCAACGTAGCATCACTCTAAAAAATTGAAACGCATACATAAATATTTTGTCGAATAATATATCCATTTTATAACAATAGAATTTTCTGCTTTAGAAACAACAAGTGCAGACATGGTCAGTGAATGAACAAGCTAAGAGGAGTGGATATGTAGCGATTATTTGGCCTTTGCATTACCGTTGGCTATTTAGCTCAATGGTAAGAGCATTGCTACGTTGAAACGGTTACCCTATCGGTGGCAGATTCGATTCCTGCAGCAGCCCCATTTTATTTAATTGTTTATTCTATTTACGTTGTCTAAATTGAGGGATATATTAACCTATCAACCGTGTAACGACGGTAGATAATTTCAGATAAGTTTCTACATAGATAACGCAATCTATAATTCTTTCTGTCGGACCAAATATGTCCATTTCTCATATATATATATATATATATATAATGCGTGTGCGTTTGTATATGAGTGAGTGTGTGTGCATGTGCTTGTGTATAGATGAATGAATGTTGAGCCAATCTGGAACAAATGAATGAATCAGTTAAAAAAAGTAATGATTTTTTTTTAACCGAATATTCAATTCTACGAATAAAGAAACGGGTTAAATATAAAAACCAACCACTGAATACAATTTGATTTGATGCACCAAATTGAATTACACTCAAAATTCCATAATGTTATTAAATTGTTACGACTGTTTTTATTTCAGTCTTCTCTGTGAAGTGACATTGTCTTTCATTTCATTTTTTTCAAAGCCTCTTCATGGCTAAAAGATGGAATTAATGTCAGAATGAATGAATAGATATTTCAGTACATTGTAAAATGAACAATAATAGAAAGCAATAGGAAAAAAGGTATATCAATAATGTAAGGTTCAATAAGTAGAATATAAACCAGAAAAATTATATAATAAACGGGAAAAATGATCTATCTATCTATTTATCTTGAAGATAAGGAATGTTTTGGATAATGACCAGGAGTATTATTGAAAGCGTTTGATCAGCAAAATTTGGACGATATTTGGACAATCACATATATTGGATCCCGGCATATGTTCTCTAGTACATAAACAAGGATAGTTAACTAAAATATCCAAAATGAATTCTTTATCTATTGTCTTCAAACTTGCATTAATGAAAGGCAGTCGCCTAAATACATGCACGCATAAATTGTCCTATATTTGATAAACATCCGAAAAATTAATCCAATTGAATGTCTCCCAGGGACAGAATGAATTAATCGTGAAACGTGTAAGGGATCACTGAATTAAATAAGCAGCTATTAGTAATATTTTACGTCACAAGTTTTTTGGCAATTATCAAAAGCATTCAAACTGAGACGTTCCCATACATTAACGAAAAATCTTCAATCTTAAATTCTAGGCCTTTGTTGAATATTCAATTCTTTTATGACCATTGACAGAAGTGTGAAACTTCAAAATACAATGGATGCTCGATATGACATTGGCAGATGGAACAAGAAAAAACATCCCGAATTGATCGACTAATTATTGTCAAGCAATCGATTGAAGGATATAAAAATAGCCTAATTGGTTTCAAAGCACAGGAAACTTACTGCGTTGCTAGTAAAGGTAGTGTCTTCCTTTCTATCAACCGGTTTCGTACTCAAGTCGGTTATAAGATTAACAACATAAACCTAACTGTAGAATTTTGGAAACTAAGAGAAAAGAAATGGTACTGTTTGATGTTTAAGTTGGCCAGTAGTCAAGTTATCGTGGTATACGCTCTTTCTCCCTTATTCTCTCTATATCACTCACAATATAGAGATTTCTTCATTTGTGGTTGGTTTCGATTTTCAGAATATGAAGATTTAAGATCACTGGTATTACCATCTTTACGGGGCGCTTGGAAAGGTTTCAAAGATCTTCCTAAAAATTTGAACATGTAAGAAATCTGAGAAAGAAGCATAGCTATTCGAGCAACAATATTATTGAAATCGTCAAGAATACCGAGGAGAGTTCTGGAGTATCGAGGAGACTTTTTATTTATTTGCAAGTAGCGGGGATAAAGATTGATAAGAACACCCAACTTTGGGGATGTTAAATAAAGGCTTATATTTTGTGTTTTTTTTCCTGTCACAGACTTTATCATGTCTAGCACGTTATTTACAAAGTGCTTGATTGGGATTAACCAGTTCTTAGAATAAATTAAATTTTGAAGTTTTTCCCCAAGAGGAAAAAAAATTACACGGCCTTTTCTTTAACTTGATATAAGCGACGCCCGACGCGTAATTGTTGTTTTTGTTATTCGATATTGGGACGCGATGTACATTTTCCCTTGAATTAGAATAAACAGAATCCCAGGAGGAAAATCTTCGGAGCAGAGGAATTGGCTTATTGTGATCACAATAGGACAGTGTCCTTTGCATAACAATAATAGACGTATAACATTTAGCCAATGATATATAGAGGAAGCTGCTTATTGTGATCCATCAAAATACGGTGTTTAGGATCGACTGAGTTTGATAACAGTAACCATTTGATAACATTATCCATGATTATAATGTACAGCTTCTTCAGTTTAAATTGAAAGTAGATGTACAAAGGCGTTCCTATTTCATAAATTGAACTGATCGTGGATCCTTGTAAATAAATAACAAATGGTTGATGATTAACAATTATTGACTTTATCACATTTTATTTATTTATCTATCTATTTATAGTAAACTAAGGCTATGCATTTTTCCAATGTGCATGTGTTGAAAGGACTAGACTTTATGGTGAGTGGAGCAACCCGCCATAATTATCATGCAAAATTTTCCGTCCGTCGTATGAAACTAAGGCTTCGAGGTACTTCGATTACTTCTCTCCAGTGTTGCCAATTTAGATATGAAATAAAAAAGATCTGTAATCTGTAATCTTTATTTATTTTTATTAGATTCCACGAAAACCGCTGATCCGAAAAAAATTCAAACTTGACACTGCTCTTACTTTGACTGATATATCAATGTCAGCTTCATACAGTGGCCAGTTGTCGAGTAATCACAGTGCATACACACAAGGAGTATTTGGGCAAACCACTCTCCCATAACTCCTTCACCGTTAACTAGTGACAGTCAAAAGCTGGTATAGCCATTGTCATCCTCGACAGTACCCAGTCAGTACATTGGTAATTAACTTTTGCATGAATTTAAGAAATCACAGCAAGGGTTAGAATAACGATGTTTATTCTTCTTTCCCTCCCACGTACACAGGATGGCCCTAAAAATATGCACAGGTATACCCCACTTTTCAAATGTTTGCATTATCTCACTTTTTCGCTTTACGAAAAAAGGCGAAAAACGAAAGCATGTCGACAGAGACGCAGCGCCCAGTCTCATTCTCTCTTCTACACCACAGATTCCTGTATCTCCCATCACCCTTACCCCTGATTATTCAGTCTAACATACCGTCATTACCATCTTCATAAAACGTTAAAAGATTATGATAATTGCTTCTTTGCTTAACCCCATTTCGGATTACGAAAAGGTCTTATAGGAATGCAATACGTTTTGATTGCGAGGAGAACCTGTATAGTCACTTTGAATAATCTCAACACTTGACATAATGTTAGATTTAAACATGACGTGCGTAATATGAATTGATATTTGATCTTTATGATAAAATTTAAACTTACCAAATCCAATAAAACACTCGTAGCATTTATCAAAAGCCGAAATAATCTATATAATACGCTGAATCGGTGAAGTTTCCTAATTGACAAAATTTACTAATTTTTTGTAAAAAAAAAAAAGGGGGTTGATTTCTCTGATTACATAAGCATTAGTCCGTAAAAATAATTGTTTTATTCTAGTTTTGATAAGTAAACTTTCGATCAAATCAAAACTAGATATCTACTTAGTTTTTATGAAAAAAAGTTTGATTTCACTTTGATGACATACACTTTCGATTGTAAAAAAAATTGTTGTTTCATATCCTTGTCTTGATTGAACGAACTAGTGAATTAAAACTACGTATTCAATATTCTTTTATAAAAATTACGTGTCAAATGTCACATTCAGCTCAACATATACATTTTGCCAGGACACACAACAGCTTAAAATCTTTTTTTTTTTTTAAATCATTTTGAAAAAATAGATACTTGGAGTTCTTTTTTATTACCATTACGTGTTTTTCACTATTGTTTCAAATGGTAATATTGATTTGTTGAATTATTCGTAAATATTAATTTCAAATGAACAAGTGGTTCGGAAAAGAGCGTTTTTTTTAAACCTTGATGGCTGATAGATATAACATTTTTGACATATTTTTTTAAAAGTACAAATCATTAAATGCATGAGCTTATATATAAAATTCTATCTACATCTGTTACACTCAAAAAAATCTCTGGACTTCTTACTAATAAATTTTGTGTGTAGACTAAGTGGCGGATTTTTCACTTAAAAGGGATTACTGTTTTTTTTTAGTGAATTCGTTTCTCTCTCCGTCTCCCCCTCTCTCACTCTCTTTACATATATATGTACATAAGTCTCTCCCCCCCCTCTCCCTCTATATATATATATAAGCATATGTATACTTATAGACATATGTATATATATATAGGTATAGATATTGGCAAGGATACAGGGCGTTGCTCAGGGAAAATAACTTCAATAAAAATAACTAGACAACACAGCAGAAAGTATTCTTTAGTATATTTCTTCATACACAACATAACAGATGAATTATTCACATCGAAAGTTCATAATTTACTTCCGATTTGCGCTGTTTATTGAATGTTGTAGATTTCTTGACTGAGTTAGTTCGCGATTGAAAAATGTTCAACATTCGTACATCCGCTAACAGCGAGGAACTGTTAGAGAATGTTTTGGAGTTTTTCTTCAGAAGTCAATTTGGAGCTTTCAATCAATAAGACCTCTTTTTCGTTTTGAAAAGAGTCAGTTTTGGAAGAATACAAATTTCTAGTTTGTTTTAGGATGGGTTCGATTACCGTTGTAGCGCCAATGCTGCTCTAGACCTCTACTTCACGTGAGTACGACTTCAAAGTATTCAAATTATATTCAATTTCGAGGATTTTTTCATTTTTCATTATCTTCTGAAAGATTTCCGTGTTTTTGAAAAATGATTTCGGACAGTCGTACGGTAGACGGAAAGTAGATTCCCAGTTCAGCACAACAGTTACATCGGAAATAGCACTCCGCGAACCAAGAGAGATTTGACACGTTTCAAATGGTAACAGGGATTGATTGAAAGCACACATTTTTTAAAAACGGTTTTTGCTTTTACTGGTAACAGAAATCATAACCTAAAATCAACTAAAAAATAAGATGGAGTAAATAGTAGTCAAACATTAAGAATCAAGGTTTACAGTCGGGCTTCTCAAACTTTCTTTGATTTGCAACCGATGAGACAAATGCTTTCGCGACCCTCAGTAAGTGTTATAAAACAATTGGTACCAAAACAATTAGTCTTTTGTCATAATCTTACTGTAACTGAACATAGAAGCAAATTACCTCCACCCCTGGAAAAAATGCAAAATATCATTCATAGTGCTACTGTTTATGTCACAAACAAAAATTCTATTCACAAAATTATTGAATAGTGTTGAGTCATTTCTCAATAGGAATTGATATTTCTATTGAGATGAAAAAAAAAAAAACAACTCTAGTTACAAAATTATTCCTAAATTTCTGGAAATACCAATATTCTTCCGGGAATCTCCGGAGGCGTCTCAACCTCTAGTTTGGGAAACCCTGTTTAACAATCCTTTATCTGATTATTATAAATAAACCGGTTCCTGCTGGTTGTTGCTCTTAGAGCTGCTGCTGATGTCATGTTTATTTTTCATACATTGCTTCTTTTTGACATCTGTCAGACGTGCACACGAATACAATTAAACCAAAACTATATATATATATATATATATATATATATATATATATATATATATATATATATATATATATATCAATCATTATTATTATTATTATTATTATTATTATTATTATTATTATTATGAGTTGCCACGACATACTGTTTCACGGCTCTACGGTCGTCAGTTGGGTTTATATTCGAGAATAAAAATACCTGTAATTTTTCAAATAGGTCTTCACTGTTAGAAAAAGAATAAAAACATAAGATACGGTTTTAGATGTGTCCAACATCTCTGTAACTCACTTTGTCTGTCCTCAGTCAACTGACGTCACTTATTATTTTTGTAATTCATTCTCGTGATAAAAAAATATCTGCAGTTTCCCTCTCAGTGACACGTTCTTTTTTTTCGTCGTCAAATGACGTCATTTATTATTTTTTTGATCGATTTTAGTGATAGATATAAAATTACGTCATCAGCGTTCACTAGCATGGGATAACAGATGAAAATTGTTTTTTTTTTTTTAGAAATTACTTATAGTTTCTTTTCTAGCATGACGTCACTGATATTTGGTGTGGTCATTGTTGTTGTTGTTACATGCGATATTAAGATTAAAAATCAATAGTAGGAGTCAAACAGAAGGAAACAGATCTGGTTAGTCACTCATTAGAAACCGTGAAGAAGGCCTTTTAGCAGTATTGGGTGATCAATCAAAAAACTGGAAAAGGGCGTTGTAATTAAATAAGTTACTTCTTTCACTTTCTGTAGCACAGTCTGAATTTAAAAAAATATGAGTGAATGCTGCCGGACTCAAACTAAGGGACAGATTTAGCATAAACTTACATTCCAAATTGAGCCCAAATTAAAAACCTATTTATGGGGTAAATATACCCATAGCAGAAAAAAAAGGTTTTTTTTCAAGACTTAATAAGGAGTAAATGCTAAAAAATACGTAGCCTTACTCGCTCCATTGGTGTGACTTATAAACGTGCAACATAAATAGCCAGCCAGACATACTTTAAAACTGGAGAAAACTATGATGTCAGTTTTGGTTGACATATTACGATAGTTGTCTGAACCATCAGATAGGATAGAAAAGTTTGAGTATGATAAATGACGTTTGTTGCCATTCCAAAATATTTCAAGCTAATATCCTCATCCAACTTGGTTTTATCGAAGAATGAATTGACGGAAACCTGATGATTTTATTTATAGTTTTTGAATAAATAAACATGATGTCAGTCCAAACTACTCGTGGAATGATAACGTTAATTGTTTAAACCGACTAATGTCTAATCTCAGAATGTCATCCAGTACACTGGCGTATCGACGGGTGCGGGGGAGGCGCCGAGTGAGACTTTCAGAGGGGTGACACAATTATGTTCTGGCAGCGCGAAAGTTCAACATTTATCGCTACTTTTAGCTCTTTTTTCAGCAATTTTAGCCAATCTTTTGCAATTTTCAAACCATTTCAGACGAATCTAGCTATTGAAAGTCCATAAAAAGGCTAACTGTTTTTTTGGTTTTTTTTTGGTTTTTTTTGGCGCGTTTTGGCGTTTTTTGACGTTTTTTCGGGACGATTTAGCGCGAACAAGTTTTTGATTTGGCAACACTTGAGGTGACGCCCCGAGTTGCTGCCCTGAGTGTTATCGATCCTAGGAAAGCCACTGATTCATTATTAGCCAGATCAGTCTTGAATCTGATTTTTAAAAAAGTATGTACCGGTAAAAAATAATACATGAAGTTTATTCAATGGCAATTTCTGTTAACCCTTCCAATACCAACCTATTATGGTGCTTAATGTCTGAATCAAAATGTCCCAGTAGACTTTTAAAAGAGATCTACGGGACATAAATATCCAAGCAGCGATAGAATATAGGAATATAAATGTGTCCCAAGAGTTTCGAAAGAGTGATTGTTCAGAAATTACTTAAACAAGTGGGTCATAAGTAACTGAAAATATTCATAGATGTTTATTTCACGTGGGAATCGAACAAAGAAATGTATACAAAGTTTGCCTTTGTCTAGCTCAAGGCCACACGAGGTCCGAACTCTCGGACGATGACATGCAAAACTACGTCGCTGACCATCACACGACGGGTTGTACGATTATGGTTTAGATATGAAATAAACCTGACATGATATTGACAGAAAATGAATTGTTGAAATATATCCTATAAGAGTTTTCAGTTTCTTTAGTCAGATTTTAAAAAATTATGTGCTACGTTTTATCTCATAAAATAAGCAGTAGTTACAGTAAAATTAAGTATACCTCGATAAAAATATTATCAGTAGTATGGTTTGGATCATAAATTTGTTATTTGAAAGAAAGAAAAAAAATCTGGTTAGTCGCTTAATAGGAAGAACATCTGAAAATTTGAGAAAATGGGTGATCAATAAATCATTAAAAGAACAGATTTCCCCCCAAATGAGCCTGGATTCTGCTGAACTCAAGGGACCAATTTGATGTAAACTTTCATTGTAAATTGATCACCTCCAATAAAAATCTATTCGGTTTCAGGTTTCAAAAACAAACAAAAAAAAGCTTTTACCCTACTTATTGAGAGAGCTGTGCGTACAAAAGTTCGAGTTTCTACTTTGAATGGTTGGGTCTTGGAGAATTCTAGATATATAGATGGACAGATGCTCGACATGCCACCTCTCAGAACAAAGTGCAATCAAAACACATCTAAAAATACACGAACCACTGAACGATTATTCTCCAATCTGCAAAATACTCGTGGATAATACCTGAATACTATATAAAATTAACTGCATTAATAGATTGCAAGTAATAGAATCATTTGTGATGAAGTCAAGACATCCCACACTTGGCAAACATACTCATTAGTCAAGATACTTGTATATTCAATGTATCCAATAATTGGTTAGTTGATTGATTATTAATTATTTAATTAATTAATTGATTGATTGCTTGAATACATTTGATGATTGGAAAACTTCTCCGAACAAAAATACAAAAATTCTTTACTACTTAATTACCACCAAATGACGTCACTGGGACACTAATAGTAACAGACCAAAAAAAAACCCCAGCAAACTTAGACGCCATATTTAACAGCGAAATTAAGTTGTAAAATGACATTAAACAAGGTACAACTGTTTGCCAAAGCTTTTGTATTAAAACTAGATTAAACAATGAAATTGAATAGTACAACTCAATCATGATATCGAAATGGCAGAAGATGTTACTGAAAACGCTCTATCTTTTGGAAAGTATCCATATACACCAAAAACTGAGATCCGTTCAGTTGTACAAAAATAAGGGAAGATTAGTGAAGAAAAATTAAAATGATGCACGTTGTCCGCCATTTTTAACGAAAGATGTGTTAAAGAGAATATGTTGCCAAATGTTATACACTATATATATATATATATATATATATATATATATATATATATATATATATATATATATACCCATCCAAACCACGGAGTTATTCATGTATGATTCAGCGCTAAGGAGCCTAGAGCTATTTTACTGGGTTATTTTCTTCAATAATTCAAGTATCTTAATTTCAAGATTTTTTAGTCTCAACTCCACTCAAGCTGTTTTAACGTGTGATTAACATAAGATCTTTTATGCCATGATTTTTATTGTTATGTCATGATAGGAAGGTAAATCAAACAATTAAACCATACCATTTGAACATAAAAAAAACAAATAAATAAACAGAAAAAATTGCATATAAACTCATTACATAGTTTTATATGAATACATATATAACCTACGACCGATACCGTAGCCGCTTCAACGTAGAGTGACTCTTACCAAAGCTGAATAACCGCTGTGATGTAAAGGCCAAAGTAACTGTTTTTACGCTAGATCCTCATCTTGTTTATTCTTAGTCAATTCGTGTCTTTCAACACGACAGTTATGTATTAGTACATAGATATATGTATATAATCCGACAGAATGATTATAAATTTCGTTATATTATACAGAAACTCTTATTTGAAATGATCTCCCGTCGTTTCACAGTAGACATATCATTCGCCCCAGGCAACGTAAATAGAATAAACAATCGATGAAAATGGGGCTGCTGCAGAAATTTAACCAGCAATCGATCGGGTCGATACGATCTGTCGGATCATATTTATCATATGTATAATGGATATCTGTCGCGTTGAAAGAGACGAATAGATCGAGAATAAACGAGATGAGAATTTGGAGTGAAAACAGTTATTTGAGTCTTTGCAATACCGGCGGCTGTTTAACTCAATGGTAAGAGAAACGTTGTATATATATGTATATCTATATATGTAAAGATTATTTTTACCTAGCAATGCACCCTTTTATCTCTTGTGCTTGACATACATCTCTCTGCTATGATCATAACTAATTTAGACAAGCGCTTAATTGTTATTCATAATGTTAACAATGACATCGTAAAATCATACGTCGTTTTTGTCAAATCAATTCAAACTGACGGAGGCCATGAACAATACAATAATTAACTCATTAATTCTAAGTCACAGACATTTGCAAATCCTTTCAAGCTCGCTTCACACGGTTATTGTGATGTCAACTTTAAAATAATTGTACCTTGCGTATATTTTACATTGGCATCAAAACCAATCATAAAGAGTGAAAAATCTCTATATCCAAAGAGATATACGTAAAATGTTCTCTAAGGAACTTTTTAGAAAAATTGGTAAAATATTTCTCAGAAATATAAATTCTATAGTGAATTATCAAAAAATAGTGCCAAGAAAAAATTTCGAAAATGTTCCATAAAATAGATCGCAATATTTTAAAAAACTTTTTCAAAATATGAAAATAAAGAGTTACTAAGTAAGTAAAATATAATACTCATAAGTTGAATCATAAAACCGGATTTTGCAGACAAATGGAGAAACCTTTTGCTACATGCCACGCACACATTAATGAACACTTGTGCATGTAGTCGAATATATTCTATTTTTATCAATTTAGGGGTATTATTTATACATTTTGTATTCATGTGTAAATGCTTAGGTGTACATAATTATACTCTGTATTATGTATTCACGTTTATGAATTTTATTATTGCACAAATTATATAGATGATTATGTTGTTTAACCTATAGTTGAAATATCTTGAAATTTTGCTTCAAGTTGACATTTAAAATCATTTACGTTGTGGTTCCGAAACCCAAAGCCACGTTCCAGATGATGGTCACAAGGAGAACAAATGAGTAAATAAAAGAATGTTAAAATCGAGACGAAAATTTAACAAGCTTGGCTGCGTTAAGATCAAACTCACTTGCTTCATCAAAATCTAGAAGGTAAACAAAATAGAATTTATTTCCCCATACAATATTATTCCAAAACAACGTGTTCCATTTCAATTCCTTTGATAGTGAAATCGTCATCAGTTAATGCATACGTCACTGTTATTTGTGCCGTCATGACGTCACTGTTTTCTGGTGTTGTCATTGGCATTATTGTGACATACAAAAATAAAGTTAAAACTCAATCGTTGGAGTTTGATAAAAATGAAAAGAATATTAAAAAATGTCAAGAATAAAAACTACTGCAAATATATATACATCACCATTTTGGAATATAAAGTGTCCATGACATACTAGAACAGAAAAAAAGTTATGAACAATAAAGCATCAACAAATGTATGAAAACGCCTGACGTATTCTGAAACACTGAAATTATGTTTCTTTCCTGAGGGTAACCAAGCCTAAAACAATTCTGTACCTAGAGTCGTGGTGAAACAAGTTTGGTGAACACTGAAAGACTGCGGTAAAAGTGTTACGTCATTGTAATGATAGAGATTTTATTTACGTAGAATATTAAGAAATTCAACGAAATTATCCGAAAACGGTGATAATCTCTCAACGTCTTATAAAACAGAAACATCCGAGATATTATCCGATGTTGAAGCAATCATTAGGAACCAAATCACGATTTACCAAAACGTCTAATACGATAGACTCAGTCGTAGATGTGCACAATCAAATTCTTTCAATGCGTTAACATTTATCATCAAAGAATATCTTCACAGTCTCCTAATTCACGTTCCCCTGTCACTATATATGTGCAAATATATCGGTATTGCTCAGCAAATTTATCGCGTATTGTTTTAAATTTCGTAAATCGAAATCCGTAAATTCCAGCTGGTCCTGGCGCTTTCCATTCAGCTGATGTTTTCCTTCTTTTTTTTTCAAGATAGACGCAATTATTTCGATGCTCCCAACAGATTCTATTGGCTAGTTTTATTACTGAAATTTTGAAAAAAATAACCTTGACTTTTTTTTTAGTCTTTCTATCCCGATTTATCCCACTTTTGCCTTGTGCCACTCTGAGCTAATCTTAATAAGTATCTAAAGGAAAGCATTGAGAGACTTACTTAGTGGTTTGAGACTGGTGCATATTTCCCATCGGTTTTAGTGGCTGTTCGAACCAAGGTAAAAGCTGAACATTTTGAATATTGATTTTCAAAACAGACAGGCATTCTGCACTTAGACGACTGGATCAACACAGTCGTTCTCTCTCCATTTTGCCCCGATGTAATATATCCACAGCAAAGTAAACAATCTTATTCTATTCTCCTCGTCCTGAACTATGGCAACTGTTTTTCCTTTTTACAATCTTTGTACATCGAATAAAGAGTACGTGTTATGAAACGTATTACCTTGTAATCAGACGTTGATATTCCACTTTCTGATATCGTACTCGGAAATCATTGTTCTCAACCTTCACGATGCCAGACAATAAGCGAGTTAGGTAAGACTGCATTAACCGAACAACGTGTCGTAAAAGAGAAGCACATTTACACTGACTAATCATAATTTGTTCAATTTCCTTCTATTTGCTGATTAGCTATGTTTAATAATGATATTTGTAGCTTATCAGAACTTAATGCAACAACCTTTTAGAAAGGTATAAGTATAATTTCCCTAATAGTCATTTACGGTAGTTTTGACGGCTAGACGACTTCCGGTTTTCATAAAAGCTGAATCCTGTGCTACCCTTGTTTTGTGAGGGCATTGTATGCTATACTTCTTCAGCTTGCTAAAATTAAAACTTAGTAATTACGTAACCAGCAACAAAACTACTGGTCGATCATTGAATGACGCAGCTGACATGGTTTTGAGACGCTACAAAATATGCAACTAGGAAATTAATGGACGTTTTTTAGAATTAAGTATGGGAATTAAATTGAATTGAAAAAAATCTTTGGTTCCTATGTGTGCTCTGCACAATTGAATTAATTTGTTAATACTGATTTTTTTTTGTCGCAGGTGGTGGTTACGGGATATCCTAATCTTTTTTTTCTAGTTATTTTCCGACCTTTTGTGGGTGGATTTTTGTTCTGTGCAGAAACTTGCCATTCGTTTAGTTCTGCTTATAATCGGGTCTGTTATGAGCACATTTTGCCCGCCACCCCGCGAAAAACTCAGCACAAAACAGAAAACACAAACATTTAAAGTATTCTTTTAAGTATTCGTCTATTTTTGTCAAAAGCACAAAAAAAAAATCATCAACGAAACTATGGTAACATGTTGAAGCATGCAACAACACGTCTACACGCGACAACAGACAAGTGGAAACTGATGAACAGCATGTAAAACGCTAGTTTATTTACTCATTATTGTACATGCTTTAAAGAGTTTAAATAAAGCGCAAAAAATACGTATTAAATTTTGACTCGCTTAGAATACGGGCCAGCATCAGAAATTTGAACTCAATCAAATTTGCTCTAATCATTCTACCTGTATAAGAAACACCCGTTGCCTCTATGTAAAACGACCCTGAGAAAGAGAACATCCAACATATTCAATTGTTTTAACTTTGGCATTGCAGAATAACGTATATAAGTATGCATACTTGCGCTTGTGTGAACAACAATTCTCAATTTCACTATTCAGTAGGTCTCTTGTACAAGGTTTTTTAAAAATTAATTTGAGTAGTGTTTCCGCTTAATTAATACAAGCAGTCATGAAAAGAAAAATAACCCATCAACTGCAGAAGGCTCAACAGTCATTCATTGCAAGATTATAAAAAAAACCCTTTGTCCTTTACAAGTAATCCACTGCAAGATAAAAGTCCTGGTCAGCAGATAGAACAGAGTTGCCATCAGTCACTCTAAACGGAAACTTGATTGAGTTAGCCATAGAAATGCAATGCCGGAAATTTCCGGTATTCGCAATTAGTGATTAGCCTCCGAGTGAACTTTTCGGGGAGAGTAGAAGTGTGGGTACATTGTACCAGCAGTTGTAAATATCGTGTTAAACACTGGTTTTGTGGGTAGGCCGCCATGTGGATTGCAAGGAATGTATACCAAATTTAACACTACTGGAAATTGAATTTAAATAGATATTTCGGGTATTTATTACGGGTGAATATGTTCAGGATATACTGGTTATATTTATTCGGTATCTTGCCGTTCCAATCTTTCAGGATCAGACAGTTCTGTTCAGAAATTCGACATTTGAAATATAACCTTTACTGTATGGTGCAGTAAACGGAAAAAAATGTACAGAAAAGTGAACAAGAACAAGAATCACAATACAGAAGAAGCCGTTTACTATGATCACAGTTCATGTAGTCAAACGGTTATTCCCATCAAAATCAATCGGTTCCAAATTCGTATTTAAAATGGATTTGAAATCATTATCATTTTTTATAATGTAAATTTGTCTATATCAATGAATTTATGAATATAACAATCTGTCCCAAAGTGATCACAAAAAGTGGCTTCCTCCGTTTATAGATTTAGTTGTCCACGAAAAATATTCATTTACGTACACACGCGCACACATGCACATACACTGTGATAGAACACACTGTGCGACTGTGATTGATCTTTTGTTATAGTAGTAGAAAAACAGTACGACTCGCTTTTTTGTTGTCAGTCCTCACTAAAATCGGACACAGAATGGAAAGAGAACGAGAGGTCAAACAAGGAACAAAGTTTCCTCATTTCACGTCGTCTGGCCACTCCAACATGGCGTATATTCGTTGGTCACGATGTATACTTAGTCACGTGATTAGCGACATGCCGTGTCTTTATTTTTTCGTGCAATGGTTACCAAATATCATATTTGGTAACTATTCAAATACTTTCTTTTTCACTTTCATAATTTTGATTACTCCTTCGAAAATTTCTCAAGGATCAAACATTTTTGAGAAAAACACTATTTCAAAAGAAATTCTGTATTTCATGGTTTTCTGTAAAGTTCCAACAACCTTATACTTTTCAGAATAAACGTAAAATTGTCACAGGTAATGATAGTCTAATATAAGTAATACGAGAGACGTGTCCCGGGCAGTTGAAATAGTCGTCTATATTCATACAGGCGTCAGTAGTCGCTGTTCAAGCCAAGACCAGATCTTCAAGATAATGCCTATACTGCTGGGGAGATTGGTGCAACTGAATCAACCTATCTTCTTTGTCAGAGTTGATCAAAATGCAGCTCCTGAGCTACATGTAGCTCTTTGACATTCTAAGTGCAGCTCAAGGTACATTTGTTCAGCTCCTTACTGGAATGCAAATTAGCATTCATTACAATATCAAATATGTCCAATATAGATACAACAGTCATCAGTTGAGATTTTGAAATAATAGTGATTTTAATTTGCAATCTCGACTCAACTCAGGATGTTTTAATGTATCAAGAGTTTATATGACGTAATCTGTATTATGTCATTGTAGAAAGTTATATCAACCAATCAGCGCGTTCCGTTTAAGCTCCGACAAACAAACCAACAGAAACTTCTGCTTGTAAGCTCCTTATATGGTTAGATATAATGTATGTAACAAAATGTGTACGTAACAATGAATACGTGAGTGTAAATTTTGTTTATACCTTGCAGCTCTAAAACATCAGAAGTTTATTGCGTGTGACTTTTGCATTAAGCAAGTTTGGTCACAGCTGCTCTACGTGGTTCCGAGTGCGATGAATCCCCACTTAAGAAATACATACATCTTATGACATGTCTATTTAAGGAATCTGTTGAATTATGAAATTCACTGTATTCATTCACACTGCTTTTTTATCTATTATATTATCATACGATGGTCGATTTTCTGTTGGACCACGTATTTTGTGACCTTTTGACTTGGGTTAAAGGAGGCAAAGGATTTGATTTGCCCCAAACCTTTCGCAGTTTTTCCCAAATGGTGTGTTTGTGGGGATCAGTTTGCCCCCTGGCACGTCCGTCTATGCCAGTAGGCCCTGAATAGGCAGTACATGTGTGCAAAATTCACATGGATTCCCCTTTTCACAGCAGAAAATAAAAGTTCAGGGGTCTGCATTTGCTCTCATCCCGATAATAAGGATCTAATTTTCTTCTATTTCTATATAATAAAGTTTGATTTGTCCATTCAGATTTAGCATGCAAACTCAATGGACCAAGGGGAATTATTCAAAGTAAAATACATTCGACAACACAAATTCAACGGAGAGCAACTCAACAATCCTGATGATCATCATTAAGAAGATTGTTTATGACGATTCCCTTTCCCATTTGCAATATATCAATACACTTATTTGAGTCTACCAACGTACGTAACTGTCGTTCATGCGTATTACTCTTTCGATAGTGGTCTTAAAGTTTCTGATAGATTTTAGAGTTGACTTCTGTAGCTCAGTAGTGAGGTGTAGAATTGAACAGAAGGCGACGAGTGTTCAAATCTACGTTATTGTAACTTGAAATTTTTTTAAAGAATTTTAGTTTTTCAAATTTCGAACGATTCTTTCGTTTCAGAGATTTTCTTTTAAAGTTATTAAGAGAGGTAGGAAGAGAGGGAAAAGAGGAAAAGAAAGTAGTAGTTTGCTGATTGTGAGGGAGAGAGAACAGGAAAAGAAGGTTAGATAGTTTAATGAGAGAGGGAGAGAAAGAGCCGGAAAGCAAAGATAGGTAGTTAGATGAAACAGGAAAAGAAAGTTAGGTAGTTTTATGAGAGAGAGGAGGGGAGAAAGTGGGGTAATTTAATGAGAGTCAGTGAAGGGCACTCTGACTCGTAGGCGGACGTCTTAGATTGCTTGGGTGAAGAAAAAGAAGGTTGGAGGGGATAGGAAAAAAAAAGATGGAGGTGGAAGGTGGGGGAAGGGAAGTGAAGCAGCAGGGTAGGGAAGATATTTTCTTATTTTGTATCCACTTTTGAGGACATATTAAATTCTATACTAATCGAGTTAAATATTACATTACTTTTTTTTTTATAGAGTTGATTTTTTTCTTTTAATAATTTTGATTACTCCCACAAAAATTTCCCAAGAATCAAACGTTTCAGAAAAAGTACAATTTCAAAAGAAATTCTGTATTTCATACTTCTCTATAAACTTCTAACAATCGCATAGCTTTCAAAATGACCGTGGAATTTCCGCGGGTAATGCTAGTTATCATTATTATTATTATTATTATTATTATCATTATTATTATTATTAGTGCATTTGCATGCTCACAGCAGATGTCACTGGAGATCGAGTGAAAGCAAGTCTCCTCAAATCGCTAACACTCTTGTTGACCCCAACATTGTCGTTGTGACGGAAGTCAACACATTTTGCCTTTTTATTTTTTCTCGTTTTTCCTTTAATTTTTTCAATTATAAATCGCCGCTACCCACATTTGACCAGTTTAATCACTGTTACTAGGTTTAGATTATTCATGTGTTCAGACATTCATCTATATCAATCAATGCATCTATCTATCCGGACTTTACCCAGCCCTGACTGTTCCGAGTAAAAACATGAAATTTTACACGCATATACACATACGCAATGAATACGGAAAAAGTTTTTTTTTTGTGTTTGAGAATCCCTCCGAAATGGATTTTTATTGAGGGTTCATTCTACATTGAAAGTTTATGACAAACTGGTCCCTTAGTTTATACCCATGTTTTTTTTAAAAAACTGGTAGTACTTTCAGTAAGATAACTCAATATTACTACCACCACTGCTTAAATTACGATGCAAAAAGCAGCATATATGAGTGGCGGTGATTCATAATATCCCTTGGAATGCTAGCCACTTTCTTTTGCATCTACATGCTCACGCCTTGTGTCACTGATGATCAAGTGACTGCAAATCTCCTCAGCACCCTTGCCAACCCCAACCAATACTTTATTCTGGACGAGTATGTCCCAGAATTTCCATTCCCCTTAACGGCTCCTTGTGCACTAATTATTATAGACGTTACCCAAACCATTGTATGAACAAAAATGATATTTACTCGATATGTGTTATTCTTTATTTGATTTTTCCTATTTATTTTGGAACATGTACCGCAAATGATAAACGGTTTGTCAATTTCATTTGGCATTTTCTCTGAACTGTCTTACACACACGTGCACACATACATACACATGCTCATACACTCACTCACTCGGATTCGTATGCACACATGGGTGTGTCTTTTTGATTATGTCAAATAATACTGAGACCCTCCCCTCAAATAATATTTAACGTTAAAGGTTTATAATGTCTGTATACAATATGTATATATAAGTTATGTGCACAGATTGAATTGCGCCTGTCATAGAACAATAGTCACGCAGACCACTGCTAATGCTGTTCATTTGATTATTTTGCCCCGATTTTGAGCCAGATTATGCGGAGCTTTGTTCATGAATATCTACATACACAGACTAATGCCGGCGTGTGTAATATGTATATGTATATATATAGAGAGAGACAGAGACAGAGAGCAGGACATATCGTATTTAACAGTTGAGTCTCAGGAGGGAGTAGGAAGTACCGAAGAGCTAAGGGTGGTTCCGAGAGATTGAAAGAGGTCCTGAGAGTTAAATCCTAAATCGATACTATATTTCCATTAAATAAAAATAGATTGACTGCATCGTTTACCGGCGAGTGAACGTAGTTTAGCGAGCTAAAAGGGCCCCAGCTGATGATATAACCACAAGGGGTTTATGCTGTGTGTGGGCATAAAATTCCTCTCGGAGGCCTTGTTTGGCTGCATACGAACATGACTCAAAAGGTAAGGGCAACCTTCTTTGTCCAGCTCCCTATTGGCCAGATCTTGAGGAGTTGAGAAAGAAATTAAAAAAACTTGGTGATAAATGTGAATTAAGGGAAATGTGTTCTTTTTATACTCCCTGCTAGAATAATAATGATTTTCATATAAACTTTGCCATTCGGAAAATTGCAAATCACAAGGAATGAAAATAACTCTGAAAAATGTACATTCAGGAAATCAAAATTTGTTCCACACATAAGAAAGCGTTGTTGATTTTTGGTAATATTGTAATGTATTCCCATCGAAATATTAGCGAGATAGTGATTACCTACGATTATGTGCTCCAGAGTTACTTTCAACCATTACGCAATTAAATGGTAGCAGGTTTTTCTTTGAATATAGTGGGGATTTCCTTCTTACTTGATTATTTTTCAATAGCGTAATTCACGCCATATGAGACACATGCTAATGATTTTTCTTAGTTTATTGACTATTACTGTAAGTATTTCCGTTTCCATGGTATCATGATATATGCCAGCATCGAGAACGCCAAAACTTATAGCGTATACGAACAGGTGTTTTTTAGGTGTTAAATTGACATAAGAGTGTATATCATGCAACGCAAAATACAATCAATTCAAAAACAACATTACAAGCATCCGATACAGTCATAATCTTAGTATGTTTTACTAAAATTTTCAGGTTTCTTTCTTTCTCCTGTTGTAGAAAGGATCAAAACGTAACGTCACCAACAAAGACGCCTACCATCAGATGGTATAAATACACCACAAGAACTAGAAATTTAACCCCATTTATGCTCTATCCGTCGAGATTGCTTAAGACACATCAAATATGTCGTGAGCCATCCCATGAACAAATATATCTATATAACTCAGGAACAATATGATGACTCTGGAGAAATCGCTTGATTGTAACTGAAATAGTTACTTATTCCAACCCGTATCAGAGGTTGGTATTCGAGCCAAGATACAATGCTAGGATTTTGAATGCTAATTTTCGAGACAGGGCTCTCTATTTAGAAGATTGGTGTTACGAAACCTCATGCAGTCCTAAGCTGAGCTTACTGGATAACGTGAACAATAAGATGTAGACTGACTCACGAACACATACTAAAATTCAAATGATAATTTGTTAAAATTAGAAAACTATTTTGGGGCTCAGTTGTAAGTAATCTAAGTGCTCTCCAAGACCACGATGCTTAAAGATCTAAAAATGAATTTGATTTATACGATAAACTGTAGATTTAATACAGCCAGATCATAGACGAAGCCATACCAACAGACCTACAGAGTGGAGACAAAAGAAAAGAAAAAGAATCTATAAATGAAGTTTCGGACTGTGCCCGAAATAATTATCGTACTTACAACTGTCCTATGCGTAAAAAAACGATTGGCGAGATTAGAGGAATGGACGTTCCTAAGTAGGACTCACTGTTCTGATCACAGCAGCGCTGGAATCTGCGAGGACACCAAGGACGTTGCTGAAGATTTGAAGAGATTTGCTTTTACTCAATCTCCAGCGACAACCACCAGAAATCCGATGTGGACATGCAAAATGAATATTTTACAATAAACAGCATTCGTCTGAATCTACTTTAAGCTTTAGAGTTTATTATTGTATTTAGTGGGAAACAGTTGTGTGAGGAGAAATCTTCCCTTTCTGTACAAGAATAGATCTTATGTTTTGCCTCCAACGCAGAGAGAGAAAAAAAGCCAGGAATTTTGTTTTAGTATATTCACTCATATCCTAAATCCCAACAGCCAGATAATGCTGTTTTACTTTTCACTCGTCATTAGAAATATTATAATGTTATACTGCACTCGCACTGTACTGACTGGATTATTTTTGTACGGACAAATTATACAAACAAATATTTTGAGCATAAATGCATTTATTGCAAACAAGATCACGGATACTTCGTACGAAATTCATTTTTTGTCGATTTTCTACAACTCTTCATATTTTCTTTGTTTCTATACCTAAAAAAATAATCTTAAAACTATAAAGCATTAGAATTGTGATGCTTATATTTAGCGGAATCGTTTTCCGTGCCACTACTGAGCAATCAGCAACAGCTGCTGTAGTAGTAATAGCAGTATTAATAGAGTTACACGAACACATAGATACAGAGCTTCACACCGTTCCTCTTTTTCCGTTGGCTCCATCATGACGAAAACCAATCAACAGATAATTGACATTGACTTTAATATTATAAGATTACAGCGAAATAATAACTTTGTTGTAACGTCAAATAAAGTTATTATTTAAAATCGTCTGATGCAGCAACAATGTTGCTTGATTAGCACAAAGAAACGTTTCACTGGGTTAATATAAATCAGATATATTTTCATAAGAGGGGACAATCGTGTAATCAAGAAGATCTTTAAAAAAGGAGAAAGATCTTAGAAGGGAGTGGTTCAGAGTGCACAGAAAGACTCTTGCAGTCGGGACTTTGAATGTAAGGAGAGAAGACGAAATAGAAGGCGTTGTTATTCGAATTCCATCACGCTAAACGTGTCAAGAGTGTCATCAAGAATCAGTTCTACAGTGGAAAGGATTTTACTTCAACGCGAAATGTCTGGCTTTACTGTGAGAATTTGATCATGAAGTCAAAATGACACGCGCGCTGTGGTAGTTTCTGGGACACACATCGTGGTACTAACGATACAGGTACATAATCCCCATTAGAAACCCTCTGGGCCAGACACTTTTTGGAATTCAGAATAGTATTAGAGGTACTGCATCGACATGAAAGATGCTTCCTTTTCTATCTTTAATCAAAAAGAGAATCTGCTGCTCCTGAAAAAAAACAAACAAAGAAACAACAGCATTTACATTACTTCGAAGCAAAAAAAATCAAGAAGAAGTAAACAAAATATCTGAACAGAAGCGGCACGTCTGACTGGTAGAAATATTGAGCACACTATACGGCCAACATTGAATTGAGACCGTCTCGAAATGATAATTTCTCCTGTGCTCTACAAAGCCCGGTAGACTGCAGTAGAACTAAGAGACAACCTTGGTTGAGTTTTGGCGTGCAGACGACATCGAATGAAGTGTTCGGCTTTCGT
Source organism: Thysanoteuthis rhombus (assembly GCA_963457665.1). Classification (NCBI taxonomy): domain Eukaryota; kingdom Metazoa; phylum Mollusca; class Cephalopoda; order Oegopsida; family Thysanoteuthidae; genus Thysanoteuthis; species Thysanoteuthis major. The sequence continues at coordinate 15,476,644 of OY735201.1, forward strand.
AGCTTCTCGATTTCAAGAAATTTGGATGAAAGTGTGTACCTATTGCATAGTGAATACGGTCATACTGTCTACATCGTTATGGTTACAATTCTGACTTGGTCGTACGTATGAATTTGCCTCCATATCAGAACGAGCTTGTTATTTTTAATAGACTCAACGCAACCATATACTTCATATTACATACTAAACCACTTGGAGATATTGTCATGTAAATGCGTTCGCGTATTTCTCTTTCTCAAATGACTTCGCTGATCTTGGTCAAGTCAAGATAATCCGAATAAAACTGAAGAAATTGCTAAAATTCCTAACTTAAACCCCTAAACTAACACATGGAAACATATTTCCCACAATATCAGCTTTTATTGATATGACTCACGCAACTGGTTCTTGTCATTTTTAAAAATGAATTTTTAATCTTAGAATATACCCAGTGGTTCCCCAAAATAATTATTTGTACACAAAAAGTGTATCAAAAATTTTTTGTCATCGTATTTTGGAGGCATCCTCCTATAATTTCATCAATTATCTTTTCTCGGAAAACATACAAATAGATTATCATGCACGATTGCCTAATCTAATTCGCTGCTTTCGTTCGTTATCTTATGAGACATACTAACATTGGGTTTTATTTTCCAACGGCTGATGTATCAAAATTTGCAGAGGAAGATGAGTATGTTGATTAGTTGGTAAAGTTTGTTTTTCTGTTGGAAGAACAGCTGTGCTGCCAACAAAACCTTTATCAGATAAATGACACTGAGGTCAGTCATGGTTCGGGAGCCAAAACATCATCTCCAGTAACCCAGAACGTCCCAACAGTAATTCACGATGTCATCAAGTTTTATTGGCTTTTCGTCACACTACCGGAGTGTCAGATGAAATTATATATTTTACTTCGATTTGTGTTCACAACCTACAATCAATGTTGACGCGTCCATTCGTTATATTCCCAGAAATTAAAATTATTTCAATGATGCGAGATTTTAATTAAGTGATTACAGTACCATACTGTATTATGTTAATGGAAAAAGGAATATTAACAAGATCGATTTCTTATCCTGTTTATTAAGCAACTATTGATTACCAATAACCTCATCTTTGATAGTTGTTCCCAACCAGTACATTTTTGGATTCACATCTTTGATAAGTATTCGCAGCAAGCACGTTTTTGGATTCAAACCTTTCATAGTAGTTCGCAGCAGGTACATTTTTGAATTCGCATTCTTAATAGATGTTCATAGCAAGCACATTTTTAAAAATCACATCTTTGATAATTATCCTCATCAGAGAACGTTGTAAATGAAAAGCGGAGTAATGATAAAATGAAGTGCATTTCTTGTTAATTGAATGTCAGTTACTTACAAGTTTGTTCTTTAGATTTAGTTATGTAATTTCCTAGCCTATTTAATTGTCAAGAGCTTGTCTGCTTCGAACTTATATTCACCATTCCACAAGTTCCTTTGAATACCCTTTCTGTTCACAACTGAGATTATCCATAATCTCATGTTTCTACTCTTCTCTTACCTTTTGACAGTATATTTCCATTCTCTCCTTTATCCCCTCCAACTTTCGTACACGCCTATATTTCTATCCAAGCGTTACAGAAATATGGATTTGTAAAAATCTTTTACCCCATCAGTGAACTACCTATCTTCCTCTATTCTACCTCTCCCTTCGTACCCTCTTATTAAGCTACTTAATCGAATTGCTGAAAGCATAACATACAGACGAAGGAAAGGAAGAACAAACAGAATTATAATATTATAGATAGTTGCTGAAATATTTTCCTATTGTGCGGTTCCAGCTAGTATATATATATATATATATATATATATATATATATATATATATATATATATGTGTGTGTGTGTGTGTGTGTGTGTTTGCATGTGTGTGTGTGTGTGTGTTTATGTATATACATTGAATGGAAAGTAAGGGCTTGGTTTAGCATATATGGTAAATAGAAGCCCCACTCACCTCTGGAAACCTCACATTCTTTCTCCCATTTTCTAAACTATACAACATTTCCCTAGGTCCACTGTGTGTGCCTGCCAAATCTGGTTGAGCTGCACCAATGTTTCAGGGAGCAGTGATTGCCAAGTTGCGGAGTTATTTATATAATTGGGAATCAACTTGAACCTTTTCTCATGACAAAAGACCCACAGGAATCTGACGATTTTCTCGCTCGTGACGTCGATTTGATAAACTCAACGCCTAAACAAAACAATAAGCAGGAAACCTGATCCGGAATCATGTCAGCAATAATTAATTTAATGAATGCACACGAGTCAAATTAATAGTCCCAGATTTGTAAGTATTCAATGACCTGAATCTCTGGACAGAACGTACGCAGAGCGGATACAATTTACAATCAATTCGTGGAGTTTACTCCGATTATATTCAATTGCTTACGGTTATAGTACCGTAAATAGTAATAAAAGTAATGAGCAGATATAAATCGGTAAGAATTAATGAGTTTCCTTATAATTACTTATCTTGAGGAAAGCAAAACAAAACAAAAAAACTAATTAATTCTTACACATCAGTAAGGAAGAAATTTTCAAAACGATTTTCTTACAAGTGTGAAAAGGCAAAATATGACACGTGGTCCTTTCCTAAATGTAGGACCGGTGAATATGAGTGCGTAATCCAAAAGTGACTCGATTCGTATATGCAAACAAACTTTCAAAAAATACATACAGTGATATAGAAATACAAGCGCACACTCAATCATAGACCTTTTCACATATGCACACACGCATATACATATGTGTGTACATGCACACACATGCAAACACTCTCATATATATGTATTTGAAATGATCTCCTATCATTACACAGTTAACGTATCACTCGGCCTCGACAACATAAACAGAATAAACAATTAAATAAAATAAGGGTTGCTGCAGGAATCGAGTGCGCAGCCGATAAGGTAGAGTTTCTATATGATATAACGAAATTTATAATCATTCTGTCGGATCATATACATCCATTTCTCAATACACAACTGTTGCGTTCGAGAAATGAAAAGACCGAGAATAAACAAGATGGGAACTTGGAGTGAAAACACCTATTTTGGCCTTAGCATTACCACCGGCTGTTTAGCTCAATGGTAAGAGTAACGCTACGTTGAAGCGGCTACACTATCAGTCAGCCCCATTTTCTTTAATCGTTTATTTTAATTACGTTGTCTAGACTGACTAACCATGTAACGACTGGAGATCATTTCAAATAAGAGTTTCTATATAATATAACGCAATTTATAATCATTCTGTCGGATCATATTTATCCATTCCTTAATGCATATGCATATGTGTGTGTATGTGTGCAAGGTGTCTGACTATAAAACCAGCAAACAAATCTAACCAAATTTGACTTATACTCAGCGGTTCCAGAGGAAGAGTTTAAGTAAAAAGATTTCAGAAAAAAACGAAAGATTTTTAGGATTTTAGAGAGGGATTCTATTTACATTTTAACTATAATACCGAAATGGAAATGGAACCGGACTGTCTGTCTAAACATATATACAAATATGTATCTTCTTTTTATATGTATATGTATAATACTTTCGGAGGTCAAAAGTGAAGGGAGACTTTCCCTATTCATTTGATGTATCAAAAGAGAGACCCCTCATAATCCAGTTAAAAACGTTTTCCTCTTTAAGGGGTCAAAAGTGAAAGGAGATTCATTCCATTATTAAGGGTCGAAAGGAAACTCTTTTCCCGAATTAGAATGCTTCAGTCCTTTTTTCACTCATTAAATATTTTACCCGTCAACGCCGGATACCTCTGCTAGTACATATATACACATACACACCTAAAAGTATCAATAAGTGGCTCTACGGACTATTAATTTGACTCGTGTGCGTTCATCAAATTAATTATTGCTGACATGATTCCAGATCGGGTTTCCTGCTTATTGTTTTGTTTAGGCGTTGATTTTATCAAATTGAAGTCACGAGCGAGGAAATCCTCACTGATTCCGCCGGGTCTTTTGTCATGAGGTTTGATTTATCCTTCCACTCAAAATCTGGAGGTGTGAGTAATCGTAATTAGCGTAACTATTATTAGCATGGGAAACAAAATCTTGAAACATTGTTCTAATGGCTTCTAAGGCTGCTTAGGAAAGGTAACAATCCACATCTCTTCGCATCGTCCCATTGCCAGATAACTCGACGAGAATTTCTGGTCTTTGACGTGCCACAATGGTTAATGGAGATAATGTAGTTGGGTGACTAGTTGAGAAAACGTTGTTGCACCTATTATCAACCATGACAAGTGCCTATATATTCATATATATTTTGATGAATGCACGCCGCACGAAACATGATTTCTCAGTAATTTTCCCATCATTATAATGTTCTACCTACCTATTCAGTGGGTGTTGTGCATTGTAAATAAATTAAATGAAACAAATTCTACTGTCCTTTATATATGTGTGTGTGCGTATATATATATATATATATATATATGTGTGTGTGTGTGTGTGTGTGTGTGTGTGTGTGTGTGTGTGTACATTGCTTAGGGTTGAATTGCATGTATTTTATGCAATCAGATCATACATTCTACCAACCGAGCTTAACTATGTGTGGGCGAGTAAGATTATATATATATATATATATATATATATATGTGTGTGTGTGTGTGTGTGTGTGTGTGTGTGTGTGTGTGTGTGTACATTGCTTAGGGTTGAATTGCATGTATTTTATGCAATCAGATCATACATTCTACCAACCGAGCTTAACTATGTGTGGGCGAGTAAGATTATATATATATATATATATATATATATATATATATATATATATATAATCTCACACACAAACACACCTATCTATTCTGTTTATTTGTTCTTTTGAGGTTTTGGGGCGTTAAGCTCAGTTGGTAGAATGTCTGATTTAGTTGTTCGGATATATGCAATTCAATCCCAAGCTAATCTTTGGCCCAAATTAATCCATGAAAGAAAGTTTTTGCATCAGAGTTGAATATAATTCTCTCTCAATAAGTTAAGTGTCTCTAAAACATCTAATAATGTAATATGAAAATCCTAACCTTCACACAAAAGATTTAATGTTTGGCTGCAATGATAGAAAATAAAGTGGTAAATTTTCTATAGCATGTAGAATCTGCCCCCCCCCCCGAGTTAAAGTTGCAAATTCTCAGATGACTACGTATATGACACCACTGGTCAAGTGTCACGTCAAGGTTTCAACGGACTTATTTTATAGTCTTTACTATTCAGTTTACCGAAATCTTCACCAGAAGTTTTCCATCATTAATTTTCTTAATTCTTTTTATTTATATGAGACATTTTTGATATCGAGTATGTGCCGGTGAGGGAGTGAGAATTTGCTTTGTTTTGTTGATTGGAATACTGAAGTGCACACACAAACATTTTGAAAACTATTGGAATCGTCAAAAAAGTTTTATCAAATCAATGCTCAGGTGAATGCTTTGGATTAAATTGAAATAAATTTTGATTAAAAAGTGAACAATCCATCGATATCAACACCTCCAACGTGACACGTGACAAGTGAAATTTGCAACTTTGACTCGATTCAGTTTTGGGTTCTAGATTCTGAAATTGACCCCACGTAGTGAATTGGTTACGGAAAAGCTTGTTTGTCTCAGTTTGGAGTCAATTATCTTTATCTTGATAGCATCTGAGATTTACGTCCCTTATAAATTAAGTCTCTCTTATACTTACCGAAGAAGTCTGATTTTGAATGAGTGCAAAATTCTTTTTTTACTCTCTGCAATTAGTCTAGTATTTGAATGATTAGCCATGTCATTGCTATATCTAAAGGATGAGGGGCAAATATAACGATGCTATTGACTTTCCAGTACACATTGTTCCTAAAATATTTTTTTATGCAAAATATTCAGATCCCTGGATGAAAAGTAGTGGAATTTAAGTGTTAAGTTTCCAACCTACTTTAAGAAAAACAATGTTTTTTGTTACAGATGATGGAAAAGAAATATGAATTCTTATTATTTCGAGCCCATGGGTCCAATGCCTTGCTTTCATGAAATATAAACCAGATTCAAAAAGAATTTTAGTCTCCGCAACCTCCACGCGACGCCATATTGCTTGAAGGCATCAGTAGCTAAAGAACGTGATATTTCGATAATCAGCGAGATTTGGGGTATTTAGCGAAATAGTAAACTGATTACGCCAAACATTTGTGCCAGGCAATTTCTCACTACATGGATCTCGTCTCGTCTTGAATTTTGCACTAAATGCCCACACGGCATGTTAACACCCAAATCTGCTTGGGAGTAAAGGAAGGAGTTTGAACAACAACAACAACAACAACAACAGTAATAATAGTAATAATAATGATAATAATGATACTAATAACAATAGCAACAAATGGTATCTGCACAAACTGGAGACAGCCCTAGAAAATAGAAGCCATGAATTACTCTCGGATTTTGACATCCTAAAAGACCACCTCATCCAAGCGAGAAGACTCAACCTGGTAATTGTGGACAAGAGAAGGAGAACCTACCGAATGATAAATGTGGTGGAGCCAGCAGATGGCTGAGTAAATACGAAAGAGAGTGAAAAACTAAGGAAATACCAAGACTTGGCAAGGGAACTGAAGAAAGTGTGGAACATGAAAGTCAGGGTAGTACCGGTAATAGTGGGTTCACTCAGAACCATATCAAAAACACTGAAAACGAGATCGGAAGAACTGGAAATAAGATGACTGTACAGACTACTGGGGACTGCACGAATACCGGGGAGAGTACTGGAAATACGACCCCCAGCTATAGGCAATGGCCTTACAGCCAAGGAAACGGCATCATGAAGAATGCACAAGCCACAGCACTGCCGTGATAGGTGAGCACGTTATGAGAGGATGACTGGAGAATAATCTATAATTCATTGATATCAGGAAAGTATCAGTAAAAATGACTGGATTATTAACATATGAATCAGCACTTCTCCCAAGGATCAAAGTAATCTTTCTCAATCATATATCTAAGATCAAAGTGTAGTAATTGTGTGCTAATTGGAAACTGTTAGACAAACACATGCATGTGTTTAAACACTTTGCGTCGTATGTTTGTGGATTATTATTGACTGTAGCCCAACCTTAGAAGTAGCATTTGGAGTGGTTCGGTATTTTGTCTGCTCATGGTACATTTATTTAGTTGAATAATTGACCTCAATCATGTAATATGCCAATGGGCTATGGTAACAGTAAATAATGATTTAGAGAGGTTTTTTTTCTTACAGACAAATACTTAATAATAAACCACAAAATTTTTATACTTGGGTGAAAATTGATACGCTTTCATCTGAAGAACTTCAGACTTCATTGAATAAGAAAGAAAGTATGCCAGCCAGATTTATGAGATTTATTGCTGCCAACTTTGAAAAATTAAAATTAAAGAATATAAGACATTTATCATAGCAGTAACAAAAGTAAATAAAATTGCAAGCATGGATCCAAAGTTTAGTGTCCTGCTCGTGCTTATGGAAGTTGAAAAGAACAAAATAAAGTATAGTCGATGTCTTGGATGCTACAAACTAGTCACATTTGTTACAAAAGTATATATGCAATATTACATGTATGTGGTTTAGCTATAGTAAAAGCAGGAAAACTGACCTCACTTAAAACAGACATCATTTAGTTTCAAAAACTGTCTCAAATCAGACGTTATCATAAAGTAGATGACGTGATTTGCAGCATTCGAATACCGTATATGCTTGATTATAAACAACTGGATTACAAGAAAGAAGAAAGCAATAAAATTCAAAAGTGAAAGAAAGGAGAGAAAGGCTTAAGTATGGTTATCTACCAAAAGAGAGTCGAAGTCTCAGAAGACATCGTTTCTGTGATAAAATGCTTATCATTTGGAACTAATTTGTACTACAGAGAAGCATCCCCCCCTCTTTTTATAGTCATCTCACTTGAACTGAAATATTTCCTGATAAATTACATGGTTAATTTATATCGGTGGAATAATCCCAAATCCGAAATATATCAATAATATTACATAAAAATCGAACGTGTGTGAACGTATCTTACTTCCGTACACATTCGTCAGTATCAATAAATTAGAGCTGACAAATTTATTAAGATGATGATATTCTATTCAAACCTAGGCATGTACCTTATGTGCACGTGCATACACGTTTGTCTTATATATATATATATATATATATATATATATATATATATATATATGATTTTTGATATTGGGAATGTATCAGCTCATTATAGTGTAAATACAAATCTGTTTCACTCCGTTGGGATGCTCAAATGGACACTGGATTATAATTATATTTTATTTTTTATTGTGATAAGATGGATTTTCCCCACCATTCCAAAATCTTAGCCGTTATGTTTACATTTGGAGAATTAGTTTGAAAATAATACGTTAATTTTGTCTGTGTTCATTTATCTTCCTTACATTATTTTTATATCTTACAAGGAATGGTCGAAAAATCAGTTAAACAAGAGCTCAACTGAGTTGGCGTATTGGGAACAATATTCAACAATTACAAATTAATCTATATTAGTTAATATATATTTAGGAATATATGAACCAATACATATTCATTCATCATTGTTATATATACATGTGTTTGTGTACGAGTGTGTGTGTGTGTGTGTGTGTAACACTTTTGAATGATTGCAAAAATACGACACATTTTCATCTGAGACAGAAGTACCAGTTCGTACGTGAATAGCCCCGTCATTTTGAGGGGTACTATGCTAATACATAAAATGATATATAAGTAAAAGGAAATTCCTCACTCCTAAAGAGTGTTTCGCTTGGGGTAATATTTAGAGAATTATCCTGGCAGACAATTAACACTATTTAGTTAGCTCGAGCCTTACTGGGTGCTCCAAATTTGTTGTCTTGCATCAAACTGATTTAAGCTTGATAAATAACTAGGATGCTTCGCTGTCGGGTAAGGGTTACTGAACAAGTCAAGCCGTCCATTACTTCTTTGAAGTAAATCATATCCTCACTGGGTGGCCTACCATTGTGGTATTGTGCCAGTTAAGCTTAGTAAAATACTGACACTTCAATCCTGTGAATCAACTGAAATGTTTTAACAAAACAGAAACTATGTCGTAGTGGGTTCATATGACCACTTCGCTGAACTTATGACCTACTCCTTTCATATCTCTCCTTTTCAAATCTTACCAACCACTAAATCCTAGAGGTATTGAAAATTTTGACGGCATCATCCGAGTGGGATTTTCTTGATTTCAAAATATTCAAGTGGTCTAAGCATATAAATTACAAGCACTTTTTGTTCCCAACAAAAAAAAAAAAGCTAATTATCCTATAACCTAGTAGATCGTCAGGGTACCATGATTGATCCTTCAAGACATTTCTCGGTGCAATTCAGGTTACTTTATGATGTCCAACTCCTCTCGATGAAATACGGGGCTGGTCTTACTTGGTTAATTGAAACAAACAGAAGGGAGTAATATATTGGGAGAAACGCGTTTATGTTTCTCTAAGGGCTAGTAGGACGACGTGAAAATAAACTACCCAAGCCAGAAATTGAACTCGGTTCGCCGAATCCATTTTGTGAGCTATTTGTATGTTTCAAGATATCTAAATTTTCGAGTGTGATCTTATTTTTCGAAAGGATATAAAAACCAGTTAAGTACAGTAAAAGTTGATTACATCAATCATAATCATCAATGCAAAAAGGTCACTGCAAAAGTAATTCTTTATGGAATTCAGGACAGAAAGCCTATCTCAACATTTAATCAAGAGCTCCATCCCCGGTGATGTCTTTGTAAGAATATGAAAAATTTCGTCTATATTGAGTTATTAAAATAAGGCAAGGCAATCACAACAGATCTTTATTGCTAACAATTTGAGCAAGTGAAGACGACAAAAAATAAGACCCTAAACGCCCTGCTTTGTTGAATATAAAATGTCATTTTTCAAAATAAAATTGCAAAGAAACTTTTGGTAAAATAAATTTAGGTTGGGATTTCTACTGCATTCCTTTACGCTACCGGCTTAACAAATTCCATTTAATCAGATCACTAAAACACGTTCTTTAGAATTAAAACAACATAAAATTGCTACTATAGATTCAAAGTTCAACGTCCAGTTTATTTCCCGCTATTGCTTATGAAATCTCAAAAGAATAGAACAAAGTACAGTCAATGCCTTGGATGGTGCAAAGCGGCCATGTTTGTTGCAGGAGGGTGAATGCGTGTAGTACACGTACGTGTGTGCGTAAGCCATAGCAATGACGAGAAAATCAACCTCATACGAAACGGACATCTTTCAACAATACAGGAGCAAAATTGACTTGAACTAGATGGACTCATGAAGCTGATCACGTGGTTCACTGCTGTCAAATATGCCAGGAAAGACTGACTAACAATATGAGATTGTAATTAGAGAAAAAGATCAATTCGGGATTATCAGAATTTTTCCGTTCAGAAATCCAGATTCTTTCAACAAGAATAAAAGATATAGCTTTGTAGTGGGGATCTACCATAATCATTCCTAGGGTTGTTCGGACAATTGATCTCATTGTTTCGGCCGATTCATTCTATGACCTTCTGAAATTCTGATTATGATGGGTAAACTTCCTCCTTCCAATTAAGTACAGTTCGAGGCATTGTTCTGTGGTTATACGCATCTGCAAAATTGAATTCTCTCTTTCATTCACTCACACGCACACTCATGCCTAACATAGATTGTATTGAACAAGAATAGCAATACATAATGCTATATCATAATTATCTCTTACATATTCTTGAAACAAGTAAGAAATGCCATCAATAAATTCGATAGAGACTTATCTCGTAGCTGCAGTAACTGCATATTTCTCATCCCTGTCAGATGTCGCTCTTGGAGCCCAGATTAAAACAAGAATTACGCATGCTGATCTAGAGGACGGATGACCCTCCTCATTTCAAAGATTGACGTAACACCGTCTCCCTGCTCCTGTTTCCATCTTGAGGCCTTGTGTCATACTGTTCAGCAAATACCAATAAATCTGATAAAATCTATCTTAATCCGTATAATCTGAAGAAAATATGATATTAATTTAATTACAAAGGTTTTGCGTGGTTCTTTCTTAGGAGTTCAAATATCTTCAATACTGGACTAAAAGTGTTTCTGTTCAACTGTTTTTACAGTCTGACCCTTAAGGTTCTTAACGAAGAGGGTGCACAACGGCGTAGTTTTTGCTAGCTGATCCTTAGAAATCTTTTATCAATATACAAATTATTGTTTGGCAAGTTTCACTGAGCTCCACAACGATGACCTTAGACTGTACTAAGCTCGGCTGAGTAAACATTGGTATATATATATATATATATATACATATATATATATATATATATATATATATATATATATATATATCTGTTTTTCTCTCCACGCATGCACTCATATTTAGTCGTATTAATATACAATTATACATTTGATAAAATTGATACACCCTACTTAATAAGACCTCCTATGGTGATGGGCAGGGAGTACTTCTAGAGTTTAATAACTCTTGACTTAATGATCACCCACCACACATATATATATATATATATATATATATATATATATATATATATATATATATATATATATATATATATATATATATCCTTCTCACTTTCACTACTTACGATTAGTGGATCATAAATTGGAACGTGATAGATGATATTTAGTCGATTCCTACCCAAGTTTGAACTTCTTGTGAGAAAACATGAACAACTATTGAGAAAGGTAATAAATTATACACACACACGTGTGCATATATATATATACATATATATATATATATATATATATATGTATATATATATATATATATATATATATATATATATATATATATATATGTGTGTGTGTGTGTGTGTGTGTGTGTGTGTGTGTATGTGCATATTTTCACACATACACACGATTTTGTTTACGTCCAATAGACGGAATTTCCAATTAAATGCAATTAGCTTTTCTTTAAATTTCATCAGTTAGGATTGGATGTCTTTGGGGTTATTTCAAAGCCTATTTCTTGTCTTCAGCGCCTGCCACTTGTCAATTCAAATCCACCGCAGGTCGTCTACAAAATGTCCTTAGCTTCCGGCTAATCACTCTCTTATCAGGTTATTCACTTATTGTTTCTATTTCCGGTCTGGGAGTAAAAAAAAATCTCGAGTTTTTGCTATCTCTTAAAATCAATTCAAATCTTGTCTGAAATTTAAAACGGTTTTCGAAAATAGGTGAGAATGGTGACTGACGCAAGTTTGCCTGCTTATTGCCTTCAAGTCTATTTCAGACATCGCAAGCCGAATGAAGAGAAGTCCGGACAGGAACGGGCACTAGATAGCCATTTTGAAAGTAGGTTTTATATATTCCATATTCACAAAATAATACACAATTTCGTAAACTCACATTTAAAATTTCACTGAAAACTTTGTCTCATCATTTTTCCCTTCATTTGCCTTTTGAAGAAAATGAACTAAAAGTCGGAATAAAATTTCAATAATTTTTAAACAAAATTTACAGTATTGTCATCCATTCCTCATTCCAAATGAAAACAAATTCAAAAGACAAGAATGAAACAATACTCATAATGTGGAACACGTCACAACTTTCATATTTCAAGCATTTACATACGCGGATACAGAATTCGAGAAGAGTGGGATCCAAATAGAGAAAAAATTGAATAATAATGTGGAAAAGAGCATATTTGAAGCGGCATTTTTTACTTGGAGTCGTAGCTTTTGAGCACTGGAATAGTAATGTGGAAAAAAAATAATTAAAAAAATTTTACTATAGAACCAATGGATAAATAATTTCTTTTTATAGAGAATAAGCTGGAAGACATCTTACATTAGACGAAAAACAAAGTAGAGTTTGTTTTCTTCAGTCAATTAATTATTGCTTTTGAACATTGATCGTTTTTGATTTTTAAAAGATCTGTGTCCACTTATTCAAAAACAGAAAATCAATCGTGTTTTGTCTGAGAAGCGTGGGTGAATCTGTACCTCCTAGGCCCCCTATTTGGTCCCACAACGGCTTTATCTTTCAGAAAACGATTATAAATTGTCCTATTTAGCATGAAAACAAACGTGAATTATTTTGCAAAAATATTTTTTCTTCTAAATTCAAAGAAATCTTGCGATTAAAATCTCTTTGTTGGTGTTCAGGTATGAAAGCCAGAACATTCGAGACTGTGAAGTTATTCATAACTTCAAACATACAAAAGACATATAATATAAATGATTTTCTGGTTTTAAAGCCATTTAGTGTAACTGTTCTGATCTACTCCAAATAATAGAGGTATTATTATTATTATTATTATTATTATTATTATTATTATTATTATTATTATTTTTTATTAAGAATCTCATACCAGTATTATTATTATTATTATTATTATTATTATTATTATTATTATTCACACCAGTTGCCTGGTGGTCACAACTGGAGACTGAGTGACAGCAAGTCTCTTCAGGTCTCTTATCCACGCCCATACAGTCCGCAGCAGTGCTGAAGTTAACAGTTTCACACCAGTTGCTCGGTGGTTATCATTGAGTGACAGTAAGTCTCCGCAGGTCTTCAGCTCTCCTCTCAATATCTCCCTCACCTATCACAGCAGTGCCGTGGTTCGTATCTTCACCACCATTTGTGGTACGTTGTGGTGGGCTTTTTTTCTCCTCTTTTCTTTCCCCTCCTCTTCTCTCTGGTTGGGCACTGATAACAGCTGGGGTTCGTAGATCTTATATTCCTAGCACTTTCCGCAGTATTTGTGCAGTCCCCAGCAGTGTTGTGGTCTTCACAGTCTCGATCTTTCCTTTCATCCCTTGTTCCTCCAATCTCGCCTTCAGTTTTTTTGGTACGGTTCCTGAGTGCAACCATTATAACTGGTACCACCCTGACTTTCATGTTCCACACCTTCTTCGGTTCTCTTTTTAAGTTCTGGTATTTTCCCAGCTTTTCACTCTCTTTCCTATTTACTCTGTGGCCTACAGGCATGGCCAAGTCTATTATTTGTCAGATTCTCCTCTTCTTCTCTACGATTACTTGGTCCGGCCTTCTCGCTTGGATAGGGTGGTCGGTTTGGATATTAGAATCCCAAAGTAACTTGTGGTTTCCATTCTCTAGGACTGTCTCCAGTTTGTGCTGGTGTCACTCTTCTACATGGTTAAATCCTATTCGTTTACTCAGTTCCCTGTGTATCACTGTTGCTACTCTACCGTGTTTGTGTTTATATACTTTTGGACAAGTTGACTACATATATTAGTTATGTGGTTTATGGTCTCATCCCTTTCCCCACTTAGACGGCATTAACTGTTTGTCCATGTTCTGTCAATTTTTGCTTTGATATAGTTTGTCCCGATGCATTTGTTTTGGGCTACTATGGTGAGCGATTCTGTTTCTCTCTTCAGATTTCCTTTGCGTAGCCATGTCCAATATCTCTCGTCTGCAACATCCTGTATCTGTCTCTCAAATTCTCCGTATAGTTTCTTCTGTTCCCATTTTCCTTTCTTTCTTTCTTGCTCCTTAGATTAGTCTATAATATTTTCCTCATCCCTCAAAGTTATTCTCTTCTCATTTTCTCTTGCATTTCTTCCTGTTTTATCACGTCACATTCGAGAATTCCCAGGTATCGGTCTTTTGTAGTCGAAGCTCTTCTGGCTATCCAAGAGTTCGATTCCTTCTGTTGCTGCAAGCCTTCCTCTGTGCTTTACAATTGGTGCACATTTCTCTATTCAAAACTCCATCCCAATGTCATCACTTCATTCTCCCATTTTGTTGAAGAAAATTTCTTGCTCTCCCCTATTCTTTGCAAATAGTTTTATGTTATCCATGTAAACAAGGTGGTTAGGTGGTTGACTTTCCCCTTGGCTTGGGGGAAATGGTATTCTTCGTTGTTTTTCATGATTCTGTTGAGTGGCATCATTGTTAGAACAAAAGGTAATGGAAACCGAGAGCCTCCCTGGAAGAATCCCCTTTTTATACTTAACACTGCTAAATTTTCTCTCTTGGCTGTCAAGTCTACTTTCCAGTTTTCCATTGAGTTGGTTATGAATCTCATCACTGCGTCACTGATCTTGAACATTCTGAGGCATTCGAGTATTCAGCAGTGTAGAATCATGTCGTATGCTTTTTATTGTCTATCCATCTCATTGCAATATTCTTCCTTTTTCCTACTTCTTTTCTGGCCGATGTAGAGTGAGTCATTCGCCCCTTGGTTCCTCTCCTGCATCCTTTCTATTCTTCTGGTAACAGTCCTTTTCTTTCCGTGGATATATATATATATATATATATATATATATATATATATATATATATATATATTCTCTTAGCTATCTGTCCGGTCAGGATTTTCCACATGAATGGTAGGCACGTGATTGGTCAATATTTGCTTGCCTGGTTCCTCTTTTCAGAGTCCTTTTGGATGAGGGTGGTTCTGCCTCTGGTCATCCATTCTGGGACCTCACCTTCATTTAAACAACTTTGGATTTGATGGACGAGCCTATCGTGAAGTGTGGTGGATTTCTCAAACTGTATTATAATAATGATAATAATAATTGTCTAAAAGTTGAAAAAATTCCCTTTGATTTTGACCCCCAAAATAGGAAAATCTAATGAAAACAGCACTATACAAGGTATCCATATACAGCTAATGGACATCATGATATAAGATCTGTAAAAAAAAAAAAGAAGAAGAAAGAATAAAAAGATATTCTTTTATTACGTCACATTTTTAATGAGTTGAGGAAAGAGGATGAAATATTCTTATATCATGTCATTAAAAAGTATTTTACCATTGATGAATAATCATTTGAATGGCCCCCCTCCGATTTTAGACCCCATAAAAACATATAAACGGGGATCAAATCTGTGCCCATAGAAAGTTTTATTGATTCATATCAAGATTTTTTTTTTGAGAATTATAAATGTTATAAATTCAAATCAATTGGTATGAATTCAAATTCATTGTTATGAAATAGATTACATTATAAACAATCATGAAAAGTAGTATGAAATTTATACGAATTTTTCAATACATTTTACATGAAGTTTTTGATAGCATTAAACGATTGATAACATTATTCGTAATAATTTTGAATTCGAAAAAAAAATTCACCACAGCAATTTTGGTTGGACACAGGGCAATGGATCTGTTTTCACTTTTATGGTAAGTACAAACCAAATATACAAATTCAAAAAACTGATGATATATTAAGAATGAATATACATATGTAGAGACATTTTCGTGAGAACTTATTTTTGGTCGCCGCTGAGTAAGCGTCATGCAGGGATCGAACTCGCATCTACCTTAGAAGCAGCCTTAAACACATGTCTTGCTTTTATCAATTGAGATAAAACAATCATGGCGAGTCAGGAATCCGAGAATGCGCTTATATTACTCATTCTCGATTTCAAAGCTGGGTGTGGGTTTGATCCCTGGAAGATGCTTATTTCTCTATTTATTTACCCATTTATACACCCCAAAATCGGTGCCCAGTTCTATTAAAGACAGTTTTTATCAATATCACATTTTGTTGGATATCACAGACGGATATATATATATATATATATATATATATATATATATATATATATATATATGTGTGTGTGTGTGTGTGTGTGTCATCCAGAGAAAGCTGTTTCATTGTATTACAACTCTTCAGTATGGCTATAGACTATCCATTATCCCTTCCAGTACCACGAGGTAGGATCGAAATCTTAGTTTCAGACCCGGAGGCTGGAATCCTCTCTCTACTCCACGGAACCGGACGGTCAGTAAGGTTGAATTTAAGCGATGTATTTATTTATTGCATGTATTCCTCATCCACCAGAGTGCTCCATTGCATGTTGGAAGAGCATTACATAAGCTTACAATGAACGAGTTACCTCACGTTGAGAGTACTCAACCCTGAATAAGGGAGCGTTGGTATATATATATATATATATATATATATATATATATATATATATATATATATATATGTGTGTGTGTGTGTGTGTGTGTGTATCTATCTCAGGCACATTATAACTATCAGTGTTTGATATCCTTATTTCAGTGATGCACTTGAACAAATGGGGTTGGAAATGTGTTTAGGAAGATAGTTTTTCACTCATCTTCTAAATGAAGAGTAGCATGTGCACTCGGAAATCAGCATCCGAAATTCTAGCTTTTATCAAGGTTCGAACGCTGGATTTCTGGTGCCAGTGGAAAATACGCTATTATCATGGCCTTGGAGATGTTTTCTTACATTAGGGGTTATTCAGAGGGGTTATTTATCAATCTGTAAATTTTTTTATCCTTTTGGTTCTAACTACACGACACAAACCGTGAATATTCGTATTTGACAACGACTTTTAAATGCGTGGCACTAACTTCGCTACGGTAAATATATTGCATTTGACAACGACTTGTGGTGCCTTTCTAACACGTCTTTTTACTCAGCCTTTGAGTTAGTCTTTCGAAAACCATTGATATCTGTTTCGTCTCAATGAATAAGTGAAGTTGTTTAGATTTGATGTCGTTACGTCAGTAACCACTGACCAATCGGCATGAGACATGCATCCTTTAACTTCATATTCTTGATCATGTTATAGTTTGTAATGTATACTTTCAGTTTCACATAAATAAACACGTTTGCAAACTCACATATATAGTAGAGTACAAATGATGCGTATTTTAACGTATTTTGTAAACTGATGGTTCTCTAACATGAATCAATGCACATTTACATTTACAGTGGCGCCTCCTCGTGGGGTTAAAGAATTAGATTCGCAGATCATTTATACTGATAGTTCCGTCCTCGTTTAGGGTCTCATATTTTAAATTGTTGCTTACGCTGTATAATGCGCAAGATGATTCGGTAATTTGGAATAGGTCAGATTAAACTGTTTGCCCATTTTTTTTTCTTTTTTGCAGGGAAGGTGATCGAGATAAACGCTATAGCTGTTTGCTACTGTTAAACCACTACGGAGCAAATTCATAATTAGCCATTTTTCATTGGCTAAAAGTCGCTATATTTAAAAAAAGAAGAAATGAAAGTATGAACTATGAACATTTTAAACTAAATTTTGTTAAATTCCACCTGAAGAGATATGGTTTAGATTCAGTATTTAGGGTTAGAGTTAGGATTAGCGTTTAACCCCATCGAAAATATAATAGAAATTAACGTTAAGTGAACATCGGCAAGAAAAAAATTAGCCACTTGTAACCATTCAAAATGGCCAATCAAAAAATTGCTCAGTGATAGTTGTAGCAGTTAAAGCGTCTATCTTGATTACCTCCCGCGCAAAAAATCGGCATGTGGTTTCCGAATTGAAAAAAATCACCGATTATAGTTGAAGGACACATTTTGTGGAAAATATTTATTATACACCAGAATATGAATTATAAATCGCGTTATATTATATAGAAACTTCTCTGAAAAGATTTCCCGTCGTTACGAGGTTAATGTATCATTCAATTTAAACAATGTCAATAGAATAAACTATTATAGAAAATGGGGCTGCTGTAGGAATCGAATTTGAAAGCAGTTATTCGATTGAAAGCTGTTATTCAGCCTCTGCCTTATCGGCGGGCTGTATAGCTCAATAAGTGCACAGCTACGTTGAAGCGGCAAGCTATCGGTGACAGGTTCGATTGCTGCAGCAACCCCATCTTCGTTGATTGTATAATCTTTTCACATCGTCTAATTTGAAGAATTTATTAATCGTGTAACGACGAGAAATCATTTCAGTTTCTACATAAAATAACGCGATTTATAATTCATTTCTTAGATATGCATACCAGAATATACGGTGAGAATTCCTTTTAATGGCATCACACCTCTTCCTTCCTATTTCCATTGTTCAACAAAACTGGGACCGTCCGACAGGCGGACCTGCGTCTTGTAGAGATATGTGGACACTTATAAGAAGTCGGTGAGAGCAGTAACAACTCAATACAAGCAAGAAATTAAAGCTATATCGGCATCAATCCGGAGCAAAGTATCTCATTAATTGTGGTGTTAATAAGAATGTCATTTTGCATTATCGCTTTTATTCATACCACCGTTCTTTTGTACGTAATTCCTTTTACAATTATAATAAGATGAGAAATATAAGGCGGGTTTTAGTTATACATTAAGAGATGTAAAACAATACATATATCCTAAAAATCATCATCCATATAAAATTCAGAAACTGATGCCTGCGGTCTTATTGTAGAGAACTGATCTATACCACCCGTTACCTTAAATTTTTCTGCATGCAGAATAGAAATGAAGCCTGAATTGATAATATTTTGAACTTGTTGAGTCAGAAATAAGAGATTTTAAAGAAAAAAATCCCTGCGACACTGAATAAATCAATGATGACAGACAACACATTAAATATAGAGGGAACTCTAAACATATTCAAATACAAACACGTATCTAACATTATAGGAATTACTATACACATATCATCAGTATCCACAACTTAACACGCGTATCAACAAACTAGTTATAGCATAAGTGAAAGATTAAATGTGTAGAAAATTCACGCTTAATACAAACGGGCTTGGGCATTTATCAAGTTGTCATTTAATTGCATAAATCCTTGCGTATACAAAATCTCTTTAATATAAGTATCAATATATATGAAGATCACTCCGAAAAGTATTTGCGTATTCAATCAACATTCGAACAACAAACAAAAGAAGCAGATAATTTTGTTAACATGTCAATGTTCATTCACATCATACCTAGGATATTAGGATTAGAAGTACTTTTCTCTTCCCGTTACTGGTGTACATAGAAAGAAACTCGGAAAAATGAATCAAGTACAATGAAACGATAAGAAGGGGGGATAATAAAAGGGAGAAAGAAAAAGATTTTTTTTCACGTCACACTACGTCATATTTTTCTTTCAAGATATCAATTCT
The DNA here is from genome assembly GCA_963457665.1 of Thysanoteuthis rhombus. Classification (NCBI taxonomy): domain Eukaryota; kingdom Metazoa; phylum Mollusca; class Cephalopoda; order Oegopsida; family Thysanoteuthidae; genus Thysanoteuthis; species Thysanoteuthis major. Next base: position 15,496,525 of record OY735201.1, read on the forward strand.
CGAAATAAGGAAATAGAATGCTAGAAAGAAAGAAAGATGGGAAGAAAAAAAAGAAAGACTAAACAATCTTCATAACTCATGTACTGACTTTTTTATGCCAATTTCCTTGACATCAAATTTAAAAAAAGAAATGTGTTAAATCGTCCTGAATCGAGGAAAAATCTCACACAATATCAATGAACTAAATATGAAATTTTATTCAGTCTGCTTTTGTAAAAAAAGACATGCCTTGAAATAATTACTCCTTATTTGGATAGACGTTAATGTTATTACTACTATCATTGATTCACAATTTCTCGTATACACCATCCGATTTTTCATTTTCCTACCAGAATATGTCATGAAGGCTCTTCAACTTCCTGGGAGTGTTTGGGAAAGCAGAATGACGTTTGTATATACTCACATTTTCAAGAAATGAGGAAACATTATTCACTGGAAAAAATATCTTTTGGCCAACATAAAAATGTCTTCAGAGTTTGACTCCTTGCCGGCATTAAGTAATATTGACTGGCCCCTGTCAAGGATAACAATTTGTGAAACAACTTTTTACAGTTTCTGCTGCTTAGGTGCTGAGATGTTTCTGAGTTAAGTTTGCCAAGGTTCTCATTTGGCCGCTCTCTTCACCGTCAATTTTCGGGGCAGGTCAGCTGCGGGGCATTTTTTGATCATATCTGACGATGGAACTGTGCAACGAGTATGAGTACCGAGCGAAAACATGCAGGCACAGGTGGGATTCGAACTCAGCTTTCCAATCGCATTTTCTGTGCAGGTAACCGTTACGCTATCTCGCACCTCAACTCAAAGATGATATTGTACCACTTGCTTTTTTATTTCTGGATAGTGAGTGTTATGTACTGGTTACTTATGTGCAAAAAGTATAGAAAATGGTTATTATACCTACAAATTTTGCTTTTGTACCAGGATTGTAGTATTAATGTGTAATAGTTTTTCTTACTTTATGTGATTAAAAATGCGCAAGTTAGTCTGTTGTGTAATTGGAAATAATTAGATTTTAGATTACAATGATCTCACTGCAAAAGCAAAGTTTGAAGGGGATAGTTAACATTTTCTACGCTTTTTAGACAGAATCAATCCAAAAATAATACTCATTACCCAGGAACAAAAAAATTTAAAATCAATTTGCGCAGTGTTTTAGTCTTCGACGGATGAACCATGTCATCTGCTCTTTTGTGTGTGAATGAAATAATCTTCCTCTCACAAGGTGGGATGATGAGACTATGCAAGAAGAGACTCCGCCTACCTTGGAGTCACTTGGCCGGCTGCAGTAAGATGGGGGCCTTTTTTCTGGCAGACAGACTGCGCCAGTCTTGTTGTATCAGTCCTTATCAATTATATGACTTCCTTAACGTTTATCTGTTGAATTGAGCGCGGAGAGATTACTTCGCTTACGGTCAGAGATCAGGTGAGATGCTAGTTAGCATGACTATATCGGCTTTGTTCGAGCTAAATACTTTCTCTGATAATCGTTACTGTCTCCACTCATTTTCAGATCGGTACCAATATTTTGGAGAAAAAACAAAAAAAACAAAAAAAAAAAAAACTGGAAAAATGCCTGAATGATACAGGTGCACATTCTCTTATCCGGAATTTCGAAAGCTCAAAAACTCCGAAAACCGGACATGACTGGACACCGCCAACGCTCAACCAAGGTCGTCTCGTATACTTCCAGCACGGTCAACACGACCTTTTATAGCCTGGCAGAAGGTATTATTTCGAGACTTGGCTCAACCCACTCAACGCAATTGTATCTCAGTGCTTCAACTAGTCAGACGTGTCTCTGCAGCTCACAAATATTTTCTTAATATTTCGGGATGTTTTTTCTTTTAAGGCATTTGTCGTTATCAATGCAGAACTTGCACTACCTTTCAGAAACCCAGAAAATTCCAAATTCCGTAAAGTGTCTAGTTCCAAGCGATTCGGTGTATACCAGTGGTAGCAGTAGCAGTAATAATATTAATAATAATTGGAAGGTTTAACTATGTAGTACTGGTTAGCAAGCTAGACCATTGCGGCAGTTGTAAGTTTAGTTTTCACTGGACGTCCCAGACCCGCAGCTTTGTGCCAAGTGAAGCCAAAGAAATATGAATAGTGGTAAGCAAGCAAGTATTGTAAATCTTTACTACAGTAGTCAGTTTTATCTTCACGATGCTAGCAACAAATCCAGTTGTCCAGCTATCTGATAATGAGGATTCATGCATCTCCCCAAGGGTGTTAGTGCAGAGTGGATATAAACATCCTCAGCTGGAATTCGAACCCTGCATGCAGATTTTATTGTTGAAAATGATAACTGTTCTGCACCCACACGTGCCCCTACTCTTTTTCTCATTTACCGGCATCAAAGGTGTATCTAGAATATTTTCCCCAGGAAATACTCTGTAACAATGTCCCGGTATTATAAATGGGAGGACAAGTACCAAGGGTCCAAGATGTATAACCAGGAGAGCAGATATTAGTAGATACATCCTAGACTAGCGTAAACCATTTAATAAGTTGCACTATCAGTATTTGGCTATGTATCTCAAATCAGTTCATATAAGTGAAAAGTATCACACTGTCAGCCTATCAATTTGTCTGTCACACTATAGAAACCACCTAAACACGGGCTCACCAAATTTTGCATGCATAATGGACTTGGGAGATTTTAGAGGTTTTGAATTGTATTTACAATATAATTTATACAACATAGGACCCATACTTTCTGTTCGATATAGATATATGCTTATACATCGTTTTTTTTTTTTTTTCATGTTTATGTAAAATTCGTTAAGGGGTCAAAGGGGAAGGGGAACTACCCTCATCAAGGTGCCAAAAAGGAGGAGAACTTTTCCTCTCAAGGGGTAAAAAATGAAGGTAAAAAATAAAGGGAAGTTTTTCTCTCTCGAGTGGTCAAAAATGGAGGGAGACTTATTTCCCTTCGTCGAGGGGTCAAAAATGAAAGTAATTTCTTTTTGCTCCTAAGACATCAAACTCACTGCAGACAAGAACTCTAGGGAGTAGTTTTATTAACCCGTGTATTAAATAAAAACGGTAAAGGGTAGTATTGGATTGAAATTTGGTGGAAAATATGTTTGGTGGGAGGTCGAATAGCACAGATTAGTATAGAGTTGGCATGGCATTTAATTAACATCTGCGTTCTGCCCATGACTACAGACAGAACCTCTACCCAACCTCTGAATTGTAAAAGGTAATTTAAGAGGAGTCGATTTTGTTCTGGTTTCAATGTTCTAAGTGGTCAGGAGGTGAGGAGAGAGGGAGAAAGGGGAAAAAATTGAACAAAACATTTCACAATGAGAGAAAGGAGAGAGAGGGGAGAATGAAAGAGAATGAAAGAAAAGTGATAAAGGAAGGAAAATACAGAAAGACAATGAGGGACTATGAGAGAGAGTGGACGAAAAAGATGCAAAAAGATAGAAACAGAGTAAGAGACAGACAAAAGCAGTGAGTGAGGGAATGAAAAAAGGGGAGGGTGAGAGAGAGAGAAAATTGAAAGAAGAAAAGAAATATACAAAGAAAGGGAGAGAGAGAGCATGAAGAAAAATCAAGAAGGTAAGAAAGAAACATTGAGCGAAATGGGGAGGAGTAATGAATGAGCTTGGGAAAAGAGCTTGTTCCTGGGGATCCGTATCGTGGGCAGCATCAGCTTATTGCGATAATCAATTTGCGTCAGTGGGCAAGTCCTGATACCTGCAAAAATATGGGATTGAGCAAACTTTACACTTAACCTACATGTTAATAGGCATTTTGTCTGGGGGATGTCGAATAATTACTCCCCCCCCCAATCTATCTATCTATCTATCTATCTATCTATCTATCTATCTATCTATCTATATATATATATATATATATATATATATATGTGTGTGTGTGTGTGTGTGTGTGTGTGTGTGTGTGTGTGTGTGTAAGAAAGAGAGAAGGGGAAGAGAGAGGAGAACAACTGAGAGAGATGTGGGAGAAAGATGGAGAGACAGGAAATGGTTAGGGAGCGTGAGATAATAATAGTTCCGATGCTTTCTACAAAAAACTTTCGATTATATCATTCCTGGGGTCACAATTGCTATGTACGAAGATCTTCATAGATAACATTCCTTGGTCACAAATGAGTTGCATAATTTCAAGAATAAAAATATAGAACAGCAGTTGCGAAAGTTGCAAAGCACCCAAGTTTTTTTTGCTGGGTGGGGGTCAGATAATGGCTTAAATATATTTTAAATCTTATCCTTCCAAGATTTTCTTCAAGTCAACATAAGACCAGTTGTCGAAATATTGGACATTTACGAGTAAATATAGAATATATGGCAAAGCATTGAAATATAGGATTGTCTTCTTAAATATAGAACGGTTTGTAACACTCACGAGTACTAAATACTAAGATCTTAATAGATTACATTCCTGGGTCACAACTTCTAAATATGAAGATCTTCGTTTTTTAGCCGTACTTTATATCCTCATACTTCCCCGAAACACGTAGTGCAAAAGGGAGTTAAGGTTGATTGAGTGAGAGCATAAAATAAGAATACTGGGACATCGAACAAATGCGAGAGAGTAGAGAGACGGATCATCATCATCATCATCATCATCATCATCATCATCATCATCATCATCATCAGTCTTTTAACGTCCGTCGTTGGACATAGACCTTCCCCAGGATTCGCCACACTTCTCTATCATGGGCATCACAGAGCCAGTACTTTCTAAACTTGTCTAGCTCGTCCCTCCATCTAATATCCTGCCGGCCTCGGTTTCGCATGTGATCTCGGGGGATCCATGTCGTGAGTCGTGATGTCCATCGATTGTCCACCATTCTTGCAATATGCCCTGCCCACCGCCATTTGAGACTCATGACATGGATCCCCTGAGATCACATGCGCAACCGAGGCCGGCAGAATATTAGAGAGACGGTTAGGAAGATTCAAAAATACTTCCTTTCTTTCATTAATTACTCATTTCCACTTCACGTCCATCAATCGTCTTCCCTGCCCTTCTCCATCTTGTAAACGACTAATTTATAGGACCAACATCAGTAAGTAAGGCTACAGGAGGGATAATAAAAAAAATAACATATGAATGAATCAAACGAAAAAGGAAGTAAGTTGAAAATAAGGAAAGGAGATCGTGAAAAAAAAAATTCAAAGAAAAGGAGTGGTCCAACTTGATGACGCATATATTAAATGTCAGGATTTTGAATGCTGACGTTCAACTAAAAAGATTGGCGCAAGATAATCTTCCTATACTGATTTATTATCTGCTTTATGGCTAGGATAGTTGCGTATTTCCCATTGACGCCAAAGTGCGATGCTTAAGTCCAGGCAAAATCACTTGAAAGATAGGCACAACACAATCTTCCTTTGTGACTTGATTTACAATGGAGATAGTTGCTTATTTCATATGAATCCAAAAAGCCAGTGTTTTAGAACAGATTCAAGACAGGATTTCGGATATTGATTTTGAAAATAAGAAGACAGGTTCTCTTCACAAAAAATCATCCATATATATAATTAATGGCTTTCATTTTCCATTATCGTGTTCCCTACACAATAGCCAATTTTCAAATCAAGCGTCTTTTTGCCATTTAAAATTGTCAATTTAAAACAGCCCATATCAAGATTG
>OY735201.1:15509652-15512152 GCA_963457665.1 Thysanoteuthis rhombus
TACGTATGTTTGGATATATATATATATATATATATATATATATATATATATATATATATATATATATATATATATATATATATATATATATAATGGAGACGTGATTACGTAATTCTTATATTTCCTTATTTTATTCAACTCTTGTGCAGTTTCTCCCTCACTGTCTTTGTTACTCATGTTTTTTCTCTTGGTTTTTCCCTTCTTTTTCTCCAACACTTTTGATTGGTTTTTCTTCCTTTCTTTTTTCCTCCCTTTCACTGTTTGCTCATTTTTTTTTTTTTTTGGTTTCGGTTCTTTCTGTCTTCCTTAGGTTTCCTTGTACCCAGCCAACCCCCCTCCTTAGACCCATCAGAGAAGAAAAAATATAAGCTGAAAAACAAAAAAAACAAAAAAATCAAAACAAAGCAAAAAATAAAATTACAACACGGGTATCCAATACTGTGAATGCTATTATTAGTTTTTTAATACACGTCAAGGGAAGGTTGTAGGAAGGTGGATAATTGAAATGATGAACTGTTGTTTTGGTTAAAATGTGGGTGGAACACTCTCTCCAACTCATGAGGCAAACGACCAAAATAAAGAGAGAAAGAAAGAGAGAAAGTTATTAAACGGCATCCCCAAAACATATATCCAAAATCGCGCGCTCGTTTGCACTAAATTCTGTGAACGCTGCCGCCAGGGACTTCCATAATAACGAGACCCACTGCTGATCTCACACACGTGAAATTGTACCCCGTTCAAATTAGGGCTTCTCCACAAATGTGCTCGCAACAAGAAACCATATTTCAAGGTAGGTGGACAATGATTAAGGAGAAAGCGGACATTTTAAAACCCCTGTGGCTACAAGAGAACTAAATTGTAATCAGATATCATAGTTATCATAATAATGCATGTTAATGTCGCGACTAATTGTTTATTAATTATTTAATTGTCGGCCGATTCCGATTGCTTGATAAATAAGCCTTACGTTAGCATCTCACTGATAAACTTCAATATAACGCTAATTTGATATTCTCTGTTTCAAAGAATTAGCGAATGAATATATATTTTATTCAATATCATTTTTGCCATTAATCTGATAATTACGTGTCTTTATACATACATACATATATATATATATGCATACATACATTTGTGATTTGTTCGTCTCCTTGAAAAGAGATGTTTGTGTAAATTTTTGTCTGATGCTATTTGTAATCAATTTACGGTAATGCACTTGGGAAAAGGGTGTGAATCCCTATTCCACCGCTCTGTCCCATTGCCATGTATCAAATGGCTCGTCACTGGCTTGCCACGATGGTCGATAGTGAAGAAAATGGGTTCATTGTCTCTTTGGCAATCTAGTTTTGCATTACTAACTGACTGTCTAGACAGCAAGAATAAATAGTACGGGGGCAGACGTATGTATTTGCATTCACATAAACACACACACACAAACACGAGGTAGTACCCAAGAGTTCGCTTAGGGACTTTTGCCTTTGCTATTCGTGAGCAATAAACTTAGTAAGATCGCTGCATACATGCCTGGTGGAAATACATAGAAGGAGACTGTAAAAACTAAGTGATTTGGTAAGTGATTTTTTATGGTTGAATTCTTCGCATTTTTGGACAAGATATATATATATATATATATATATATATATATATATATAAATTATTCATATGATATATATGTATGTTATATATTGTATATATCATGTATATCATATGTTATATATTATACATGTATTATATTATATACATATTATATACATATTATATATATCATATATTATATATCATATATATGTGTGTTATTATATATATATACCACATCTTGAAATAGATATCAAACTTAATATATAGTGAAATAAAAAGAAATTTAGACAAATACACTGGCTGGCAGACACCAGTTGAATACACCTGTTCATCACCAATTTCACAAGTACTCGAATTTATTTATCGTTCATCGAAAATTGTGTTGTACCAATTATGCCGAAACTTTCCAACCTCTAAAATCAAGCTCGAACACCATCCACTGGCATTAAATATTCTTCCGCTCTCACAAATAGACGTACTTATTATCATCGACAAATACAGCCAAGTACGTTACTCACAAACACAGACAAAGTACAATGAGACAATGAAATTATTAATTATCAAGAGTGTCTCCCGTAACGCGATGGTCAGCAAACCTGTCTCGTTGATCAATTTGCAGGTGCAGAGAGTTCGATTCTTGATGGGTGTTCTTTTTCAGATAGATAGTGGGTTAGATAGTTGCATATTTTTCCATCCGTACTATTGATCAATGTTCAAGCACAGGTGAGAAGCCAAGATTTCGAATGCTGATTTTCGAAACAGGTAGGCCTTATCAACTATGAAAATTTGCGCAACATAATCTCTCTGTCCCAATTTTCATCCATTCTTGGCCTTGTACCACACTAAGTTAAGTTTAGTAAACATCAATAAATAAGTGACGGGGGCAGTATTGACTGGTGCAAAAAAAAAATCATGACCTATT
>OY735201.1:15519652-15662152 GCA_963457665.1 Thysanoteuthis rhombus
GTCTAGGTTTTAGTAAAAGACAATAAGTATAAGGTCCAACTATACTTAATATATACATATATATATATATACATATATATATATATATATAGAGAGAGAGAGAGAGAGAGAGAGAGGATTATAAATTGTTTTAGATCATTGAAACTCTAATTCGAAATGATCTCCTGTTATTACACTGAATGTATCACTAGGCCTAGGCAACGTAAATAGCATAAACAATTGAAGAAAATGAGACTGCTCCTGGAATCGAACCCGCAATAACTATTGAGCTAAATAGCTACCGGTAATACAAAGGCCCAAATAACCGATTAAGCTCCAAATTCTCATTTGTTTTTTTCCGTCTGTTACTGCTGTTTCTTTCTTTCAACTCGACAATTATGTTATTAAGAAATGGATATATGATCTGACAGAATGATTATAAATTACGTTTTATTATTACGGTTTCTAGGCTAAGTGATACATTCACCGTGTAATAACGAGAGATCATTTTAAATAAGATTTTCAATATAATATAATCGTTCTGTCGGATCATGTATCCATTCCTTAATAACACATTTCTTCATATATATATATATATATATATATATATATATATATATATATATATATATATATATATATATATATATACACACATATATATATGTACACATATATATAAATATATACATGTATATATTCATACATACATATATATATGTATACATATATATATATAAATATATACATACACATATATATAAATATATACAAATATATACATACATATATATATGTATACATATATATATATAAATATATATATACACATATATATATATATATACATATATATATACATGCATACATATATATATATATATGTATGCATATATAAATAAATATATATATACACACACATACATACATACATATATATATATATATATATATATATATATATATATATATATATATATATATATGTATGTATGTATGTATGTATATTAAGCATGGGAACCTTACTCAAGAGCCAAATTTTGTTTCAATCAGCACAACAAAGCATGCGTTTAGTCATGTTTTGTATTTCTGTGTGCTATTTTTTTTAAACGCTTATGCGATAAAACTGAATTGTTGAATAAAAAAAACATTTTTCTTTATTCTCCAAAAATCTTGTTCAGAATTGACCAAGGAGTTTGAAAAGACGAACTCACATTGCTTTATGGAAGAATTGTCAAAATAGTAAGTTGAAAATCTGCAATGGCCTCTGCAATCTTTGGCAATAAAAAGAGATGCTGTGCTTATCCGAATACCCGTGGTCTGTATGATTACAAGTCACTTTAGAAAGTAATTCTCATTGGTATTTGAACAAACTGTGTTTTATTTATTTTCATTGATACTTTCACAGAAATACCATTGGAGGATACAACACGAGGTCTTCTCTATCCTAACTTCATTTGTGCCGGTCACTTAAACTTACCCAATCATTCTCCATTGTTCCTTTCAACACAACGCTGCATTTATTCCAAACGTCTCGTTCAATTCACAAGCACTGAGAAAACACTGGAAATTCTAAGTAATCACATTTTTAGATTAAATATCAAAGCAAGAAATACCGAGTTTTTATTTTTTTCTGCATCATTTTTCGCCCGGTTAATTTACTATTCTACCATCCTAAATTATTGAGGGACACTAGGGCTCATATACTTATATTTTATTCGATAAAATTCATATCATTTAATCTTTAGGGATCTTTTAAAAACTATACATCATAAAATCATTTCTTATTCACCCCATCTCCCATATGAATCTGTAAAAATGGGATTTGTTAGAATTTTCGTAGTGTTGATTTTTGTTAAATAAAATTTGATTATTCGTGGGTAATGTTCTTCTTTTTTTTCAACTCTCAAAACCAAGTGGAACATCTATTTTTTGTAACATACGGCAATATATATATATATATATATATATATATATATATATATATATATATATATATATATATATATATATGTAAGCTTACAATGGACGAGTGGTCAACCCTGGATAGAGGAGCGTTATATATATATATATATATATATATATATATATATATATATATATATAGAGAGAGAGAGAGAGAGAGAGAGAGAGAGAGAGAGAGAGAGTGAGAGAAAGAGAGAGAAAGAGAAAACAATCGTAGCCACCAAAAGCGGTGAAGGATTCTATCCTTCTTTGTGTTTTTGTGTATTCCAGCTCTCATGGCCATATCGTTTTATCTACAGACTTCAAAATTGGCATCAGTATTCCACTAGACTCCTTTTGAGAAATATTTTACTTTTGATTTTTGGAGAAAAAACTTTTTCAACCTTTCGGGGCCTTATTTTGAGTGGTTAATTTTTCCAGGTGCTTTTTTTAAAACTCTATTTTAGATGTTTTCCAGGGTAATTGTCATAAATAGAATTCTTTCTAACCATATTTATTCTTGGATGGAATTTTTTTACGAACTTTGACGCTTCGGTTGTTCAGTTGTTGACTGTGATGGCGAGTCTATCCATCAACCAATCGGAAACCAAAACTGTTTCTAAAACTAATAATAATAGGTTTCTTCAGTTTTCAAGTTTATCCTGCTGGCAGGCTGGCTAGTTGGCTGGCTGGCTGGGTACATATGTATCATACGTATAAGTCACACGAATGGAGTTAGAGGGCTGGAATTTTCATCATTTACTCTTTACTCTGCGATAATTGTATTATCTATTGGTTTTCTATATGTCCCGTCTAATGAGTTTTTTGTGGGTTTCTATTTGCAATGTACGTATATGCTAAATTGATCCCTTATTTTGTGTCCAGCAGCATTCACGTTTGTTTTTTTTTTAAATGTTTTTTTTGAAAATTCAGACATTTTAGTGATCAGTATCCAACAAAAGAGAAGTAGCTCATTCATTAATCACCGTTAATTTCCAATGTTTTAACTGATCACCCACCCGGCATGTTTCTTCAGATGCCTTTTGTTGCATTGGACAGCGGAATATCTCGTCTTAGTCAATTCTCCCTAGTTAATTCGTCTTCGAAATGACGCTCGTCTCCCTCTTCTACCTAACCATAGTATATGACTTTTGCACTACCTATGGTGTAATGAGTTGTGTTTTAGAGTCTTAAACTTAATTAAAAGTTTTCGTATGGGGTTCATTTACATGCAAGGCATACTCATAAGTTTTTAAGAGCCTAGCATGAATGAAAGATTCTTTTGATCGCTTTACCTCCCAGTGTTGTTCTGTCTATTATTCTGAATTTATTCTACAGGGATTGTGATTCTCTTTTTCCCTCCACACATGATCAGCCATGCCTGATTTCGTCGTCACGGCTTCCCGATGTTTGGCCTTTGAATCCCTAGCCACAACTGTATGGAATGGCACACATGCACAGTTTTTGTCATGCTCTCTTCCGAAGGAAGCTTGGTTCGACAGAGATGCGTGGAGCACTAAGTGAGAATAAATCTCACTACAGTAGTAATGTTCTGCGAAGTATCCATTGGTTAGGTCAAAAGTGCAGAACACCTTGTAAGAATAAGGATCATCTCAGTAGAATTGGCCTGCAAGACTAGTTTACTAACCATGGTATTGCGAAGTGATGCCTAGAAGAGGTTCATTCGAAAAAGCTTTTTCTCTCCAACTCAGATTTATCGGAAGATGAATAATCATTTGGTGGAAAACCTCTATTTTGCTTAAACTTTTTAATGCGAGATGAATTTCAAAAGAAATAGTTTAGATTCGACTTTTCTGAATGTGGTGGGATACATTGAAAAAAGAGATTCGCATGTGTGGCTCGAAGACCTTGTTCCAGATGTTCCCTCCACGAAGAGTGTGTCCTGATATCTTAGTTTCTCAATTACATCTACCTTGTCTTCTTCAAATATTTGCCCTTTCGCTCGACTTGGCCAAAAATAAGAAAGTAGAAGTCTGATGTCTTTTTTATGTAATTGACGCTACTGTCGGAATCGGGGAAAGCATTGCCTGTTGTCTTTCCCCTACCCAAATGACTCTCGGGAGTCTACCATAGGTGGTCTTGGGTGTTTTTACCGCTTGATTACCTGAAACTGAAACTTTTTTCCACTAACATATAAACGGTTTTTGGTCCTTTGGAAAGTTACAAACCTTACTACTATTGGCTCTTAGTAAAAATCTCAAGCATAAATTTTAAGCTCACAATTCTACAAATGAACCAGGCTATCTATCACCCTACTTACTAATATTCATTAATCTAGTTTACAAATAAAATTCCATGGAATAGTATATTATGACATGTGGGTCCAAAGATCAGGAAATGCATCCTAATCATCTGAAATGTTATCTCAAGTCAAAGAACATGTCTTATACAATAAGATAAAGGATGTTCTATCGTGGTGCAATGATTATTAAGCTAGGATTGCATGCTATTATCACTGTAGTGAGTTCAATCTTCACTAAGTGCCCCATTGCAATGGTATTGTGCTAAGCTGGGCTAAACTTCAAAAATACGTATAGTTAGATAATACAAGAAATGTTTATAAAATTTCCGATACCCAAACATGTTGTTCATGAACATTAGATTATACATGAGTTATTCGATCTGTAATATTTTCGTTTAGTCGTTTTTACCATAAAGTTCCAATCGATGTGTTCGTCGTCCTTTCCTGGGAGTTTTCCATGTTAATTCTGATAATACTTGAATATCGTTTTGAAGATACATAGTTTGTTTTTTTAAGACTTGGCGTCAGTGAAGGATCATTGGATGCAAAACACACCTGAGGGAGGCAAGAGAACATACCGGTCAAAACATACTGGTTACTACAACAGAGACGAGGATATCAGTCTAAATAACTCGTGTGCTACTGGCAACGGAATATCATGATTTCCGACGACTTTTATTTCATAACAGCAGAAGTTTTAAATCATCAAGTTTTGAGTTTTCCTTGGAAGTTGGATGATTATTTTCCAATAGATATATGATATTGAAAATGAAAGGATTCAACAAGAAATCTGATTTTGTTATTCTAGCATAGAGTTTGTTCGAATAATTGGATAATGACAATGGTTTATCACAGAATTTTGGACAACATAGACGGATCTCAAACCAAAGCAAACCAATAGCAGTTTCCAGAACGGGTCCATTCCGATCAGATTCAGTTATGAATTTTACTAATAATCAGTTCCTTGCTGACACCGAATTCTCAACTTCTAGTGACTATCATGAACTAATTCACATTAGTGAAAGGAAAAATGACCGAAAAGTATACATTATATGTGATCTGAGGTTTGTCATTGATAGAGCCGAGTCATAACAAAGGCTCTTTGTTACTCGAGGTATGTTTCCTTACAATTCAGACCAAAGAAAACAGGATCATTACGAGAAATGACGAGATTTCTGACCAAAGGAAAATCCCTGAAGCACAGAATGGAAATAGTCTTGCTATCATTAAACTCCTTATTCAATCTTATAAAATCTCTACTGCTTACAATGGGAAAGAATAATGTGACGATGAATGTATTTTGAATCTTTTATAATGATATTCAACCTTTATTATTCAGATATATTATCGATTGTAATTAAAGTTGTTCACCTGCACAACATATTTACACGATATCAAGGCTGCAATTTCCATTTAGGCTTATGAAACACGGACAAACATTGTCTAATCAACCACTTAGTCAATTTTTCTTGTTTTTACATACACACACACACACACACACACACACAAACACACACACACATATATATATATATATATATATATATATATATATATATATATATATATATATATATAACTCTGCTCCATAGGCTATGCCTATATTCTATGTTAGATTTTGATTTTTTTTTAAATTATTACTTAGGCATTATAGCGGCGATTCGGATTTGAAACCCGGGTGCTGATTCGATATAACATAGTTCATTTTTGTTTTTAAATCATCGTCTATAGAATTTAGCCCTGTATAACGATACTTCCATTCTCATCATTGTCATTTTCTGCATCGGCGGACATAACAAGAACACACCTGGCTGCTGCTGGGTCAAACTCCATACCTACTTTTATTCTAACAGAAGATTTCTGCGCTTTTGTATTGTATATATAATGAATAAATCCGTAAATGTATGAGACTTGTCAGTTTAGTTCGGTTTGTACGAGAGCCAACAATCAATAGGTCGAAAATGTCAATATCGATTTGGTTAAACGTGACAGGATAGACAAGCAGTGAAGAGGTTACTCTCTTAGATTTGGTGAGGATTATTATTCTACGGGGGTGGGGAATAATGTCGACTCCAACTTTAGCTACAGTTGACAACAAATTTGATCAAATTAGAACTAGTTGAATTAAAATGGAGGCTGAATCGAATGTATCGCCGAAGCTTCAAAAGCTGTTAATTCGTTGCTTGTCTTCGACCATGAATGGGGGGTGCAGAGTTCAATTTACCTCCCATCTATGAGATAACAAATTCAATGAAATCGACTTGCTTGAATTCTTTCCTGATATGAGGAAAGATTGGCAAATGTACATTTCCATAATACTTTATAAAATCTCGATATCAACCTCTTCAACATTCTTTTGATCTTAGTCAAAAAAAATCATACGTGACGCCCTTAGCGCAAATTTCGATGCTAACATTCTTACCCAATGCATTCGTGCTCTGGGTGTGTATGTGGCCTAGTGACTAAAAGCACGGGAAATGAAAGTGTTCACTCGGAAGTAATGCTCATGGAAAAGGCATGAATTCATCTGTTCACCTACAGCTGTGATTAAGTAGCAGGAAAGACTGAGTTCTTCTGCTGTATAAACCTAGATTCAACCTGGGGAAGTCCAACCTCTCGACTAACGTTGTGAGAGGCTGGCAAGGGACAGAATTAGGAACTTGTTAATGGGGCTCTGGTGAAACTTCGATGGGCCTGGCAAGCCGGAGGTAGATTATGATAAATCGCTGAAGTAAAATAAAGAAGAATAAAGCGGAAGTACAAAATAATGCGACTACCGTCACCTCCTCGCCATGACACCTCTAGTACAAGTGGAAGTTAAAAAAAAAAAATCATTTGTGTCATTGTCTCTTAAGCAAACTATGACAGCACACGATTCAAGAATGATACGCCGAACGAACTGCACTAAAAAACTCAGCCCACACTTTTGCCTTTTTTTTTTTAAACACCTTCGTCTCCCCATCACGGCCTTTATCCGCTCTAACCACAGTGGTATGGTGTGTGTTACAAAGAACAATCTGCCAGCCACATGTCTAGGGCAAGAAAACAACCACGCTCTTTACTCTCTGTAGTTCCTCAACTGAATAGGCTTCCGTACTTGTCCTGTGAAAGGGGGATACAATATGGAGAATACCTCCTCCCCCTTTGTCTACTTTCCTTTTAGCTTCCATTTTCATTTCTTTATTACTTTTTTTTACACGTGTCTCTTCCTTGTCTTGCTTGTTTATTTTCCGTTGGTGGCGGCCATCGCAACGCAGTGTGGGTTCCGTCTCCAGACTGTTAAACACCCGAACTTCTCAACGGGTGGTACACATTGTGCATTATTGACAGTAAAAGCGGATGGATATTTATTGGACTGGTCTGTCTTTGGCACCAAGGCGTATAAATGGGGTGCATGTTAACGTGTATGGTTTCGTGGAAAATCAGGTAAATCTCGGAGAAAGAATCAGGGTGGGTGTTATGATATTCACGACCCTTTCGTAATCCTTTCTGAACGTCACTCATTAAAAGTCTCATTTCAAGTCTTTGGGTTTCACATTTTGCCGGAATGGAAAGATTGTAAAATTGCATGATTTGAAAGTTGATCAATTTTTTTTATTTGTTTAACACACACACACACGTGCGCGCGCACACACACACACATACACATATTTAGAAGAACTTACCTTCATTATTACAATTGAAAGTCACTTTTCCTGAATTTTAATGCATTCCTTCGGTGATATCATTGAAAATGCATCACATATTATGCATCTATCATCGACCGCTATCTCAACCTGTGACAGAATGCACACTAACAAGGGGAATGCCTTTCTAGTGATATCGATCTTGAGCTATGTTGATTGAGAGAAGATCCAAAAAACTGCCACATTCTTTCACTTAAGGTTGACTTAATGCCTGAACACTGACAATCCCTTTCCTCCTGATATTCAATGCTCCACATCCAGATTGAGTAGCAAAACCTTTTAGGTCAAACATTGCAGAATTCATTCTTCAATCGACAATTTTTTCCGTCATTGATATTTAGTTTGTTAGTGCAAAAAATGACTAAAGCTAATGAAAAAGAGGAGTATCGGTGAAGTCACTGGGCAGCAATAACGTATGCCAAGTTCAAATGCAGTCGCCGCTAAAATACATCCGTGATTATTATTTCGCATTTGCAGCCAAGATTTACTGTATGTGCAATCATTGTATGGAAGGAAGGTTTTGACATTATTGTACATTATTGTGAGATAGAATGTGGCGATGTTTTGTCCGTATGTATGTGATATTTTATGTATGGCTATATCCTTTTCTATGTATCCGTATGTATTTCAGCTTGGAGTTGAAATCGTTATTCTTCCTCGTCATCGTACACCAGCCAAGCACTGGCCGTCGTGATTATCCGCTTGGGTGAATCACTATTCTGCCTCGTTCGCTCGATTAAAATCAATTAATGAGATCCGATATCAAATGATGAGGTCAACCGGTGCAATAAGCCAAGCCCTGACCCTGGTCAGAGTTCGAAGAATTTTAGATTCTTAGAGAAACCTGGAATGGTAAGGACAGGTCATGTTACAACGGGTGACTGGATGAAGAAGTTGGTGGATGTATCTAGTTGTTCGGAAAGTAACGTCTCATTTGAGAGACTGAATAAGAATTTGTTTAAATGTTGCAAACGTTTTTTTTTTTGTTTTTTTTTAAAACGTAATTATCATTAACCCATTGCAGTTATTTAGCTAATTCAATAAGATTTTGGCTTTGTGATCGATGACTACACAGTTCTATCTGAATGGTATTTCTTCTTATTTTGCAATTGATTATCTTGCAAAGGATGACTATAATTCTTTGCCACCCGACTCGTATTTAATGGGTTAATCGTAATAACAGAAGTCACCTATAGAAATAATTTTATTTCTTATTGAAAGAATTTGGGATACTGGTCGACATGAATTCCGATAGTGGCAAAAATGAATTAATATTTAACAAGAAAATATTCCAGTAATAATATAATCATTTCCACCAAAAATGCCGAGGCCTGTAGGTGTGGTCTCGAACGCATAATTCGTATTTTATTCAATTAATTTGCGTTGCAATAGAGGTTTTTTCCAAAATTTTGTCTAAACTGTCTTTTGAGGTGTTGGACGATGGCACATCTACGGAGATTAGGAAGATTATTTCAATCATTTACAACCTGTTGTGTAAAGGGATTAGTCATAGGAGTTGTAACTGCACGATTCTTAAATACCTTTTAAGAATGTTTTCGGATATAGAAATTTTAGTGAGAGAGAACCGCTTATTGATATCTATCCGCACAAATACATGCATGATTTTATACGCCAGGATGATAAAACCTCATCGGTGTCCATAGACCATGGATGAAGGTTTTCTATTCTTCTGTCTTTCAGCGATCTAATCAGTTTAGTTGCTCTCCGTTGAATAGACTTCAGTGTTTTAACATCCACTTAAAAATAAGGACCTCATATTACATTGCCGGTTATGGTTTTACCACGACCTTGTATAATGTCGAGACTGCTCGCATCTCTCGCAAATTTTGACTAGATTTTTTTTTTAACTGCAGCCTTGTAGGCATGACATTTCAATTTGTTGTCAATAAACACTCATATATCTTCTTCCCAGAGAGATTTCTCTAATGTTCGGTCGTTTAGATGGTAATGGTGATCTGATAGGGAAAAAATTAAAGGTGCTGAATGCGGTAAATAGAAAAGCTGGGGAAAATTCTAATACGAGTATACTAACGATTTGATCTCTTAAGTTTATTTTACTGAGCATGACCTTGCATTGTTATTCTGAAGAATAATCTTTCTGACAAGGATTTCTTTTATCTTGATTTTCAACTGTTTTTCATCACAAAAAAAGCTCAAGTGGCAATGCAGTTCGTTCTGATAACCAACCTTTCTGGGGTCAAAAGGGATATGAGTTCGAGTCCTGCTAGGAGCTTATCTTTATTCTTTATCTGCACTGTTTACAAAGAAACGCAGACTGACGTTCATTGTTGTTACGATAACGATGAAAACTAAGCATTAAAATGAAAGAAATATTGGTAATAGTCGAAATTTATCCTATTTCTCCGACTGCTTGCCAAAACTTTACGGGGGTGGAGCTACAATGTAGATGTTGGTATATGGTTTTCGGCCAGAATCCCAAATTCTTTATCAAATACATAAATGAATTAGCTTCATAGTGGATTTTTGTGATTGCTAATAATGGATACCATGTTTTTGATAAATAAAATTAACATTCGGTACATTTCAATGATTTTTATTTATTTCCTCTCGAAAATCTGCGATATTACATCCCGGACAAACAAATACTAGGCAGGGTAGTAGACGGTACGTAGGAGTTGTTTTTTGCTTTAGTACAATTCTACTCAGTAACACCAATGCAGTCATTCAGTACAAGAAATATTATATCTTTGGTCTGTTTCGTAGCCGAGGTCGTTGAGTACATGTTTCTTCGCTATCCAAAAGAAGAACGTTTCTATAAAATCATTTTGTTAGCCGAATTAGCGTAAAGCGAAGAAGCAATTAACGTTGATTTACATGGGATATATTTTTCAAGCAGTTCCAGAACCCCCTACCCTAAGAAAATGGCGATGGTGGTATGTTAGGCAGAGATGGTGGAAGGGAGAGAGGGAGAGAGAGAGAGAGAGAATTGAATAAAGAAAGTAAGTGTGCGCGTTACTTCTTTAACGATTCGCAGCAAAACAAACACTGGTGACTATTTTCACTTTTTAGCCCTTTATCTTTTGTAGAAGCGGAAAGTAACGTAAATCAAACATTGAAAATGCAAGGGATACCTGTATTCCTCGTTGTCTATAGAGGTCAGTGTTAGTCTGAGTATAAAATCACGGATTTCAAATTATGATTTTCATCATCATTCATCATCATCAGTCTTTTAGCGTCCGTCGTTGGACATAGACCTTCCCCAGGATTTGCCACACTTCCCTATCATGGGCATCACGGAGCCAGTACTTCCTGAACTTGTCTAGCTCGTCTCTCCATCTAACATTTTGCCGGCTTCGGTTGCGCATGTGGTCTCGGGGGATCCATGTTGTGAGTCGTGATGTCCATCGATTGTCTGCCATTCTTGCAACATGGCCGGTCCACTGCCATTTGAGATTTTTAATGGATTCTTTGATATCCCTAACTCTTGTCTTTTCTCGGATGTACTGTGCTGTCTTGTGGTCTTTCCATGTGAGGCCCAGCATTAATCGATTTTACTTAACCTTATCTCGCACGCGGATATAATTGCAGGCTTCCCCATGAGAAAGAGATAAATCAAATCCGAGCTAGACTAACCTGTAAACCATCAACCTACAACAGGCACCCACATCGATATTTCTGAGTTTAGCTTAACCTTGGACGGAGCACAGTGATATAAGTATATATTGAGCATAGATTTATGAAATGACAAGAAGTACTATAATATTTTACGAATGGATTGAACACAGCGCTTGAGCAAATGAGACCAGGGGGCTTCAATGTGCGTGATTCCAGCCCGTTGGGGCAATTTGCGATCATAATCGGGCAATAGTTTGTTTTGGAGAAAACTGATGGGCTGTATTTTGGTAGTTTCATATTTATGGATAAATTCCACAAAACCATAATTTTATAACAAACTTGCACTTTATTCCCTTTGTTCTCAAAATGATCGTCACCAAACAGTAGCGTTGTCAGTTAGGTTAAAGGATAAGAGTGTTATAATAATTATGGCTTGGTTAAATTCATCCATAAATATTAAACTATCAAAATACAACTTAGCATACAACACACGGGATCTCATTAAATCATTGGTTGAAAAGACTTTTGACCGAAAACACAATCAATAGACTTGAAAAGAAGTGTTCAAGTTTAAATATATTTGATTAGATTATAATTGGAAACTATAAATATCAAGAGGAAATATAAAGTATTTTTGAATTTGAAGAATATCAATCCACAGTAGTTTTACAATTTACCGTTCTATCCATTGTAACAGAAGCGCTATTTTGATGTTGGGTGGGTGGTAGCATGTTTTGATCTCTTTAAAATGTGTCAAAGTGGCTGGTGAAAAAAGAACGGGTTGACAATATTTAGATGGGTTTTTTTTTATCGAGTTTAAAAGTCCAGTGTCGCCAATTATGATTTTTTAAAAAATTTTTCGAATTCGGGAGCGGCTTCCAAAATCAAGAAATTGAAAGATCACATCTAAATTAGCAACTCTACGAGTAAAGATTGAATATACACTAGGTCTGCACTGACAATATTCATTGAGCCTGTCTTGTGGTTGAGATAATTGCGTATTTCCAATCGATAAGGACGTCCGTGTTTAAGCCAAGCCAAAAGTTGGAGTTTTCTATACGGTTAGCCTATCTCGATTCAAAATATTGGTGCTATCTCAATTTTCTTGAATTCTTATGCAATGCCAAGCTAAATATCAAATTCTTTTCGATATTTTCTCGAACGTCTTCCACGGGCTCTGGAGGGAAATACACAGCTATTTCAGTCATAAAACAGGACCCTGTGAAGGTCTGTTCTTCAGAGCATTTTCGTTTACGTCATTTATTCTTTATCAGCATTAATATATTCTATCGTACTTGTCAAATTCCTGTCTAGATCGGAGGCTGGAGTTGACTTTTTTTGCATGACAAAATCAATAAGAACAATCTCTTCGTAATTTAGGAGAGGCAACTCATGAGTACTTCTGTGTCATAAGAGTATTTTCCTATTCTGTTCATACCTTCTTAGAGAGAGAGAGAAAGAGAGAGAGAGAGAGAGAGAGAGAGAACAGAAAAAATTCAAGAAGGGGTTTCTTCTAACGAGTTGTAACAATTGGGGGAAAATTGATGGATCAAGATCAAGGAATAATAGAAGCTAAAACAGTGAACAGCTTTGAAAATGAATATGACTATTACATAATCATCGAGAACAAAAAAGCTTCTGAAAAAGACTAAAAACAAAACTCTCAAACATAAAGCGAGATATAAACACATTTATGTACAACAAATTTTTACCCGCTCCGTACATCTTATCTATTTTTCTGGCCATACGTTTCAATAAAGTTTAGTTATATAATTAGCCTGAGAGCATCGGGGTGTATCCCAGTGGCGAAATAAACAGTGCTGCACCAACGTTTTATTAGGAAACCATGTCTAATTCCCCGTAGCTGCAGTCTTGAAGTTATAAACATGTTCATTATTTTATCAATTTGTTTCGATAACACACAAGAACAGGTCTTTATTTATAGTTATTTACTGGGCTTAGCTCCTTTTTTTTCACAAGGCTAGGATCATGGGGTATCTAGTATCGAACACACTACGCAGCAGTAATTATCTGCAAGAGCAGCTTGTTAACCATTACCCCACAATGAGGCGCCACTTAGTCTTAATCATATTCTATTTTATTCATATATTGCTCATTTTTGTAGACGTGTTCGTTTGATAAGTACGTAAACAGGTGTTGTTAGTCACACAATAGAAACCGTCACATGACTCACTTCTTTTGGTGCCATGTTTTGTTGGGGATGATCAATAAAAAAAATTAAAAAAGGAGTGCTCAATTGATAATTGACTTCTGTCATCTTTTGTTAGGCAGTGATCACTATTTTTTTCTAAAACCAAATCTGAATGCTGCCTGACACAAGTTAAGGGACCAATTAAGCTTAAACCCATATTGTACATCGAACCTTCCCCCAAAATATATTCGGGGGGGGGGGTCGAAAAGACAGAAAAAAATCTTTTTTCTAGCCATGATAAGGAAAAATTTTTTTTTTCAGCACTATTGCTCGATTATTGCAACCTGTAAGTGCGTCACATAAATAAATAGATGCAAATCCAGCCAGCTAGCCGAACTTGAAAACTGAAGAAACCAGTGTTGACAGCTTTGGTTTTGGTGACGGTTTTAATAAGATCAGTGAAATCCAGTTGTTTTAACCCAGTTAAATACACATTACTCAGTCATAAAAGTCCGACCTTTGCTTTTCAAGGATCACCACTCATTTTGTGGTTCTTTTTTTTCCAAAATCTTCAGTTCAATTTTGTACGCCATAATAAGCGTCGACACTTTTTTGTCTTTCTCGTGAATTTGACACTGTTTTCTTTTCATTTCATATACTTGATATAATAGAAGATTTTAAACAAGCAAGAAGGGAGAAAAGTCTTGCACTATAACAATAGCGATATTAGGTTATCTTAAAAACTAATTCTTTTTGCAACTGCCTGAAACTTTGTTTTTTGAGCATAAATCTTCTTTATGTGCTAATGTCTCGGGTTTCCAGATCGTGCTGTTCTCAACTTTTTGCACACACACACACACACACACACACACACACACACACACACACACACACATATATATATATATATATATATATATATATATATATGTGTGTGTGTGTGTGTGTGTGTGTGTGTGTGTGTATGCGTGTGTGCATATATGTAAGTATATATATATGTGTGTGTGTGCACGTGAAAGTGTGTATTCAAAAACGGATCAATAAATCTGTAGCCTGGTATGTAGTTATTAGATTAATTTTGATCGGAAATTTCCAATGTATGACGTTCGATCTATGTGATTAATGTTTACCATTGAATTGAGTGTATTGACTTGCTGTTTTTTTTTAAGAATGTAAAATAAATGTTTTTTCCATCATTAGGCTGAAGACCTACTGATGTACCAGCGTGCATACACACACACAAATATATATATATATATATATATATATATATATATATATATATATATATATATATATATATGAATGAGTGAGTTTCTATTCATAAGTATAGATGAATTATGAAAAGAGCCAAGTCTCAAACGATTAAACAAACAATCCCAGAAAACAATGAGTGGTTGGATAGGTGTGTGGTTGAAATAAATGCGTTTTTATCACTTACTCGAATGATTCGCGGCTTAGTCACGTTGATCACATGTCTTCCTTTAAACATTTTATCGAATCTGAAGGCTGTCTTTTGGTCACGCCAGCCATGAACATATTTTCACAAATAACGTTGTTGAATACATTGCACATACGCTTTGTCCAATAGACAATTGTAAAACAAAGGATAAAATTAGTCCAGAAAAACTAACTTTAGGCAGGGGAGACCGGGGCTTATTAGATCTATTTGTACTTGAAGTAGCGTGGTGAATAATTTGATATTTAGAGGAACCATTTATGGTTTAAACTGAGCATCTACATCCTACCTAAAATTGCGATATCAATAAATGGGAAAACTATCGCCAGTTAGGGTCCTAGCTGTCCCGGTGAAACAGGGACGAACTTGTCCAATATCATGGCAAGTTGACCCCCCTCATTTTCAAAAAGCAGAAAACGATTGTCAAGAACGCTGAGTTGAGCAGTTTTTTTTTTAAATATCTTTTTGAGTCCCACTCCGCTCCAAATATCGAGAATTTAAAAAAAAATACAATTAAAAAACTGATTCTGACTTATCCTAAACCAGTTTACCTTTAATAATCAAAACTAATTTTTTAGCACTCACCTCCCCAGTCAGTAAAGTGTTTGCACAAGATTTACGGTGCAGGAAGACAGGCGATCATGCAACCAAAATGAATGAAAACTAGTAATAAAAGACTGTAGCCTGACCCACCTCGAGGTCCAACTCGCTGCGGTCTCCCCATATCAATATTCAGCATTGTGTTTGGTTTGATAGGTTGAGAATGTTGCAAAAAAGTATTGGAAGAGTAAGAAAAACTCGTCATATATTTTGATATTGAAGACCTATAGGCATTTTTTTAAAAGTTACTTTTATTCATTTTAAAAATATCGTGGTCAGTATTCGTACATTTGTTGATGGTCCATTACAAGCAAGATTATATCAGGCATCAAGTGTGAAAGACTTGAAGATTTTTATGCCAGTATTAATTGAACGATCGTCGCCACCAGAGGTATCGAAGGGTTCTATCCTTCTTTAAATGTGCGAGCGTTTGTGTGTTTTAGCATTCCCAGCCATATGGTTCAGTCTACAAACTTGACGTCAGTGCTCCACTAAACCCCTTCTAAGAATTTTTTTTTTCATTTTTTCTGAAAAAAAGCTTTTTAATCTGTTTAAAGGTCTTGTTTTGACGAGTTTATTAATAACATCTGGATTCTCCCGAATGCATCACCAACAACTTTACAACAGAAAAGCAATGTCAGTGGTCAGGAATTGATCCTAGCGGTGTTTACAAAATAGGCTTATTAAATGTACATGGTTAATGATTTTACAATAGAACTGCAGTACTAATCAAGAACAAATAGCTTGTCAGTATTCATCAATTAGTGCTAGCATTACTGATAGAATAAGGCCATTTAAACGGTTGCCCCCAATGGTAGACGCCTTCTACAAATATATTTTTGATTTCTGAAAGAAAAGCTTTTTTTTTTAACCTTTTGAGGCCTTATTTTAACAGGTTTATTAGTAACATCTAGATTTTCAAGATGTTTTCTTTTTACTCTATTTTAAAATATTTCCCGGTGAAAAACGCCAGTGTGGTCATATATATGATTTATTGTGGCCATATTTATTCATCGATGGAAGCTCGTCACTACGGTTGTTCAATTATTGACTGTGACGGTGAGTCTATCTTATTCTTATTTTAAATTAATGTTATTCAAAGAATATCCATAATTCAACTTCACCTGATAACCTAAACCCCAAACCAAATCCAAGTATTATACAAGAAATAAAAGGGCTTGCACTGAATGATGACAACGAAACTTGTATTTCACTCTGTGAACTCAGCTATGCTGTCTCAGTTGTAATTAGGTCTTACGTCAAAGATTGACAACCTTACAGGGCAAAGGGGTTCCAACTACTCTACAATTTTGCCCTTAACGAGGGAGAGAATTGGTTCCATACCTCTTCCAAGGCCATTAGTGCGAAGTGAACGTAGGCAACCTCGATCAGAACTCGAACTCAGTTCGTCGATTTTGTTTTCTATGCCGGTAACTGCAATGCCACTCTGCACCACCAAAACTTGTATTCCCACCAGACAATTTTAAAAGTATATTTCCACTTATGTTTGAATAATTACTTATGTCTCAAAGAAGATGTAAACAAACATTGAATACAAACAAAATTAATAGAGACTTCTTGCTGTGAATTTGTTGATTTAAACTGTGCAACATTTCTCGCTAGATGCTGAGTGTTATTTTCTTGATTGATTAAGTCTTAAAAGTATGAAATGTTAATTATTCCCTTTATACTTTGCTTTTGAGACCAGCACAGATATAATTTGAAATCTACTTATTTTTAATTGGAAAACGGGCAAAATCGCACACTCTTAATCATATGAAGTTTTAAAAAAATCACCATCCTGACCACAAAAGCGAAATTTAAAGGGAATAATAGCCATTCTCTATACTTTTTACATATGAAAAAATAACACTCACTACCCCGGAACAAAAATCGTGTTGCATGATGTTATCTATATATATTATTTATGTGTATTGTACATTTGATGTATACACAGTGCATGCATTTTTGTGTTCATCAGTGTCCTGGGTTGTATCAAATACAATCGCACAGTTATCGAAAAACCCTCATGTAAAGACATACACAGTGTTACTTAGAAGTTCTGGGAATTTGAACAGATTGATAAATCTGTTCACCAATCCGTTTACTGAGAGTTTTCCGTGTCTCGCCGGACATTTTACACGTCTCACGAAATCACTATACAGGGAAATTTTTAAAAATCAGGTTCTATTATTTTTTTTTCTTTCTTTGAAGAAGCCATTTCACGTCTTATATCCCCCTGTTCCCTCGTATAAACGCACCGTTCGTACATATTTAAGCTAGCATACGCGCGTCCACACATACGTATATAGTGTTTCAAAATGTTGACGTTATTCAATTAGCAGCTTCGTCAGGGAAAAAAAAAATAATAATAAATTTGGTGTGCTCTTATTTCATGTACGGCGCTCTTGTAGGCCTGAGCGGAGGGAATAAAGAGGAAGGTTGAAAATGGGAAGAAAAGACGATGAAATATATATAAAAAACGAGGCAAAAATAAATGTGGCAAAAGAAAATGTCTTCTGCAGCCACCAAGAATACAAGTAATTTAATACTTGCTTTGCGATTGATGGGTTTTTATTTCTTCCGACTTTTATTCTAGTATGAAAAGAAAGGATAAAAAAATACTTAATTATGTACGGTTTTCTTTCTATTTTTTCATATTATCAGCATGGCTAAATGAAAGTTAGTGAAAATAAACACATATTTATGATTTGTTTACATGTGTGAGCGCATAGGTATTTAAATGCACTCCTGTAACTGCACGTACATATAAATATATGTATATTTTTATATATATATATATATATATATATATATATATATATATATATATATATATATATATATATATATATATAATAACTGTGCTCATATATATATACATACATATATATATATATATTTGCATTTACATGTGTATAAGTATATCTATGTAGATATTTGTATGTATATGTGTGTATGTATGTGTGTGTAAATATGTATGCATATGTGTGTATATATGTGTAAATATGCAAATATGTTTGTGTGTATGTGTATGTATACATATGTTTGTATATATATATAAATATACGTGCATACATATATGTTATCTATATGTATATATATTACATACATGTGAACAAATAAATGAATATATATATATATATATATATATATATATATATATATATATATGTATTATATGTTCATATATACATTATATATCTATTTGGCAGTATATGTATATATATATGCATTCATATCATATGTTTATTTATATGCATATTATGTATGTATACATATTATATGTGTGTATATATGATATATGTATATCATGGATATATGTACGCATATTATATCTATATATGTGTGTATAATATATATGATATATGAGCGTATACATATGCATACACATATATGTGTATGCATGTATACATATGCATGTGTATATATATATGCATAGGTATAATTATATTCTATTTTAAGCACAACCAAGTTTGTGTCAGGGCCAAAGTAGTTTGGGACGATATGACAAAAGGGTCTTTTAGGAATATATCTTAGTGGCAACCTTGTGACATAATTGACCTTCCACCCGTCATTTGTAGTGTAAGTAAGTACAACCCACAGTTTGATCCAGATGTCAGATGGGGCACCTGACCTTTGATGGAGATGCATGATCGGACTTGAGGATACACGATAGAGAGGGCACCAGTGAATAATAATACAGGCTTTTTTTTTTATATGGGAACACTCTGCTTGGACTTCATAAAATATATTATACTATACCATAATCATTCTCGGCTTCAAGGTTCAAACTTTCAGACCCCTCATCCCAAGAAAGCCAAATCCAAGAAAGCATAATCTGGATTGGGGTAGACGCAACATTAACTAATTGGTTCGCGAGACTTGCTTGATATATATATATATATATATATATATATATATATATATATATATATATATATATATATATATATATATATATATATATATATATATATATATATATATATATATATATATATATATGTATGGTATGTGTGTATGCACACACAGCCAGTGACGCGTGTGCTAGACACTTGTAAGTGTGCAAGTTTATAAGCAAAAAAAAAAATGTAAGCGATTTAATTTGTCTTTCCTTTGAGGAGGTCTCGGTAATTAGTAATCGTTAGATGTCCCGCCTGTGTGTCCAAATAAAAAAAAAGGCGCCTAAAAAATTAGTTGGATGTCTCATGCAGCCATTGTCTCAATTGTTTTTATGCTAAATTCTCTGATTTCAAGCCTCGACTTCCATGTCCTGAATTTAAAATGATTTATATCCCAAGGAAAAGCTATTGCTCAAGAGATAAACATGTTGCAGTGAGGTGGTTGTTAGAATTTTAGCCATGTTGCAATTTCGAAGTCTGCTAGAGTTATTGTTATTTTTTTGTGTGTGTGTACGTTAATAACGCCCCATTTATTGGCTGGTCATTTAGTCTGTTAGTATTGTTCCATTATTATTGTTGGGCACCTAGGAATACATACATACTCAATTGACATAAAGATAGGTTTTGAAATAAGAAGTTTAAATATATATATTTGAGGGTCTTAGAAGTGGTATGTTCTATTTACAAGATAACTATTATGCTAAAGTGGAATCTAACTTTCCGACCATATGCACATCTTAATTCATTTGTTTATATATAATTCTTTGAGGGGGCAAAAGTGAAGGGGAACCCTCCATTTTTAGGAGTGAAAAGTAAAGAGAGACCTTTCCCTCGTTGTACAGGGTAAAGAATAATGGGAAACTTTTTGCTCTTTTGAAGTATTAACAATGAAGCGAGATTCCTACTTTTCAGAAATGAACAAATTACTCTTTCCCAGCTTCATTGGGCCAAAATTGTTGGGGAACTTTACCCCATTTAAGGGGTCATTAGTGAAGGGAATCTTTTTCTCTCCTACTAAAGGGTTAAAAGGGACCTCCTAATGAAGGACCAAAAATGAAGGAAGAAACGTTGCTGATAGAGAGGATGTGGGAAACGTCACTCAGGCTCCCAATGAAGAGACTCTATAAGGTTTATGAATAATAGTTCATCTTCTGCATTTCTGCTGACATAATGAAACAATAAATCCCCTTAATGTTGTAGGGGCCCCTTAAGGAGCCAAATCCCCCTGGTCTCCTATCCTTAGCTATACATCTGATTGAAGGGAACACTTTTTTTACATGTTTGGAAGCTCTAGTGCTATTTCTATCCTAAAATATTTAATCGGACGACGACCGGAATTCAGCTAGTTCTGTTATACAACATGTATGATACCAGATTGTTAACCAATTCATCACACATCTATAGATACACAGGGGGAAGGGTTTTTATATGTTGTCAAATACGATAAATAGCAATTTTATCTCCCTCAGACAATAACATTTCACCTCACTTGTAAATCTCACATTCGTTAACGCAAACACTGGCGGACAAATGCTCATGTCCACACGCATGCGCAGACGTAGCTTCAGCGTTGACATTCCCAATTCACTGGGTCATTTCATGAAGTTAAGAATCTCGATTCCATAATTGTGTGCATTTAATTCCCTTTTGATACAACAACAATAAGCGGTTCATTGCAGAGGGCGTATGCGTTGGTCGAAGAAACACGTTCCTTTTTTTAGTAACTAGGATTTTCAGCTCAGTTTGTTTCGGTAATCTCTCTCTCGAGTCACTGATTCTTACATTTTGTCCAATTAATCAAAAAACAAACAAGCAACGGAACAAGTGGGATTTGAAGACCAAAACAAACAACCATCAACGCAATTCAGTACGAGGCGTGTCTACTATGGAATTGAAGAGAAAAGAGATCTCAATAAATACTAACAAAGTCGTCTGGACTCGAGGTAATTTTTGTGTCAGCTTGTTGTTTTCGTAAATCGTGATATCATTGACAGGACTTGAACTAATGGCTCAAAACATATTTTCAATATAATCATTACATATATATAGCGATGCAACAGATTCTAGCGGACGGTTTTTTCTCTCCAAAAATCATAGTTTATATTTTAGGACTGACTGTATTTCAACTTAGTTTACACAGGGAAAGTTTCGGTTCAACTATGTCTTATCTTTCCTACTGCCTCAGCTATCTCAAGATTTTTTTTTGCACTGAGAATCTAAATATTTCTGGTTGTTGACCGAATTTTGTAAATTTTGACTTGAAATTCGTTGGAGCAAATTCTAGCTATCAGACTGTAAGTTGTGCATTGAAAATCAGAAAAGCATGGTCAGTCAGTGGTCAGATAATAAGGTAAAGGTTAATGTCAGACAAAATCGAGTTGATGAACGTCTGATGCAAATGCGTTTTTAAGGATTTTGCTCAAGAAATTCATTGAAAATCTGGAAGAAATGGATTCTCACTTGTCAAAAGTTAATGCAAGCCTTACTGACAGAATCAGGCTATTAATATGTATTCTACTCTATCTAATAAATACCCGGTCAATTTTCAAACAGAGTATTTATTCATGTTCAGAACAGTGTACCAACGTATTACTTGAGTGTTGAGTTTCCAAATATGTTGGAGACTCTAGTGTGGAGACCTCCAACCAAAAAAAGTGGACACCATTAACTACTAAGTAGGGTACAGCCCTAGAGATGAATTACCGATGCTCAGGCCATCATTTATGAATGCTGATGTCATTGTAACTTGTACTTTGCTTTCATAATATTCATGCTTCGATCGCCATATTCTTCACTGAGGCACAATTTCTTTTATACAAATTAATGAATATATGATTTATAAAATAATGTTCACTCTGCTTGCAGGTTCGAGTCCAACTGTCAATTAGATTATCATTAATATCATCTGCATCTACTTAGCTTAGCTTAGCTTAGCTTAGCTTAGACTGCCAAAGAGCTACAAATGTAGGGCGCCTAACGAGGATTGATATCAACATACAACAGTTATAGTCTGCTAGATTAGTTCACTAACCATTGCCCGAAAGTGAGGCACTCTTGTTATTTATTTGATTCAATTAAATCAGTCTGGCCCATGGCCACTTATGCGGAGCATCTATGTGAGGATTTAACTCACTACGTAGACGTAATTGTCAGCCAGATAAATTCATTAACCATTTCTCCACAGCGGGGCACACTAACTATTTCTTAGCTCCAATTAGTTTGGCGACACTCGCTAGGATCTCACTCGCTACTGTAGGCAGTACGCAGGTTATTTTATTCTTTATATTTATGGTTTCGAAACTGGGGTCCATGGACCCCTGGGGGTCTGATAAGTAATCCTTGGGGTTCTGCATCAGTGTTCGCTCTAAACCTGACCCTGCGAACGTAATTGCATAGAAATAACATCAGCTACCGCACAGCCATCGAAAAACGCTATTATTATACACAGACCTGTGCAGCATATATTAGAATTCAAATAAAGGTAATCCATTTAGAAAAATACGATTTTCAAAGATCCAAAATTGTTTGATCACACTTTAAAACTAAACGTTAAAGATAGGAGGCCGCCAGAATACTTCCTTTATAGAAAGGGTCTTTGAGTTTTCAAAGTTACGAAACCACTATTTTATGTTGTATATTAAATACGAGATTGGAAGGAGGCTACGTTTTTGTGATGTTTCTACGTGCTGGTAAAACTTACTGAAGATATTTCTACAGACAAGTTGGGTTTCTGATGAGCTCCCCCTTCAGTGTCAAGTTTCAAATACATTTACTTTGCTGATACAAGATATCTTTATTTTGTTTATTGTGCTCAATTGGACGGAACTTTTCGATGCTTTGCTATTCTATCGTTGGCAAGATTGGACTTGTTTTTTTTTTCTTTTCTTTTCTTTAAGGTCATAAGATATATCACTAAGTTTGCAAAGTCAAATTAACCCGTTTCCGAAGATAGAAGACAGGTTCATTTCCTTAAAGCTTCAATTGACTCGACACAGTGATTTGATGCCATCAGAATCTCCCCGAGAGTGTGTTGTTTTATTGGCATATAATTTTCCAAGACGTTCTTAATATCCAATGACGCCACTGGAAACGTATCGTCATTCCGATCTTAAAATGCCCGACTCTGAATAAGAAAATGAATACTCTTTTCACTTACTATCCGAAAGTAGAACATTCCTTTCGGAAAAAACATGTGGATTTAACATTATTAAGGGTATTTAGCATTTAGGGATATGGATTCAACATTATTACGCATATCTAGTATTTGAAGGTACAGATTCCACTTAATTTAGAGTATATATAAACCGAAGGAGCAATTACAATTTCATATGGGAAATGTTTTTGAGTGTTCCCAGCCACCCCCAAATGGTATTGAGTTAGGCTGAATCATTGGACATTGGGGTGGAGGGTACAAGAGACTGGGTGTGGGAGAATGAGGAAGAGGACGTGCAATGCCTTTATAACGGCTCGGTGCAAAACAAATGCTGATTGCTATTTTCGCTTTCGGCCTTTTTTGAATTGGTGAAAAAGTGGGATAAAGTGAACTTTCGAATAGAGGGGAAAAATTGAATTTTCATAGAAATATCCCACCCAAAAGCTGGGTTGGTTCTGCTCATCACTAAGATCTCATTGAGTGAGTAAGTATCTTTTTATAACGTCCTGTCTTGTTTAATCAGTTGCAATTAAAAACTTTAGCCATCAAACGATTTCAAGTCATGAACTATGAAACTATTCTTAAAAAAAAATTTTTGTACCAATAATTGATTGGACTAATATATATATATATATATATATATATATATATATATATATATATATATATATATGGTACATTTTAATACACACTCACACACCACACACCACTGATGATGGGAAGAATCCCGAAACATGTATGGACTATTGACATATAAGGATTAATAAACCTTACCACCAAAAACTTCACTCCCGAGTCTGTCTCACTCTCTAAAATACACATTATATATATATATATATATATATATATATATATATATATATATATATATATATATACTTAAATTTTATGGGTTATGGTTTCTGATTAAAAATCCTCAAAACAGTAAAATGGTAAACAACTGATGATCCCAAGAGAAAGATTAAAATAAGGGAAATAAAATAAAATTAAGAAAATTACATAAATTGCATTGACAAATATTGGGAAATAAGTGACTGAATTGACACGAAATGTTATGAAAAAAGTTTTTTTAATGTTTAGCGTTTGAAGCTGTAAAGCTCTCTAAACGTTCTCTCTCTCATATATATATATATATATATATATATATATATATATATATATATAGAGAGAGAGAGAGAGAGAGAGAGAAAGTGTTTTTTTTGTATTTGCTAACAATATAGTGTACTCTATATTTTAATGAAAATTCTTAAAATAGAGCTTTCATATATATTTTTAATGTTATACTGTATTTAAACATTACATTCAGGCAAAATGTTTCGTTCTGTCAACTTTTCATTCGATTTTATGTATATTTTCAATTTTTATTTTTTTTGCTTCTGTTCTTATCACATCTTTCTCCGATTCGTATTTAACTAAAAAAAAGAGAGACCTTCTCGCTTTCCATAAGGATTGTACTCCTAAAGAAGTCTAGAGAATGGATCAGCTGGAACGTTGAGATCTATAGTCCAATCAAGTTTTGATAATCAGTCCATTGACTGCGGCTGACGGTTATTTTAGTCATAGCAGTCTTATGACCGACTCAATATTATCTGCTCGTTCTCTACCGGAGCCTGCAGTTGGGGTTCGAACACACATGAAAGTCATGATTCAAACTGTTTTTTTGTTGGTCTTTTTTTTACGAATATTTTCTTCTTCAAGGAAAAAGTTATCCGTGAGTCTGAACCTTTATTTTGCAATGAATGACTTGCAATGGATTATCTTGCAATTGACAAGGGCTTTTATCTTGCAATCGATAAATCTTCGGTACCTGTTGCAGTTCTAATTCTGCTAATTCTGTTAGATTATTCCATGTCCAAGCGTTGTATTATAGGATTTATCCAACAAACACTTTAATTAATCTTTATGGTAATATATATGGTGACACAGCAAATTCTTATGGTAGGAGAAAAAATTGAACCATATTCGAAGTTGTATTGTAGTGCCATTTGTATTCGAACTCGGAATAGGTTTCAGCTTTTCTAATCGCATCTTAATTTTCTCTTTTTATAAACTAAAGATCTTGCTCGGTAAGGGTAAATCTGAAAATCAAACGACGAGTTTTGCAATTTTGAACTAAAAATTTTCTTACGCGAGTTTCAGCACTTGATAAGTATACTATGAAAATCAGGAAAGTAAAAGAGAATATATATATATATATATATATATATATATATATATATATATATATATATGTGTGTGTGTGTGTGTGTGTACGTGTGTGTGTGTGTGTGTGTGTAAATGCATTGCTAGTGATTTTATCATATTAGAGTATTGAATCACAGTAGCCCAACAAATGGTCCGACCAACCAACCAAGTGATTCTTCCCACTTTATCGGATCACCGCATCTACACATATGGCCTGGCGAACCAGCCAGGTGAGCTACAGATTCTTCTTCCTCTCTCTAAGTATCTCTGTCTATGTGTGTGTGTGTGTGTGTGTGTATCCGGGCTTCCCTGGTCACATTGCATGAGTACACCACTAAACACTATCTAAAAACACTTTTTAAAAAAAACAGTGTTTCTCTGGTCATTTTGAACCAACGGTGCCCAAATCTAGTGCTACTACATCTTTTTTTTAGGTAATTGTAGATAAAAGATCAATTTTCATCGATAATTTCAGATTTGTTTCGATAATTAGTTCTGGTGCTCACCTAATCTATGTTGATTCATTTATGCAAAGTACGGATAATTATTTTGCTTAAGTTTACAATAGGAATGCATCATAAATGAGGAGAATTGGATTGTCATTGGTCAGGAATGAATACCACTGTTACTGTGTGAAGAGAGCTGGTGTATGTATAAATAACATGACCCACGAAAATTCAACGGGTCTTAATAACTGAGATAACGCCACTTTCTTTCCAAATAGAATAAGGAGTATCTAAAATGAAATAAGTAATATTTCAATTTATAGTAGAAAATAAGTGATGTATTTTCTTGAAAAATTCTCAGATTTGCTAAACCGAATTTCAAGCCAATTTTTTTTTTTACAAATTTCCCTGTTCCAAATTCTATCTCTCTCTCGTGATCGATCAGTTTTTGACGAATTGGCCAATCATAGCGTAATGTGCAGATATCATGAGAAGCGTATGAATAGTTTAGGAGATTCTTCATCATTAAACAAGTTGAATATACAAAAATTTAAAAATTTGAATATCAATAAGAAATAAAGAAATCTCCCGAATACAGCTTAAATAATCATTACGAAAAGTATCTTTTAATCTTTATATAAAGTATCTTTTAATTTCTTCTTAGATTAAAGAAATGAAAATTGAATTTCCCTATAATAATTCTCTCCCTATCGGTAGCTGAGGAGTTCGTTTTCTACCGGAGCCTGCAGTTGGTGTTCGAGCCCACATAAAAGTCACGATTTTAAGTTTTTTTTTAAAGATCTTCTCTTTCAACAAAAAAGCTTGCCAGACCCCTCACACGGGGAATTTTAGAAACAATATTGTTTTTGTGTCCCAATAGCATTTAGCATGTTTGTAAAGCCTGCGATACCTTCGTGGTATGAATATATTCTATCCCGGAACTCTTTCACCATAGCATCGCGTGGCATGGAAGTTTCTTTCATCTCGGTCCGGGTGCCTCCTCCTCCGTACCTTTCTATGCCTCTCCCTCCTATATGTTCCCTTTCTAAATGTTGAACTAATTGGTTTCAAATAAGATATAAGATAATCCCTGGGCCAACCCAAAACCCTCTCCTATCGTAAAAAAAAGATATGTTTCCTTAATCCGATGATGGAACAATTAAAGTCTAATCTATTTGGTCATATAATCCTACAGGAAGGGCGAACTCTTGAGTGGTCCAGAATTAAGCATGGAAGAAAGAAAATATATTTTTAAAAAGTGAAACAAGTCTTTAATTACAAACACATTGCGCTTTTCCAAGTCATTGGGTTTTTCTGAGACGTTCCTGTTCATCTTATTGACTCCAACGAAAATTTTAATAGATTCTGCGCTTTTTAGTTTATGTATTCAAGCGATGAAGCATCATTGCCGTCCAATTATTACCGCCATCGTAATCGGTTTTATCCCTGTGCTTGAAAAAACAGCAGAAAAGCTTATCTTTTATTACCATAAAAAGTACAGATATTTAACCTACCATATTTACCGGCCTGTTAGATGTAGTCGCTTCCAAAAAGTTTCTCAATGTTGTATGGAAGGCCGAAAATCGGATGCTCTAAAATGGATTACAAAATATACTAGCATAATACCCGTCAAAGTGACGTGATGATTTACGAATGGATCGGCACTTCTGTCCAGGATCAAAACATCTGTGTTCACTGCCTTGGATCACAGTGTCACTCTTTATATCATATTAGATGCATTTTAGTACAACATATTCACACATTGATAATTTCGTCATTTTTCACGAGTACTGAGCTTATATATTACATATATATCATGGTTCTTAAACTATAACTCTTCTCGTATCGAACAAGCCGAACACTCAATGATGACCTCCAACAACTCTTATTCTTCAGAGCCATATATTTAGTATTACCTTTGTTTTCTATTGTGACCTAACCTTTTAACAATTAAAAGGTACATTCGTGCTACTGAGGATGGAAACTCTTCCCGAAACATGTACAGCTAATTAATTAATTGATTAATTAATCGACTAATCGATTAATTGATAAAGTTTTCAAACAAATTTTTTTCCTGAATTCGTCTCATTCCAAATAGTACACATCTATCTATCTATCTATCTATCTATATATATATATATATATATATATATATATATATATATATATATATATATATATATATATATATGAGAAAGGTGCATGAATTCGACCAGAAATATTACTTCCTATATTATGGTGTCCTACCTATCACTGCCTATTTCTCTTTTGTGATTTAATCATTTAAATGAATAACCTTTTATATGGTTTACCTAACCCCATAATTAAGTTCTAATTGCAGTAGCAGTTCAGTGATCCTTTATTTTTTGGCTGAGTGCACTACTCGAGCAAGAAATTGTAAGCGTGTCAAAAGTTAAGTTGGCTGTATTTTCTCTAATTTATCTGCCATTTCAAATGATAATTGTGAATGATAATAAACCCTTAGAAGAATTATTTCGAAGAATTTCCGCACTTTAATTAGTTCTGCTTCCGTTCATATTGTCATTTAATTGCTTCTTTCGCTTGAATACCAAAAAACTTGACCCGTAAAGAGAGCTCCTATAACTGTTTTACTTTCATTTTAATTATTTCCTTAACCGCACACTAAATTGATTATTTTTATTACAATTGCTCTTTATACTTCATTGCAACAATCTTGAACCGGGTCATCAGTCACAGAATCACCGTATAAAAGAAAAATGCCTCACATGGAAACTTCTGTTATTTTTTCAGAGGTTCGAGACTGAGACAATTTTTTTTTTCAAAGAATTGCCACTTTTTTTTCTCTCAATTCCTTTTATCCAATCCTGATTTTGTTTTTTATTAGATGAACCATTTCAAACACAATTAATCTTTGACAAGTATTTCTCTCATCTTAATTCTTTCATCTTTTCGGTGAAGAACAAAGAAAGAAAAACTTTTAAAAAATTAATAGGTTATTTGATTCTACATTGAAAAAACAATCGGGATTTTTAACAATTATTTTCTATATACGTATCTTGAAAATAAGTTTCTTGTCATTGAAATCAATATTTTTTTTTCATACACTGAATAGTAGAACGCGGTGGTTTCCCCTGAAAATTACGTGACAAGTTTCCGCGATACTCTAACACTCTCCCCAGTATTTTAGTTGATTTTAGTAATGCTGTCAGCTGGATGGTTTCGTCTTTCTCTCTGATTTCTGATTCTTCCAAACTCTTTGGAACGGTTTTCAGGATTGTTCCAAGCATGGCAATAATGATGAATCCAACTCCCACCATGATTTTCCACTCCTCCCAGATTTCCCCTTTCTCCTGCCAGATATTTTCCTAGTCTTTCACTTCTTTTCAATGTTACCCCTTTGTCTGCTGGAACAGCAACATCCACAAGTTTTCTTCTCGTTTAAGATGACAAGATCTGGTCTTCTGGCCTAGATTAGATTATCCGTTTTAATTTCAATATATAAACCACAGCATTACAGGGGTCTGCCAGAATATTGTTAAGGGTACTGGAAATATAAGACTAACGGCGTCCAGTCGTCAGTAATGACATAAGAGCTAGAATGGATAAGGCAATAATAAATGAATAAAAAAAAACAAAAACACCACAACTTACCACAAATGGTGGTGGAGTTATGAACCACAGTGCTGCTGTGATAGGTGGAAGAGAGATGAGAGGAAGACTGAAGACCTGAGAAGACTTGCTGTCTCTCAGTCTCCAGCTGTGACCACTGGGCAACTGGTGTGAAAATGTCTAATAATGATGGTCATAATGATACATTTGCATGTTCACTCTGTATATCTGATCGTTGAAGAACAGCAAGTCTCCTCAAATCCTTAGTGTCTTTGTTGACCCAAACACTGCAGGGGTGTGCACAGTCTCAATCCTTTCGTGAATCTATCATTTATCTTATCACAACTCAAGTATTATGGAAAGCGTCCAAGCGAGCGAGTTATAATGTGCACGGCTATAACTTTTGTGTTCCATTGCTTGTTCAGTTCCCTAGCAAGGTCGTGGTAGTTTTCAATTTTTTCGGGACCGCTAGTAAGACCTCATTTGTTATATCATAACAGTGAGATACCCCCTAATATATGAATATACTTGTTTGTGATGCATACATCTATAATCTATCAATATTTTTCGTTCTTTTTTTTTTTTTCGCTTTTAGCACTTAAAACTTTGAAATTTCAGGATAATGTATAAAATTTGATGTGTTAAAAGCTATTTTCATCAAAGATGCGTAAATGCTATGTTTTTATTGTCCACTTATGCATTCGAATTAGTGCTTTCATCTTACTTGTTGTAGTTGCTTTCCTTGCATGGTTTTTATTGGGTCTAAATCTGGAGTCGACAACTTTTTTTAACGTCTGCTGATCAAACCACGTAAATTTAGGAACAATCCTTATAATACTTCTAGTTATATTTTGCCTCAAATCAATGAATAACTCATGTTTCAAAAGAAAACATTTTTCTTTATCCAAGAATGCCAACTAGTAATAAAAGAACTCAATTAGATCACAGATTATTGAGGTATTTTTTGAATGTATTAAAAAAACAAATAGAATCTTTAAATCATATATGTAAGCATACTATTCTAATATTTGTTCGCAGGCCAGTCGAAATCTCCGTCCAGGCTAACCCCAGGTCCAACTGTTGAAATCTGTATTGCAAAATTGTATTGAGAACATAACAATCATATTCCTTTTTGCTCGTCGAGTTGGAATGAAAAAGTAACTTGAAACCTGTATTTAGTTCGATGCAAAAGGAAGGAAAATCTCAAAAAAAGGCACCAAATGATGAGACTTTGAAGAGATCCTCTGTTCCTCCTTATTTTCACCTTTCTCTCTAGTTCTTATTCTGTCTTTGGCAACTGTGGGATCGAAAGTTGCTCAGCCAGAATTAGATCTTCCAGAAATAGGAAATGGTTGATTTGGAAGCAGTTCTAATCATATACGCACGCGATTATATAATGATTGATCTTTCTGTCTGTTTCCTTTTCGATTTCATATTCAATCTTTCTGGCAGAGAGAGAGAGAGAGAGAGAGAGAGAGAGAGAGAGAGAGAGAGAGAGAGAGAGAGAGAGAGAGAGAGAGAATGGTGTGTGTGTGTGTGTGTGTGTGTGTGTGTGTATGATACTGTGGAAGTTGCGTTTGTATAGGAGAGGGTGTGAATATGTGAGTGAGACGTATATATCTTACAAATAGACTGGATAACCGCATCTCATTTTCCCGTCTATGTATATCTTATAGCTTAGTTTAGTTTTGGCAAGAGGCTACAAGTATGGAACACCTGGTGAGTATAAAACTCCCTTTACGGCGATAATTGTCTGCAAACATAGCTCACTAATCGTTACCTTATCGAAACTCCCTCAATCAATCTTTTAATCAGATAATATTCATTGTTAAATTTTTGATTGTTTTCCCTATTTCGAATGTTTGTTGATGTTCATTCTCTCCTCATGGACATCTATTTTAAACAATTCGCATATAACTAACCTTCTTATACAAACACGTATGTATGTATTATTGGGCATCTACTTTCGGCTTTCGTTTTTGTTTGTCTTGCTGTGACTTATACCGATATATCCTTACATTCAGGCGACTATCAACCGTCCAGCTTCCCACGAGAGTCGAGAATATATTTTCAGGAGAAGCCACATCCGTCCGTCATCAATTCACATCTATTTGCTGCATTTGACTGTAAGTCGATTATTATTATTATTATTATTATCATTATTATTATTATTATTATTATTATTATCATCATCATCATCATCATTATTATTATTATTATTATTATTATTAGGAATCTCACACCAGTTGCCTGGTGGTAACCGCTGGAGTTTGAGTGACAGCAAGTCTCCTCAAGTCTCCAGCCCTCCTCTCCTACTACTCATAGGTCGCAGTAATTCTACGATTTACAGTTTCACACCGGTTGCCCAGTGGTTATCGCTGAAGGCTGAGTGACAATAAGTCTCCTCAGGTCTTCAGCTAACGTCTCCTCCCTCTTTCGCATATCATGACAGAGCTACTATTTGTTGCAGTCCTTATATCTCGAGCACCTTCCTCAGTATCCGTGCAGTTCCAAGTAGCGCTGTGGTCTGTACGGTCTCTATCCTTCTCCTAATCCCGATCTCCTCCAGTCTCTCCCTCAGCGTTTTGGGGACAGTTCCTAGTGCGCCCACTATGACCGGTACTACCCTGGTTTTCATGTTCCACATTTTCCTTAACTCCCTTGCTAGGTCCTGGTATTTTTCCCTTTTTTCACCCTCCTTCTTTTTTACTCTATGGTCTGCAGGTACAGCAACGTCTACTATTTGGCAGGCCTTCCTTTTTTTGTCTACTATTACTAAGTCCGGCCTTCTTGCCTGGATGAGGTGGTCAGTTTGGATGTCAAAGTCCCACAGTAGTTTGTGGTTGTCATTCTCCAAAACTGCCTCTGGCTTGTGCTGATACCACTTTTCCCCATGGTTGAATCCCATTTGTTTACTTAGTTCCCAGTGTATCATCGTTGCTACTCTATCGTGTCTATGCTTATACTCCCTCTGGGCGAGCTGACTACATTCACTAGTTATGTGGTTTACTGTCTCATCTCTTTCACCGCACATGCGGCATTTGCTGTTTGTCTGTGTTCTGTCGATTTTTGCTTTTATGTAGTTTGTCCTTATGCTTTTGTTTTGGGCTGCCATGATGAGCGATTCTGTTTCTCTCTTAAGGTTTCCCTTTCGTAACCATGTCCATGATTTCTCGTCTACTATATCTTTTATCTGTCTTTTAAACTCGCCGTACAATTTTTCCCTTCCCACTTTTCTTTTCTAGTTTGCTGTACTGTTCCATTGTTTTCTACTTTATTGTTTGTTGCACTATCCCTCGCGCTCTTTATGATTTCTTCACTATTTGTTTGCACATATCTATCTAGGACTACTTTAGCTCTCTGGACACAATCTTCTATGCTGATGAGCCCCCTACCACCTTCTTTTCTCTTAACGTATAGTCTATCTGTATCATCCCTAGGGTGCAATGCTTTATGCATCGTCATAAGTTTCCTTGTTCGCCTATCCATTGATTGGAGCTCTTCCTTTGTCCATCCTAGAAATGGTCCTGTATACCTAACTACTGACACAGCCCAGGTGTTCATTCCTTTTATTAGATTTCTGCTATTTAATTTGGTTTCTAATATTTTCCTTATCCTTCTGAGGTATTCTCTCTTAATTTTCTCCTTCATCTCTTCCCGTTTTATCGTGTCACATTCAAGGACACCTAGGTACTTGTATCGGTCTTGTGCAGTCAATGCCCTAATCTTGTTGTTGTCCGGAAGTTCAATTCCCTCAGTCATTGAAAGCCTTCCTTTGTGCATCACCATGATTGCACATTTTTCTATCCCAAACTCCATTCCTATGTCCTCACTATAT
Source organism: Thysanoteuthis rhombus (assembly GCA_963457665.1). Classification (NCBI taxonomy): domain Eukaryota; kingdom Metazoa; phylum Mollusca; class Cephalopoda; order Oegopsida; family Thysanoteuthidae; genus Thysanoteuthis; species Thysanoteuthis major. The sequence goes on from OY735201.1 coordinate 15,553,450, forward strand.
TCCCTTACTTCGTTGAACAGAGTCTCAAGCTCTCCCCAGTTTTTTGCAAACAATTTAATATCGTCCATGTACATTAAGTGGTTGACCTTTCCTTTTGTTTTAGAGAAGTGGTATCCTTTGCTGTTTTTCAGGATTCTGTTAAGCGGTATCATTGTTAGAACAAATAATAGAGGGGACAATGAGTCTCCTTGGAAGATTCCCCTTTTTATCCCTACCTCGGCTAGTTTGTCCCCTCCGGCTGTCAAATCTACTTTCCAGTCTTCCATTGAATTACCAATGAATTTAACCACCGGTTCGCTAATTTTGAACATTCTAAGGCATTCGAGTATCCAGCTATGTGGAATCATATCGTATGCTTTTTTGTAATCTATCCATCCCATTGCGATATTCTTTCTCCTTTTCCTTACTTCTTTTAAGATCATCTGGTCTATGTAGAGTAAATCGTTTGCCCCTTTGGTTCCTATCCTACACCCTTTCTGTTCTTCTGGTAGTAGTCCCCTTCTATCCATTGACATGTATATTCTCTCTGCTATTTGCCCGGTCAGGATTTTCCACATAAGTGGTAGGCACGTGATTGGTCTATAGTTGCTTGCTATGTTCCCCTTTCCCGGGTCTTTTAGGATGAGGGTGGTTCTGCCTTTAGTCATCCATTCTGGTGCTTTGCCGTCATTTAGACAATTTTGGAGTAGGTGGGTGAGTCTACCGTGTAACGTGGTGAACTTTTTGAACCAATACCCATGGATCCCGTCGGGCCCCGGTGCTTTCCAGTTGGCTACTTTCCTAATAGTATGTTTCAATGTGCTTTCATTCAGTACTATAGGTTCTCCCTTGTCTATATCTTCTAGTTCTTTTCTCATGTTTCCTAACCATTGCGGTGTTATATTGTGTCTTTTTGGGTGCAAAGGGTGTTTGGCATCTGGAGTATGGGCATCACATTATTAAGGGTACTTAGTACTTTGGGGTACGTGCACCACGCTATTAATAATATTTGACATTTAGGTAAGGCACCACATTATTAAAGGTATTGCATTTGGAGGCATAGGCGCCAATTTATTTAGGGTATTTAGCATTTGGGGATACGGATTCAACATTATTACGTATATCTAGTATTTGAAGGTACGGATCCTATTTAATTAAGGGTACTTAGGATTTGGGGGTGCAGGCTCCACATTATCAACAGTATTTAGTATTTGGAGGTATAGGGCGGCGTAGTGATTCCTGAGTTGGGATGTTCACTTCGTAATAATGTCCTTGGGTGAGATGTGAATCCAATTCTTTCTCTTAGCTAGGGCAGTTAGAGCCCTTTACTTAAGTAAGGCAGTCCAACTGAGAGAAGGTTACTCTGACATAAAATAAAGCAAAATATATTTGCTGCTGAAACTACTGCAGTTTCACGCACAACCGAAAGAAAAAAAAGAATATTTTACATTCAAATAATTTTTAAAAAATCCAATGAGGAAGTTTGAACCAATAGTATCCAGTTACAACATCACGGCAAAAATGCTGAGATTTAATTAGGTAAACAACAAAATGCATTTAAGAATCAGTTGAATAAAAACCAACGTACTTTCAAAATGCAGCGATACCACATGAGTTCCCCAGTCTGAATATCATGAATAGCTTCAGAATATGCAAGCTCATCAGTATTTGAATCTTGGAAGACTGATATATTAATGTGATTAATGCCTGAACTAAAATTCCTCAGTAGACCCCCCGACGAAATCTGTGGGATTCATATATCCTAGCAGTCAAAGAAACCTAGAAATATATGTCCCAGGAGTCTTGAAAGGGTTAAGCTTAGTTAAGCACAAAGCCATAATTGCAAGGCACCAACTGAAGATCAGACTCACTATACGATAGTAATTGTTTGCTAGACGAGCTCGCTTACCATTAACTCGCTGCGAAGCGCCAGGATTGACGTGCCCATAGATATTTACTGTGCTCAGTCTGGCTCTACGCCATTATTATGGGGCATTTACTGTGGATCAGAATCACTACAATAAATGTCTGCTAGACTAGCGCGCTAAATATTACCCCACTGCGACACCCCTAAATTTACCAGCATATAAACCAATTATCAGAAGCTATTTACTAAATTTGACATCGTGTATTATCATGTGAAATCTGCTACCAGAGATAATGTGCACCCCCAAATGAATTTCGAATGAAAAAATTATGCAAAGTAATATTGTTTCCGTAGATAATACGCACTTGAATTTTTAGCTCAAACTTTCCGGAAAAAATTGCAGATTATACAAGGTAAAATACAGTACTGTTTCAAGTATGCAGGACCTTTCCTCATGGAAAGCAGGTGCAACACAATTTTCAGACCCCTTCATTTGGCACTATACCGGACCAAGTTACGCTTAAGTAAATATCTACCTCTAGGAACCGTTTTAAAAATTTAAAAAATCTTATCGCAAAATTAATTAGACTTAGCTACTCCGATTTCATCCAAAGATATACAAGACTGACTTTCCATTTTAGATATCCAATTGGCCCCGAGCTGAAAACATGTAATTAATTTCAATTAAAATTAACATTTTTTTTTTATAACGAAACTCCTCCATGTTCAATAATTCCTGGATTTGTTGCTTTCGGGTGTATTTCCTACGCACGCCCTCCACGGTGTAATTACTTCCTGAAGATTCAATCTAATTTCCTAAAGTATGCAAAGAAGACACTTAACACGTCAACTCAAGTTATAAAACTGAGCTCTCTTAGAAACAGGCTGCTGATGTCTAAAGTCGATCTTACCTTGAGTAAGACTGCAATAGAGAATCATTCTACTCAATGATCGTCCTGTTACGGAATCTAGATTTAAAGGAACTCGTTACCATTCATAAAATGTAAATTTTGGACTAGGATAAAACGCAAGTCTCGAAGTTTGCAAGATGCAATGTACACTTAACGATGGTCGAAAAGTTATCCATCCCCGAGATAGAGATAAAAATAACCCATATGAGAGTTCTAGTCTGAAGGTATCATTAAATAGTATTTAAAATACCTCCTTTCAGAATTTCTCACAGAAATTGTACCCTGTTATCCATACAACAGTGTGCAAACAATATTTTCGATGACCATACAAAATGATCGGATTATTTTTACAGGATGTATTGTGTTTGGAGTGGCTAAGAAAAACTTTGGTTGGCTTCCGTTTGTCTAAGAAGACAATGGAGCGTGCGCCAAAGATTGATCGATGATTGATCTGCAGTGACTGTTGTGGCTCTGCAGGTGCCGTCACTGCTCTCTGCCTGACTGCGCTCTCTTCACGTTTGGATACCTGCCTGGAAGGTAGATCTCTATCTACGTCGGTCTTCGGCCACAAATTCTTAACCTGCCGAATCTCTGTTGCCTGTTTGTAGGTCCCCTTTACAAACGCCTATGTAACGAAGATCGGCCTTTTACGCAGCCTGGAACCAATGACAAGCTCATCGAACTACACGTCTGTGGATATTGGTCCGAAAATAGTCTCTAATAAAGTGGGGGTTTTTTTTATCGTATTTAGAAGAGGGTTTTAAATTCCTATAAAAATGGATATTGAGAATAATACAGAAAGAGAACTCATATCAACGTCTTTTAAGAAAACAGCTTAAAATATCCCTAGGTCTAAATGGCCTTTTATAAGAACAGTGACATACCAATGGATAAGGGGTTAATCCTAGGTTGATTTTTTGTGAGCCCTTTAAACGTTACAAAAATATGTACTACCTGGAATGTACACTATCAAATGTTTTGGTGTGTTTAATGATTGCGTGAATTTATACGTTGGTGATATCGTGTATTTTACAAGTGTGAGATTGGAAAAGGCAGGAAAGTACATACGGAGTGAAAGATATGCCCAAGACTAAATTGCCTGCTCCGAAGTTTCAATGTGATAACGAACTTGGCTTTCTAAGTGGATACAAAAGAAGTGCTAATTGGAAATGATTGTAAATCACCTGTATAGTATATGTGTATGTTGGGGGTTAGTATTTGAAAAAAGGGGTACTTAGGAGACTCCAAGAGAACGTGAGTATTCTCTGAAGCTAAGAATATACTCTTTGATGCTAAACATAGATACGGACTATCTGGCGTCAAAAAGTCTTTTTTTTTGTTCAAGGTATGCATCTACAGGGGAAGCCGTTCATCATAATCGCAGATTGAGTTGATCCATTCATCTCTTGATAAATGGGACAGCCATGAAACACGTGTCCGGTGTTTTCTCTCCCTAATCTTCAGTAAACATTGCTTTGTAATGTATTAATAATATATTGAGCACTTCCGATTTGATAAAAAGATTTGAATCTTAAAAATTTCAATAGCATTACTCTATAATTAGTTTAATATGAAGTACTATCATTGATATTCCATATATATGTATTGATATAGATATATATTAGAATTATAAATTGCGTTGTACTATATAAAAACTTATTTGAAATTATCACTCGTCTTTACACGGTTAATACACCACTCAATTTAGACAACGTAAATAGAATAAACAATTGAAGAAAATGGGGCTGCTGCCAGAATCGAACCTACCACCGATAGGGTAGTCGCTCCAAGGCAGTGATACTCTTATCATTGAGCCGCCGGTAATTCAACAGTCCAAATAACTGGTTTCAACCCAAAGTCACATCTCGTTTATTCTTGGTCTATTTGCCTCTTTCAACGCGACAGTTATGTATTAAGATATGGATCCAACAGAATGAACTATAAATTGTATTTTGTTACATAGACTCTTACTTGAAATGATCTCCCGTCGTCACACAGTTAATATATCACTCAATTCATACAACGTAAATAGAATAAACAATTGAAGAAAGTCAACCGTGTAACGATAGGACATCATTTCAAGTAAGTTTCTATGTAATATAATGCAATTTATGATTCATTCTTTCAGATCACATATATCCATTTCTCAATACAGATATATATTTGTACACACACATGTAGAGAGAAGGGGGGGGGACAAATGTAACCATAATAATCTTTCTATCCACTGTGACAATCATCTAACTTTTTTTTCTTGTAGTAATGGAAGACACGAACTCAAAGCTGAAGATGTGCAAAAACAAAGACCTTAACCTCAAGTCGGAGAACAACAATAACAATAGCAACAGTAACAACAATAATAGCAATATTTTGGAACTGAAGCCTCCAACGCTAAGCAAAGTATGCGACGTTGGCCATTCTAGTCAAGTAGAAAACAATGACCCGTCCGGTGGCGGTGGCGGGAGCGGAGCCGGCGAAGACGACCTCAAAAGCGAAGACAGAAATGATTTGAAGAGAAAGAAACGTCGGAACCGGACAACGTTTACAAGTTTTCAACTTGAAGAGCTCGAGCGAGTTTTCCAGAAGACACACTATCCTGATGTCTACGCGCGGGAGCAGTTAGCTGTACACTGTGAACTGACAGAAGCCAGGGTACAGGTAAGAAATGCTTTAATCTTTGAATAATCAGCATCAAAATATTTTGGGATGGGTGGGGCAGAAATGCTACAGAAAACAGATACTGGAGATAATGAACTGACTGCCTGATTGCGACATACTTTGCTACACGTGACTAATTACTTTATATCTTATATGCCGGCGTACAAATCGACATTTCAAGCATCTATTTCTACTTTTAATACAAACTCGAGGAACCTTATTCAATAATTATATTTCCCAGAGAAGACCTTTAGAAACTTTCCTTTTCATAAGTATATATTAAAGAAACAAAATGTTTTTTTTATTATATAGAAAGCACTGTCCGTTTTAAAGAAATAAAACAAAGAAGAGTCGTTTATATAATGAAGCATTATTAATTATATTGCAAAAATGTCATTTTGTTTCGCAGAACTCCTGGAAAGGTCGTGGCGAACCCTGGGGTTCAGTAAAACACAATTTGAATTCTGCTACCCTAATGAACCATTTTAGTTTGTTTAGACCTTATGAACTTGACAATCTGATGGACACAATTCTGCCTTATGTTGGAGAGCCGGCTTATCGGACGAATTGGTCTGGAGCTGGCAAATTCCATGCATAGTCATTGGAGTCATTTCTCGCTAGGTGTGCGCATGGATATCTTAGAAATGGAGATTAACCAATATTCCCTCGATATTTTACAAGACAGTGTGCGTACAAATTTAACATCATGCAGTTTTCTTCCTGTGACAAAAGTATGTGCGTATTTAATGTGTGTGCACTTAAAATTGTTTTAAGATGGTTCTGGCAGAGCCTACCTCTCATGGCTGATAAAAATATTGGCATGTTATGATATAAGTTTCATTGCATTAGTTAGGATTTTATTGTATACTTTGAACAACTGTGTTCAGTTCGCTGCTCCATCAAATAAAAGACATTAACCAAAGTAATTCTTACTTTTATGGGATGTAATGTTGGCATAAGTCAATAACAATAACATTCACACGTAATCATTACAATTGAAATCGCTGGAAATGGTTGAATGAAAACTCATTCCTTCCGTCCGTCCTTCCATTCTTTCTTCCCATTTCCCATTCTTTCCTTCATCCCATCATTTCTTAATCATTCTTCCCTTCTTCATTATTCCTATCTTTCCTTTCTTCCTTCCATTCTCCAGTCTCTCTTTCTTCCCGTCCTTTCTTCTCCCCCCCTCCCATCAAATATATAATTGACATCATAACAGGTGTTTTCGTTTCGTTTCTACTTGATTTTATTTTGTTCCAATCTAAAACACTCTCTCCACCCCGTGTCATCTAATCACCCTATGCACGTATTATCAATCTAAATACCTCCACACACACATACATGCACACACACACATACACAAACACACACACAAAAAAGAACACATACACATCATCGGAAAGGAGGACGAAGTTTTCATTTTTACATTGCGTAGATTCCCGCCCTCAGCTTTCATCACTGGTGGCCATGTTTGGAAATCGGATAGTCAAGACTTTTCTTAACGACTTCCGCCTTTTAACAGGATTGTAACAACTGATAGAAAAGAAAAGACAGCACTTGTCAAGTGAATCGCCAATAGATGAGATAGATAAAGATCTAAGCAATTAGTTTACTTTTTTTCTCGAGGCACTTTAAATAGCATTCACTCACTTCGTAGTCATACCATCCCAACGGCCATTGCCACTGTTATGAATATTTACTAAGCTGCTCTTAGTCTGGCACAGGGCTACAATAGTTGGGCGCCAAGTGAAGATCAAACTGACTACAAGAGCAAAGTCATTATGATAAATTACAAACTGTCGCTCGACTACAGTCAACTTTTCTAATGGAACAGTCAGTGTAAATTGAACTGACAACTCAAGCAATGGTCTGGAAGACTAGGTAGCAAATCATTGCTCTATTACTGTCTCCTTTTCAATGACTCAGTCAGTGTGAATCGAATTCATTACCTGCTATGGTTTTGGAGACTAGTTTACAAACCATCTCTTTAATATATGCACCTTCACTTAAGCAATGGGAGACAAGTGTCTCAAATTGAAGTGGTGAATGTGTTGCATGTGTTGTAAGGATCAAATTATTACAGTAGAAATGGATTTCGAGATACACTTCATACCACCAACTTATGGCGTGGCACCCTGATATTTATTGAACTAAGATGACTAAAACCCAACTCTAGTTGGAGATCGAACTCACTACTGTATTAATTGACTCTGATAAGATGAAGGAAGTTTGACAGGGACGGTTCTTATGGAAAAGGGTTTGCATTTTATAAACTACAGCAATGCCCGTTCCGAATGTACATGGGTGGAAGGGGCCAGACTTCATGGTGTGTGGAGCAGCCTGTGATAATTTTCATGTAAATCAATTTCCTGTCCGTCGAATGAAACTACGACTTCGAAGTAATTCGGTTACTTCTGCGAATTCGATCGCTATATCTAAATTTAGATAGTTCTGAAGGATGTGAATCAAGGTTGAAAATTTATTGAAAGTTAGATCTTTGATTTTTTTTTAAATTGGATTTCTCGAGAACCGCCGATCAAAAAAAACTTCAAACTCGACACAGCAGTGCCTTGTGGGTTGACCTACATACGGCGAATATCATCTTCGTACTATGGCCTGTTGTCGAGTAATCGCGCTGTTCGTACGCACAGAGATATCATCAATTGTAATGGATGTAGAGATGACTGAGTGGGAAGTCCATTTTCTACAAGAAATAAACGAGGGGTGGGGACGAGCAAAACAGTAGTTGGAATATGGAGGGATGGTGGGAGTGGGTGAATATGAAATATTAAGGAGTGGCAAACAAGGGAGGAGGGTAAAATTAGGAGGCGCATACTTGTGATGAGGAAGGGGAGAGACGAGACTGTGTTGGAAAAAGTAGGTGAGAGTGAAAATGTCCGTGGAAGAGGGAAGCCGCTGAGTGGCCGATCGTACTTGTCTGGTAGGCAATTCCAAACAATTATTCGATGTAGTTGCAATTAATGAAATGTAAAGATTAACGAATACGCGCCGGAAGTATTGGCGCTTACGTTCATCCTTAGAAAAATATTTCAATCTGGAACCAGTCGCTTAGGACTGATTCGGAGAATCCAATGACACCAGAGAGAAGGAAGGGTGGGGAAAAAAACAAACAAAAACAACAACAAAAAAAAAACAGGAAAGGGTGAACAGTGGTGGACTAAGTGTGGAGGGAGTCCGCTCCGAGAGACACCATCAGAGGAGCTGACACCAAAATGAATGCCAAGAAATATTTCATATAGTTTCTTGGTAATTCTTCTTTCGAATAATACGTCTATCCGTCCAAACAATATCTCGGAAAGAACTCGTTTTGTTGAAGGGTGGACAATGCGATAACGGAGAGTTGGTTGGATTTGTAGTCAGATCCAGGAATATTTTCCGATTGGGAGATATTTTTCCGTTTTTCTTGTATACATTTGGGTATACGCTCATGGGTGTCTGCACGATATCTCAAGAAGTTATTTAGGGATATCTCGGCTAATGTTATCACATCCAGTAATATGGGAAAATCATGATGAATAATGAACAATGTTAACACGAAAAAACACCAAAATTCTTGATTTCCTGGGAAGAGAGCAAGTTCCAGAGTGAGGGAGGAGTTACAGCCCCGGGTAACACTAGCCACTCGGTGTGAAGCAGGGGGAGTTTAATTTAGTCTTGAATTAATCAAGACCAGTGGTCTCGAAACTCTGAAAACTCAAGGACCTCTTCCATAAGGAAATATTCTGGAGCACCTTTATTTTTAGCATTTGGGTTTTAGACTCAATGAACTACAATATTAAACAACTTTCGACCTTTACAAATAGATTTTTTTTTCGAAATGGAACAGATTCATTTGAATCTTAGCACATGGTACACAGACCAGTGTATAACAAATATTTTTCGATAGCTGCACGATGGATAATACTTTTCTGCTACAAAATGCTCAGTGTCAGGTTTGAAGAGAGCATTGCAGCAGACCCAGAAGCTTTATTTGTCGACACCCAGGGCTCTATGGACCCCGATTTCGAAACCACTTATCTAGACCAACTGTAGGATTATATTGAAACAATCCTAAACTTACTGCAAATACGTATATAAAGTTACTCAAAACTAATCTCAAATTAAATCAAACGGAGAGTAACACTTTATTAGTTTGATTTTCCGAACACGAGAGGTAAAATGATATACCGTATTTTATGGCATATACGACCCCTCTATTCCAGCAGGGTATAATGAGACAAAAACGTATTTTTCTGAATTACTCCCATTCTTCACGTGGTTGGTTTTTGGGGATGTTTTCCCCAAGAAGTTCTTGTCAATGTGAGTTTGGGCAAGGGAGATTTTAGAGCAAAATATGAAATTCCATGACAAGACGTTTCCACGCTTTTAATATTAATGATAAAATTATAGTGCATAATGCAAGAAATTTTGAATAGAAGCAAAGCAAGGAAACTAGCATAATCAAATCTTTCAGAAAATAAATGTCTCTAGAAAGATATTACCAATGAAATAGTCGTGTTTTATTTTCTTTCTTTTTTCATTCTTTTTCTTATCAAGGTCTTGCTCTTTCCTTTCATCTTTTCCTTGTGTAACCTTTCCTTTTCCATTCCTTCTTTTTATACCATTTTTTTTCTTTTTTAACGTCTTTCGCTTTTGTCATTCATATAATCATTTCGTAATCTCTCATTTTTTCTTTCTTTTTTCCTTTTTCAAAAATATTTGCTTTTTTGTCATCTTCTTTCTTCCATTCTTGTTTATATATTTCCGGGGGGGGGGGTTGTTCGTTTCTTTATTCTCTTCCTTTTTGAAGTCTTGTTTCTATCATTCATCTCTTTTCTTTTAGTCATCTTTTCACCATCCCAGTGGATATATTTCCTTTCTTCTTTTTACATTTCCATTTTTGAAAATCTTGCTTCTTTCAATCATCTCTTTTGTTCTAGACACCTTCCTCTCTTTTTGTTGAAACATTTCCTTTTCTTCACCCATTCATCCCCTGTTTTTTTCCTTATCATTTTTCATGTTCAAACACCATTTAGATATTTCTTTTTTCTTTCATTTTTCCTTCCCTTTTTAAAGTATTTCTTTTCTCACTCATCTCTTTTTTTTTTATCCCTCTTTATGAAATTCTTCTCCCGTTGTATTCTTCTTTTTTATTCCTATTCATATATTTCTTTTTCCTCTCTTTTTCTTTCCTTTTTAAAGTTTTTCTTCTTTCATTCATTTTTTTTTGTCGTCATCCTTCTCTTTTTATTCCTATTTATATATTCATTTTCTTTTTCAACCCTTGCTTTCTTCGTTCTCTTTTCTCTTCGTCCTCTCTCTTATTCATTTCCGTTAATTAATTTCATTTCTTTCTTTTTTCTGTCACCATTTGATACGCATGCGTCAGTGGATTTTATCCGCTTTATCCCCAATTTGTGGTTATCTGTCTTGTCAATGATAACTTCTGCCAGAAAGAGCAATAACTTAATGGCCCAAGACAAAGCAGCAATGCAGGAGAACCATGCCGAGTAGAAAACATAACATCTTGAGCCTAACCAAACAAACTGCAGCAATGCTAGTTTGCCTTGCCCACCTCATATTTTGACACATTTTACGTTTTTCTTTCTCAGTTTCCATCGTTTTTCCTCTATTTATTCGTCCTATTCATTATTTTTATTTTTCAATGGGGTAGGGGGTCTTTTCTATTGGTATTGTTTGCTCTTGTCACTTAATCCTTTTTACTTGATCTATTATTACGTCTCCTTTTTTCTTTAGAGACAATCAACCAGAACTGTCAACATCATCATAGGTTTCTCCCGTTTTCAAATGGGCCTGCTATGTATTTGTCACGCATATAGGCCACACCAATGGAGCTACAGGGCTCGAAATGTAGTCATCTAATCCATATTTTGTCTTGAATAAAAACGTTTTTCTGGTCCTTTTTTAATTTTAAATTCACCCTGACATTTTTTAGTGGAGGGGGTCAATTCACAAAGTAAATGCTAAATTGGTCCCTTAGTTTGTGTGCGGGGGAAGGGGGTTAATTCGACCTTCTTGTGATCACTGTCCAATGTAAGACAGGATAAGTAACTTATTCATTGATCATCCCCGACAGGAGATGCTGCCAAAAGACGATGCATCACGGTTTATATTGAGCGACCAAACGGACTTGTTTTTACTCTTTCATTTTCTATTTCTTTTTCATTCTAATTACACTTTTCAATATTCATCCTCCATTTCTTCTCTTTCTGTACTGAATTTCTCCATGATTCCATATCAAACATAATTTTATCTTCGCCGACCTCTGTCTCTTATTCTGACGATAAAAGCTTGCTATTCTTATTCATTTAAGGTCGTAAAACTTCCTCGTTCAACTTTTAGTTTCATCTAGTCGATCAGAAGATCCCAAGTGTTGAACAATCAATGGAGATCGAACTCAGTACTGTAGTTGTGGTCTGCAAGATTATTTTGCTCACCTCGATTCTACGGAGGGGCTCGTAAGTTTAACTTTTAGCCTCGTCTGTCACAAACCCATAAGTGCAGAAAACTCAATAAGAATCAAACTTACAACAGAAGTAATACTTTCAGAGACTAGCTCACTAATTCCAATTCCACAGCAGGGCACACAAGTTTTCAAGATATTAGCGTCATCTGTTACGAGACCCTAAGCGTGTGATTCCTAATGAGAATCGAACTCACTACAGTAGTAATTGTCTACGATGAGATTAGCATGCTAACCACAGCTCCATGGCTAGATACCGTAGATTATTTATCTTTTTTTCAAATCTTGTTTATTTATTTTTTGTTGATTTCCTATTTTTCTTTCTCTTTACATTTTCTCATACATTTCTTAACCCTTTCGAGACTTCTGGGAGATGCATATCCCTAGGTTTCAATGACTGCTAAGATATATATATATATATATATATATATATATATATATATATATATATATATATATATATATATATATATATATATATATATATATATGACCCGAAGATCATTTTTCGAAGTCTACTGGAACATTTTAATTCAAGCATTACGTACCTTAATAGGTTAGTCTTAAAAGGGTTGATAACCTTTTTCTTGTAAACTTATCCGTTATTCTTGCTATCTTAGTATTTTTATTTTCGTATTTTTTGTACATAGCTGGATATTTTTTCCAATGCCCTCCTTTTAAACTCTTCTTCGCCTAATCTCTCTCTCCCTCTCTTTCCCATCCTCTCTCTCCCTCTCCATCTCTCTGCCTATCTTCCCCCCTCTCTCGCTCTCTCTCTCTCTCTCTCTTTGAACGTTCTTTCGTAACCTTTTCTCAATCTCTTACCACTCCTTTTCTAACTCTCTCTTTCTCGTCCTTGCCTAATTTTCCTACCCCCCCCCCTTTCTAGCCTCTGGCCGCTTGTCTCCTACGGCGGCAATGCACAATGCCGCGAAAAACATGTGTTTCTATTGACTTTGCCAGCACCATCCCTTATTCACTGATTCATGTTTGACAAACTAATAAAAATGCAAAGTGACAAGCTGAACATTGACTTGGAATGACCATCATACGATAGAAAGCAGCTACCTTACGTTTCTCTCTGTAAGAACAAGATGATAGTTGAAAGCAAAAACAAAATAACTCAGAAACCATATGCATTGCACAAATACGTATCCGGCTTTCAAACATATTTATGTAGGGTGCAAAGAAGGCTCCAATTGTTCGCCTATCAAATCATAAACAATTCTTATATTAGCTTTCAGCTGCGATCTTCTTTTGAATCAACCAACGGTTGGTTGTAAATTACACATAGAAGATTTGCTGTTTGCACATTTCGTTGGTAATGCCTTGAACATGATCTCACAATTAATAGAATAAGTTCTCGAGAGATTGGCTCATACAATATTCCTACCATCATTTGATTTTCTTAGTAAATATCTGCGGAGAATCAAGTTTTTCATGACTTATTTCGAAGGAATGCTACCCATTAAATACAAAACAAGGAAACATATCTCGATTAAATATATGTGTGTGTGTGTATAAATGTGTGTGTGTATGCGTGTATAAATATATGCGTGTGTGTGTGTGTATAAATATATGTGTGTGCGTATAAATATATATATATATATATGTGTGTGTGTGTGTGTGTGTGAGTGTGTGTGTGAGTGTGTGTGTGTGTGTGTGTACATATATATATATATATATATATGTGTGTGTGTGTGTGTGTGTGTTTGTGTGCGTGTGTACATATATATATATATATATATATATATATATATATATGTGTGTGTGTGTGAGAGTGTGTGTGTGTGTATGTATGCATATCTATAAGCATTTTCTGTTTGTCTACAGAAACTTTATTTCTTTTTGCCAAATACTGTCTTTTACAATGTACAACATGCATTTTGAAAATCAAATTTAGGATCTAAGAGTGGTACCAGAACATTACCAATACAAATCCGTCATCTAGTCTGGAAGAAGTAACGCATTAGCGAATTAAATATTTGCTTAGGGCCCTATGGCCATCAAAGGGCTCACAAGAGGGCCCCCAAATCAAATTCTACATAGTAGTTTATAAAGGCTAAGACTGGTTCTGCTCGTGATCGAGTTGAAGATAAAAACGCTTTCCGTATTTTCAGGGAATGAAGATTGTGTTTCAGAATTCGAAGATTCTAACAATAAGGAATAAATGTTACCTAAGTAGTTAAATTCGTCTACCTACGTTATTTTTTCTTTGTCATTTAGATTTTATCTTTTTTGTTTCTTTCTTTGATGCTTTTGTAGTGGTTTAATTTTTTTTTTCAAGGGTTTTAGCTAAAAATATAGTGTGAGCATTATATGTTGGAACGCCTTACATGTGAAATACTCCGCACAAGTAAGCTGTACTTATCATAATGCTCGTAAGAGTCAAGAAACTATATATTGTGCTATTACTATCTACTTACAATATGTTTTTGTTGGGATTTCCACACTCCAACGAAACTTCTAGAGACGAATATCACTTTTGCGCCTAACGGTGTGTCAAACATTTCAGTATGCTAAGAAATCTCGATTATTCGAAAATCATTTTCGGATTATCCGAACAAGATATAAAGGCCCCGATTTCAGATAACAATAACCAGTTGATAACGTTAGGCAATGGATATATAAATCGTAATATTTTACAATTATTGTTATAAAATAATTATTATAAACAATTTTGATTTATTAAAAAAAACATGGATTTTTTTATGCTAATTAATTTTAAAGGAAGTGTTTGAGACCGAAATTCTGATGAGAATAACTGTTTGATAATACTATCTTTGATTATGATAAACGGCTCTCACTATAGTCAGTTATTAAGCAGAAAATACTATGTTTTCATTAGAAAATTGTCTTTGGCAAAGTTTTAAATCAAGGATAGCCTTCTTTAATTTTATTTGAATTTACTTCATGAATGATCGTTATTAAACAATAGTTTTGTGCTTTACTGCAAAGATAAATCAGTTGTGTTACAGTAATAATAGTTATTTAATAAACATAACTTCGTTTTGGCACAAAGCTGCAAATATAGGAAACTGTAATATTATTGACAATCTTGATCTGCTCCAATCAATATGAATGATTGCAAGTTTCACTTCAGAGACATTGCAATTCCCAAACAATCGACTTGATTAACCACCCTATATACTGTACCTTCCAAGATTGACTCTGGGGGTAATAGCCTTTTGCTGGTGTTGCCTGGGCATGAACATGTAAGGTAGTTATGGGAAAGAGGTTTTCCCAAGTATTCACTCAGGCACTCTCATCTCTGTTAAACATAGTGATATGCTAGTGATGAGATGATTTAGCAATAGTATAGAGCGTAGGGAGATGTTGATCATACCTTTATCAAGAGCATTAGTACCAAGTAAATATAAACAACCTCAGCTGAAACTCGATCTTGGTTCGCTAATTTTGTTCCCTGTGTTGACGACCGTTTTACCACCCGCACTTGCATTACTACTATTACTATTATTGGTAATTGTAAACAATGTTCAGATAATTGAGATAGTAACACAACAAATTATTGTATGACTGAATATACCAGAAATGGAAGGAAGAATTCTAGGATTGCCACGAAAAGTCTTGAGTCTACTAGAACTATGAACAGAAGAGATATTGATAACAATGATGACGAGGGAGATGATACAGAAAAAACTGTTTATTATAATCACAGATAATCAAACAATTCATTTGAATCAATTAAAAAATTAACAAAATGAATTTAATATCATTTTATCATCGTTTAAAGTTTTGTCTATAATAACGAATTGATGACCGTGGATGTAGATTGTCCAAATTATTGTATCCTTTTTCTCAATGTTATCAGCCAGTTATTGCTATCTAAAAGACCCCATCCGAAATTGATCATAATAAGAGGCTTCCTCTGCACTAATATCTATAAAGAATATTTCTATCATGATAATGTGCCTAACACGGTTTTAAAATACTAGTATGCTCAAGTACAATTTTATATTCTGGACTAAAAGATAAAACCAACACCGGGTTCAAGAAGATAGAGAAGTCCAGACCGGGTCTCGGAAAAAAGATGGCGCCGAACCGATTGCCGTCGACGGAATATTCCCCGGCGAATTTAACAAACTAGCAAATTTCAAAATTCATTATTCTGTATAAACATCTCGTGTTGCATTGAAAAGCTTCTCACAAGGTTGAAGGTGACATTTGTGTTGCTGCGTGTTTTCATTTGGGGGGATCGGGTAACTGGCTGACATCCATCGTCCTAGACTCGTCGGACGTTCTCCCACTTAACTATACGTACGCATTAGAGAGAAAAAAATCGGAATGAGGGTGCAGTTTTAATATCTACATGCCCAAATTAATATCGGCCGGGCTCGTGCTTTTTGTAAAAAGAAAAATAGTAAATAACAATAAACAGAACAAAACAAAAACAAAATAATAATAATAGTAATAAAAGTAATAATAATGATAATAATAATGATAGTAATAATAAAGAAAGGCACCGTCGGCAGATGGTGAAAATATGGCGGCTCTGTATTACGCTTGATGAGTTAATCAGTCTCCCGATTTACGCGGCGCGAACAGTATGCTGTCTAGGATGGCGGCACGTAGGGGACTGAAATGTAAATATTGAGTGTTTGCGTTTCAAATCTAACATTTATCAAAAACAAGGGTGATGTAACAGACAGGCAGAAGAGATAATGGTGTTTTCGCAAGCAAGGCAGTGTAAAGACATGTCGGCTACTAATAGATTTGAACTGAAATGAATGAGGTCTGTGTTTACTTTGGGAAACATTCGAGGAGAAAAAAAACGAGGATTTTTATTATGATTTATTTTGAATAGTCCAATTCCATAGTTTTTCTTTCTTTTTTTTTTCTCGACACAACTTCTGTTTCTTGACCTTTTCTTTTCTTTATTTCTTCCTCTATTTTCTATTCTTTATTATAAAATTCATTACTCTATTCATATCGTATGTGAGCATGCAACATTTGCATCTTTCTCTCGCATTAGTACAATTATGCACTATGTATTTACCCTAAAACCATCAACTCAAAGACACTCAACGGATCCATACACTTTGATAATCAATATGCTCAAATATACGCGAATGCATGTATACATCCCGATATATATATATATATATATATATATATATATATATATATATATATATATATATATATATATATATATATATATAGTATGTGTGTGTGTTGGGGAGATGGATGGGATGGGTGTGCGTAATGTGCACGTACAAATTAGTTGCCTTTTCTGAACTTAGTTTGACGGAAGTGCATTCGAAGCCACTCTGTCACTTCCTACAAAATCGGTGCGTTCACGCGTGCGTACACAGAAGGCACTGGTAGCAAAGGTCACACATATTTCGAAAGCGTATATTAAAATGATTATTCTTACTTTTTGATAAAACATTATCTTTTCCCTCTTTTTGTCTTCTGAAGTATCTCTTTTTTTCTCCCATGTCATAGTCCCCCACCCACAAACCACCGGAAAAAAAGTTATTTTTGCCTCTTTTCCTAATTCGTTCTGTTTGGAGAGCAAATAGTCATCGGCATCGCGTCGCCAATACAACTGTATTATGTTAAGCACTCCTCTATGACACGACCAGCTTTGTTTTTTTTATAATAAAGTTTTCATACAACGACTTATTGTCATTGTACAACCCTGAGAACAAAATCTGTTTTTAGTAAGATTCAAGCAGCTTCATATTCAGAATATTAAACTTAATATATCAACTTTTTTTCGGACAATCTAATCTTGGCTTCCCGCCTTTGTTGTTGACACAACGTTTCGGCCGATTCATTCTACAACCCTCTCCAGGTATAAAAGGTGAGGAAAGAGAGTCGCTTTGTGCCACAACAGAGGCACAGAGAGAGAGAGAGAGAGAGAGAGAGAGAGAGAGAGAGAGAGAGAGAGAGAGCATTAGTAAAGATTCTCTCTCCTTACAGATATTATATTTTACACCCGAAGAAGGCCGTTGAATGAACCGGCTGAAAAGTTGTGTCAACAAGAAAGATGAGAAGGAACGATTAGATGGTCCGAAAAAAAAGTTGGTTCATGTATTATTCTTCTCAAAGTTATAGACAATGAGTGCAATAATTGAATGTAATGCTGTATTGGCATTTACTCATCTCAGCTGTATCTAACACGGGCCCACAATAAATGGGCACTCAGCAGGAATCGAGCTCCTTGCACAGTCAACAGTCGTTTTTATCGGGCTGAGCGTGAACGCAGACCTCACATTATTAAGTTACAAATAAGTTTGAAGAAAAGAAGCATGACTAGCTTTCTACCCAGAAAGATTCTTTTGTAGATTTTTAATGCACCTCGTCTTTCAGGTTTCCCATTTAGAATTCACTTTATTAATAACTTCCCAATTCCCTGAAAAATTGTCAAAGGCGTGTAGAACAGTTATTTGCCGAGGAACATGAAAAGTTCTGGGAGGATGGAATTATGAAGTTCCCTGAACGATGACAGAAGGTAGTGAAACGACACAATAAATGTATTCTTCAGTGAAGTTAAGGTTAAAAATGAAAAAAGTGTCTTTTTTTGGTAGAGATCCGTACGAGCTTTTGCCCAACCAATATAAAGTGAATAGCACGAGTAGCCGTTGCCTTCGGAAGCCGACTGCTTTGAATATTTTTTGACTGGGGTTGACGTAGAACTTGTGAGTGAGTGCTGCAAAAAGAATGACAAGAATCGTGCAAGAAAAAGAAAGGGCAGCAGGCAAACTCCTAGTGTTACCTTATTAAAACTGAAAGGAACGGTACAACGAAGGTTCGGAGTGAAGTGATGTACTTTTTCAAAAGCTTTGAGAAGTCAACCTGCGTCGATAAAACCCTAAGCTACCCCCTTTCCATTCTATTGTAGGTCATCTATGGTTAGCCTCAGGCTAAATGAAAAAACTGCAGGTTATAACGGAGATGTTAATTATACAGTGATCCTCCAAGGATGACGTTATTCAAATAGATGGTACCATGCTGGTCAGGAATTATTAAGAGAGTGACCTGCCGAGCCTTCCCTGGGTCAAAAACAAGTGATAGGATATTCTGTGTTTTTCTTCAACTTGTATCAGCATTTTTAAAATGTTTCTCTCACTACCCGCTTGAAGACAGCCTTCGGCGACCATTCAGCTCGATGTCAAGTCACTTTCTAATTATAGAATTTATATTATAGTTTTGTTATAAATACATGAATATAAACTACTCTAAAATTATCATTGAATACATCTTGAGTTATCTCCTCCAGCAATCAGATAATTATGATATCATGGTCCCACACTGAGTTAGACTGGAAATTGCTTTATTCTCCAAGTTAGAGCCTTTTAACGGTATTATGCTAACAAAACCTCGCTACAATGCACTGTTTTACAGTAACAAAAAACATCATCATCATCAGTCTTTTAACGTCCGTCGTTGGACATAGACCTTCCCTAGGATTCGCCACAATTCCCTATCATGAGCATCGCAGAGCCAGTATTTCTTGAATCTGTCAAGTTCATCTCTTCATCTTGTGTTCTGTCGGCCTGGGTTTCTTATGTGATCTCTGGAAATCCATGTTGTGAGACGTGATGTCCATCGGTTGTCTTCCATTCTTGCAATATGGCGTGCCCATTGCCATTTGAGTTTTTTAATAGTTTCTATGATGTCACGAACACCTGTTTTCTTCCTTATATACTGTGCTGTCTTGTGATCTCTCCATGTAAGGTTGAGCCTGATTTTCTGATGCACACGTTGCATACTTCTCAGTTTGCAGGCCTGTCTCTTGGTTAGATTCCATGTATACTCTTCTTTCTAGGATTATTGGGATCCTCTGGTTCTTGAAAGTTGAGCTTGCTCTACCGAAGGCTTGCCATCCCAAAGTGATTCTTCACTTGATTTCCTCCTCTTTTGAGGGTCTCATGGAGATTCGTTGTCCTAGGTAAAGATGCAAATACACAGAAATCGGATCTGTGAGGAGATGTTCATAATGGAAAAGGAAAATAAAAGAAAATAATTATAATTTTGACAGTAGAGACCTCAAGAAGCATTTTTTCGAAAAACCCGAAGGTGCATCTTGTATAGTGCCTAGTGGGGTTCTCGTGCAAATTTTGATAGTTGTGACCCCCAAAATGTGACCAGGAGCGCCTTGAGACACACAGACGAGAAAAGAGAGAAGAATATGTAGCTCACTTGGCTGATTGATCGGATGGGCAATTTGTGGGGCTATACTGATTCGATAACGATACCTGTGAAATAAGGATACCTTTTATTTGGTGAAAAAATATTTTTTGAACATGTCAGAAATTCTTTTTCATAGAATATAGTATCATTTGTTCTCACACAAATCTCACTACAATATGTCGTTTTTTTTGTATTGTAGTTGTTTTTTGTTTTGTCTTTTTGCTGTGTAACAAACCCACAAAATCGGGTTATTATGATACAGACCAGTTAATCCACGGATATGTTTAAATCTCTGCAACTGCTGTAATCATTATTGTTTTTTCACTACTATTTTGATCCCTTTTTTTGTATTGCAACTCAGGTCGTTGATCTACAACAATGAGTAAACAGTGTAGATTGGAAATAAAGAATAAGCCCTCAGGTAGACTCGAACTCGTCCCCCTTTTGGCACAGAAAGCCTGATTTGATGAACAATAAGGAAGGAAAACTACCGAAGCCTATTCATATTGAAGAATCCATTATTTTAAATGGTGGTTAGGAGATATTTTCATCAGTAAAATTGTTACCTTAAGTGGAAGAGTCTATGGTTAGGAATAGAAACCCAAGAAAATCACGTTGATATTATTATCATAGTAAGATTCATGTCTGCTATAAGGAAATTAACTTGAATGAATCAAGTTTGGAAAGATTTTCTAACTAAAGAAACAAGAGTCTGGACAACTTCATTCAATACTCACGTTTCCATGTGCATAAATTCTTTTGCACTTAACAGGTACCCCTTAACAGGTACCCCTTAACAGGTACCACTGAACGTATTGAACTTACGTTGCGTACATAAGTGCATCTTTTGAGTGGATCACTTTGCAATAAATAGGTTTTTAGGGTTGGTGTTACTTAAAGCGTTGTAAATTGGAGGTAATATAATCCTTGATCCCTTGAGAGACCAACCCCAATTGAGTATGCCAGTTTCTGTTGCATGCGTCATCCTGATGATCCTTGCAAGTCTCAAGTCTGATCGAGACCAGGACTTTATACCTACAAGATTTTGTGATCACTCCCTTGGCAGGATGCAAGTCCATCGAGGAAAAGCCTATACCCAAATCACACAGCTTAGAGGGTACTCAGTTAGCTGCTGAGTGCCCAGGGAAATTTGTCTAAATGAAGAATATTCCACACTCTTTACTCATTCAGGGAATAGAACCTAGGACCGTCTAAGCTAATGCGAACCATTACACTATCCAAGCGGACAGCTAAATAACGTATTGATTGAAAATATTGAAATTGAAAGCCAATGATTTATTCTATGTCAGGCTGTCGAAAATCTATGAATGCTCCTTAGAAAGATATTATGTTAACAATTTGGCAAGTCAGATGCTCTGTTTCCGTCGTACCTAAATTATGCTCATGCGCAGTATTCTGATAAAGAGCAAATCAGTGGCTTTTAAGTTCATTATTACATTAATATCTGATCAATACGTTGGATAGTTATTCTTTGCAGAGCCTTCGTATGCTGTGTGTAAATACTGTATTTAATATTCGTAAGATTATCATTATCTCAAATTTACGACGCTTCAAGTAACATCAGTCGTTTGTAGTTATGTGGTTGTGTTGGTGAAGAATAGTATTTTATGATCTGAGCTTGTATGTTGTCATACATAAATGACCATGCTTCAAGCTTTTAGAATTAAGAGAAGATGTAACGAGATGTAATGAGAATTGCTGATCAGATTAATGATCACAGACAGCATAAATCTGGCGATCAAAGTGAGAAGAAATGGTAGTATAAAAAGAAATTGCCGTATGGAAATAAAGCTTCAATCATGGTAAAGAGACAGAGGGATAGAATGTGTTATTTTACAAATAACTCGCCATCACAGTCAATAATTTGATAACCGCAGCGTCAAGATTTGGAGTCATGTAAATTAAATTCCATCGAAGGATAAATATGGTTAGAATGAATTCTATTTATGAATTCATTGGTCCTTTCTATTGGAAAATATCTAAAATGAAGCAACAAAAAAAAATAAAATTTAGAAGCATCAAAATTCTGGAAAATATAGATGTTATTGATAAACCTGTTAAAATAAGACCCCCTAAAGGTAAAAGAACTTTTCTTCTCACCAAAAATAAATTTATAGAAAACATCTAGTGGAGTACTAATGCCGATTTTCAAGTCTGTGGATAAAACGATATGGCCAGGAGCGCTGGAACACACAAATACATGCACATAAAAAAAGGATAGAACCCATCACCACCTTTGGTGGCTACGGATGTTAAATGGCCTTATTCCATCAGTAATGCTTGCCTTAATTGATGAATACTGACAATCTATTTGTTCTTGATTAGCACTGTTCTATAGTAAAATCATTAACCATGTACATTTAATAAGCCTATTCTGTAATAGCTGCTAACATCAATGCCTGACCACAGACATTGCATTTCTATGGTTAAGTTTTTAGTAATACATTACAACAAAGATATAGGAACCCTATTATGTAACCTATTCTGTCTTGAATACTTGTATCAATTTCTGACCACTGATAATCATTTTTTCCTTTATTTTCGATACACAAGACGCAATTTGATTTCTGGAAATTACAATAACGAATTCTAGATTCATGATAGGTATTTTCGGTGCTTGTCCAGAAATACTTACTTTATTTACGAAACCTAAGCGGAGGAAGAGTGAAGTAGTGGTAAACCCAGTACGCAAAAATAAGAAACACTGAAACCCTGCCTGCACATACTGGGTTCAAATGCAGCTGGCGCTAAAACGCAAAAACGATTATTGTCTCATTTCCTCACTACTATCAAAATTTGCTCATTAGAACGGATAAGTTTTGATGGATTTGTTTAACTATATCACTGCCCGTTCTAAAGGTGCATATTTAGAAGGGGCCAATCTTTATGCTGTGGGTGCAGCCTGTCATATTAGACTAGTGAAATCATTTTCCGTCTGTTGTACGAAACTACAGCCTCGAAGTATTTCGATTACTCCTCTCCAGTGTTGCACATTTAGATATTACATGTTTCTAAATTTAGATCTTTTGCCGATTAATATATTATACATCCTAATTTAGATCTGCAATTTTAAATAAAAGATCTATCATCTTTAACTTCTTGCTTTTTATTAGCTTTTTCGAGTATCACTGATTAAAACGACTTCAAATCAATCAGCTGTTGCAGTAATTTTTCATTAGGAAATTTGCGAAAGCCTCAATGCTCAAATACGCCTAGATTCTTTTTAAAATTATAAAACATTGACTTTGGATTTTTGTAAAATATTCATTACTAATATAATAAGGGACGGAAATTTTTGCATATTTTCTCTTCGAGTTCGTAATAACACTACTGTTAGAATCAGCGTTTCAACTACGTCCCACAATGCAATGCGTGAAAGTATAAATTGAGCTGTGTATCTTGACTATTGGCCACTGTTCCTAGATACTGGGGCATTATGACTATATTCATCAATGCAAAAAATGACCCATTCATGTTTTTTTCTCGAAATAAAATGATAATTTTTTGAAAAATCAGC
Source organism: Thysanoteuthis rhombus (assembly GCA_963457665.1). NCBI lineage: Eukaryota > Metazoa > Mollusca > Cephalopoda > Oegopsida > Thysanoteuthidae > Thysanoteuthis > Thysanoteuthis major. The sequence goes on from OY735201.1 coordinate 15,577,050, forward strand.
TTATCTTTTAATGCATGTTTAGTTCACTTTTATCTCAAGATTTACGTAACATTTCATTTTTCGTTCGAGAGCTTATTACAACATTACATTGAAATAATCGAGACTCTGTCCATTTTTTTTCTTTCTAAAACAACGCTGTAATAGACTAAATCATATTTGAAAATTAAAAAAAACACAAAAAACAACGCATTGTCTTCCAACATCTGCTAATTTCAAGACATCCATATCGGACCAAATACTTAATTTTGATTTAGACTTCATAAATTCACATAAATAATCTATGTATTAAAACTTACCGGGAAAAATTCAAGACTAAAGTGATTGAGGATAATAAATTGGCCCCGTCATAAGAACACATCAAATGTTCATGCTTCCCCGAAAAAGGCTTGTTTCAGAGAAAAAAAGACAAAATATTACAACTGGCTGATCAAATGACTTTGATGAAAAGCTTCAAATTCTCTTCGCTGGATTCTCGACATTTTGTGGGATAACTGCAAAATATGAAGTCCACGATAAGTTTTGTAATTTATTCGACAAAAGTATATATATATATATATATATATATATATATATATATATATATATATATATATATATATATATATATATATATATATCGTGATGAAAAATCTGATTAATAACTGCTTTCAACCTAAATTCTCATCTTGTTTATTCTCAGTCTATTCGCATCTTTCAACGCAAAAGTTACGAATTAAAAAATCGATAAATGCACTACTGAAATCAGTTATTTGGGCCTTTGCATTACAGGCAACTGTTTAGCTCAAGGGTTGGAGCATCGCTACGCCGAAGCAGCTACCCTATCGGTGGCAAATTTGATTCCTACAGCAGCCCCATTTTAACTAATTGTCTATTCTATTTGCGTTGTCTTGGTTGAGTGATACATTAACAGTGTAATGCCGGGAAATCATTTCAAATAAGTTTCTATATAATATAACGCGATTTATGATCATTCTGACGAATCATATATGTATGATTTTAGAACCAATAAGCAGAAATGAAAAAATTGAAGCACAAATATATTTTCCTGATAATTATCTACATCTGTCGCTTTGCACTTTAGTGTCCTATAAAGAATACATCAAACAAGATAAAGAGCAAACCAAAGCACTTTCCAACAGATTTCATGAAAGCAAAAAATCTCTTAACTTGCTTCCATAATAAGATTTTTATTACAATGATGATATTCAAGTTCCAGATTTTAAAAAAATAAAGAACCCCTTCTTTTCTGGACCCATTGCTATCGTTAATGACATCAAAACAATTATAATTTAGACTTGATTAAGGTTAATTGCATTACTTTTTCTCCATGAGGTGCGTGCCGTGGTATATGTGGAAAAGAGGAAAGGTCTGTAAATATCACCTTTGCATGAAACTAGACTGTATGTATATACATACATCTACCACACATGAATACACAAACATATATATATATATATATATATACATATATATATATATATATATATATATATATATATATTATATATAGAGAGAGAGCTGACATACAAAAACTCCAGTACAAAATGCCCACGCAGGATACGAGTTAATATGATTTGAGCAAAAAATTGAAAAAAAAGAACAATAAATTGGGGATTTGATATTAAAAGGCATTTCAATTTTTTCTCACTTATTTCAAACTTAATTCAAAATACGCGTGTGCTTGGGATTTATACAAGCATGCACGTGCAAACAATACACAATTTTTTTCTAATTTTCTGAATTGATTAGGTGGTTTTATGATTCAACTTGTTTGTATGTTCCCTTTGTAAAAAAAAGAAGTTGACTGGCTCCAATTCATAATTACTTCCCTTTATTTATTTACAATAAATACATTTTTTTTAATCTGACTGCTAATCAAATTTAGGATTTGAATAAAGAACCCGTAAAACCAACAAGGGAATGTAAATATATTGTTTGTTTTTATCTTGAATTTAGATTTCCGTTTTGATGTTAGGATTAGATTATTTGATAAACGACAACAGAATAAAACGTAGGCGTTTGTAGCGAGACGTCGCCATGATGTTTCTTCATTAAAGTTTTCATAGAATTTTTTGCTGTGTTGGGAAATTCAAACTGAATGAATTATAACAAAATCTTCTACCTTCCTATTTCTTAGGTAATTATTTAGGGCGTGTGTGTGAGAGAGAGAGTTGCTTACGAGTACCAAAATGTCAGCCCGAGGCAACAATACAGTAAACGAGGGGCCAAGTGAAGGCTAGAGGCTCCCGACTGTCAAGACTGACAGAGAATATAGTGGCCATTTTGTGTCGAGTAAATAATGATTTCCCCCGAAGCTTTGTGTTGGGGGGTCATCATCATTTGGATTGCAAGATGGTTGCTTGTTGATATTTCGGTGTTTACTGACATTATCGTCAAAAAAGTCCACTATACATATATCTCCGAACACAATTACACACGCACACGCACACACACTTTTACGTATCCATTAGTTAATACCCGTGAAAAGAAAATCTACAAATATATTTTAATTTCTATGAAACCATTTTTTCAAGAAAAAAAAAATTGATTTGTCTCAGTTTACCTTTTTTCTCTTATATTCTTGCTCTCAATTCACTCTCTTTAAAACTGCTTTTCTTTTTCTTCTGACCACTCCTGCCTATCTCACTCTTTCTCTGTCTGTCTGTCTGTCTGTCTGTCTCTCTCCACACCACTCACTCCTCAAACCCCTCTCTCTCTGGTCTTGTCCCCCGTCTCATTCCTGTCTCTCCTCCCATCATTCAGCCCTTCCTTCCTTTCAGGTGGCCCCCTCTCTCTCTTCCCTTTCTATCCCCTGGTCACCTCCCCACCCCACTGTCTATCTTTCTCGTCACGTATACAATCTCTCTCCCCCTCCCCGTCTCTCTCTCTCTCTCTCTCTCTCTCTATATATATATATATATATATATATATATATATATATATATATATATATGTATATTTATACATATATATATATATATATATATATATATATATATATATATATATGGTCACTCTTCTTAATACCTTGCTCTTTCTTTCTTCTTTCCCCCTCCCTCTCTCCCGTGTGTTTTCAAACAGTATTTTCAGTCTCATCTTCCATTCTCTCTCTCTCTCCCTTTCCTCTCTCTTTTGTACTCGTTCTCTCTATCCAGCCCCACACCCTTTTCCCCACTTTGTGTCCTATCTTTAGATACCTTTCCTATACATCATCAGATACCCTCAATACACAAACACACTTTATTTCTCTGTGACTTTTCCACGAATCTCCACCTACCTCTTCTCTCTCTCTCTCTCTCTCTCTTTGCATTTCTATCTCTCCCCAATCTCTGTTCCCCCACCTCCACTATTTGCTCTTTTTCTTTATCTCTCACCTCTCTTCCTCCCCCCTCTCTCTCTCTGTACTGTTCTGTTCTGCTCTTTTCTCCTAATTTCTCCTTTAAACACGTTATCTATCTCTCTTCTCGCCTATCCCTCTCCTCTAATTTCTATTCGTTCTACCCCAGAAATCTCCTTTCAACTCTGTAGTTTCCTCCCTCACATTCAACACTTTCTTCTCCTATCTATTCAGCTCTTAACCCTCTCTCTATTTAAACCCCCATTCACTCTTTTTGTTCTCCCCCCTCTATCCACGCCCGTTTCCATCGCAACAGTAACCTCCCAAAGACAAAAAAAGACTGATTTTAATTAATCTGGGGCCATAGATCTTAAAAATACCGAAAATGCTGCCAGGCTTCCATTTATTCAACATCCATCCTAGTCGACGGAAATTACACCCGACACCCGTAATTACATCAGTGCAATATCCACCCGCGGCTGTCAAATCTCTACATTCGATGGACGGTACCTAGGTAGTGCTACGCAGTCTTTTGGCTTGGTTTACGGCCGTGAGGGAACGAAGTCGTTGGTAACTGGCGACTGGCATCTGATTATGTCCTAGTTTGCGGGAGGGGTTGCTCAATTATGGTGATCGCAAATGCAAGAGTGGGGTTATTATTGGGGGAGAGAGTCCGCTGCCAGTCTGCAAACATGAAAACACAGAATGCATTCAATAGTTGGCAGCAGGGTGGTTCTACTGGAGAAAAAAAACCATAACATCATTTAAAAAACGCTTAGCACAACAAATAAGCTTAAGAAGTCGGTATGCTGGGGCAGAGAGAATCTCCACGGAACCCTCAAAAAAAGAAGAAATAAAGCGAAGAGTCACTCTAGGATGGGAAGCCTTCAGCAGAGCAAGGTCAACCTTCAAGAACAAGAAGATCCCATTAGTCCTAAAAAAACAACTAATACATCCTCCTGATAGTCACCTATGGAGCTAAAATATGGAACCTAACCAAGAGACTGACCCTCAGACTGAGAAGCATGCAACGTGCGCATAGAAAAATCACATGGAGCGATCACAAGACTGCAAGATATATCAGAGAGAAAAAGGGACTCTGAGACATGGTAGAATCCATAAAAAATTCAAATGGCGATAGCATGATGGTAGGCAACCGATGGGCATCACAACTCATAACATGGATCCCAAGAGATCACATGCGCAACCGAGGCTGGCAGAATACAAGAGGGTGAGACGAACCAGGCAAATTCAGAAAATACTGGCTCCGTGACACCCATGATTGAGAAATGTTGCGAATGCTGGGAAAGGTCTACGTTCAACAACAGACGTTAAAATACAGTAGAATCGAACCTGCCATACTTGTGAATAGTCTGTGTCGTAGACACTATGAGATAAGCTCGTTAATCTAACAGTAGTAGGCACTATAGTAATAGTTTCTATTCAGACAGAAGAACGAAACCTCTTCAGGAGCAATCACATTAGAAGCTGCAGTAGCCATTTCTTAGAATCTAACTTTTTTGCTGTTTTAAATCTCTTTCTTACCGAAGTCTCCACTTTCGTACTTTATATATTCTGTACTACAGTGATCATTAGCCATTTTGTACATGTTACAACTTTTCCCACTCCCCAGCCGAGAAAATTGTGCATAACTTTTCAATTTTCATCTCAAATCACAAGCCATTAAACATGTAAATTATCACCTGGGGAAAAAAATAACAACATAAATTTGTAGAACAGTATTTAATCTTACAAAATATACGTGTCGACCGAACAAATATTGAGTATGTATTGAAACATGACAAAAATTTGGTATAATAAAGTCAGTCGTTTAAAAATGCATACAAATAGCTCCATGCACGAGTATAGTTCAGTTATGCGTCTATGTCAATTTACACGTGAATGTTTTTTCTTCACGGGAGGTTGTAAGCAGAGCCTCAATGAATAGTGAATCAGTCGATTTTCACTTGTCTGTCTGTCTGTCTTCCTCGTTGATCCTGTGGTTTTACATAGATTGATAATTAATTCTGCTTGTTATCTGTTCATTTGGAGAAATAGCGAACTAGTCAATTCATTGCTTACTGTTTGTGATAAGAAAAAAAATACAAGTTCAATTAGGTGTCTACAACGAAGTTTAAACGCCATTTTTGCCTGATCACGTGACCCCAATGCAGAATTTTCTTAGTAAGAAGCATCTTATCAAAGGACACTTTTTCTTTATCCAATAAATCCAATTTGAAATAGCTGAGACACAACGACCGACAGAGCTTCTTATAGAAGGGTGGAGACGCCTCTAAAAACTAGTTTCAAACTGTGGTATCACAGTAGTAGTGACCTTGTGTGTGTTCACAAACTGACTTACTAAGTACTTCTGGGATATACAAACGCATCATAACTTGCAGCATGAATAATTCATCCTTCTGATTTACGCCAAACTATTGGTCTACCAAGACTTTGAATAAATCAATGAAAACAAGTCTGAAAGTCAGAACATAGATGCACAAGTTCTTTTCTGTGTGAAGATCTACCAAAGATGTTGTAACTTATATTTCTGTATGCCATCGTGCCAGTCAGTCAATCAGTCAGTCAGTGGGGTCAATCGATGTTAGAAGTACTAACTAATATAAAAATACCGATTTCCTGCATCAATCCAAGCATTTTCGCAAGGAAAAACTGTCGTACTTAGCCCTACAAAGCCGCAGAAATGATGTCCATATCGATGATATATTTTGATTTTGGAATAAATACACACCAAAGAAAGAAAGGAAGAAGGATTACAAGGGCTTTTCATTGTAATATGTCATTAACTCCACACACATTGAATGCAAAAAGTAACTTTGAAATTGTATCCAAAACAATGCTAATGACTACCCCCACTGTCAGAGACGGGCATAAATAAATTACAGCCAAATCTTCCACTAGATGAAAACTGTCGAGAGGACCTCTACAAAAGATATATGAAAAGAATCGTTCAGCCATCAGAAAAGAGACATGTTCAATGGAACAGCCTACACTTTTTGACAAAAAGTAAATAGTTTGATTCTTTCAAAACTATCAATGTTGAAAGAATCTTCCTCCAACCAAAAGAGAAGGTTCGAGTCCTGCTCAGATAAGAATGTACTTTTTCTATAAAGATCAATGGTAATTGTTTTTCGACAATTCGACTCAGAACATATTTCTTTTACAAGGACGGTATTTTCAGAGACAGACTTAATTTGTGTACGTATCTGCTAATAAATATGCTAGCTGAATCAGCGTCAAACATATATAAATATATATATATATATATATATATATATATATATATATATATATATATATATATATATTGGACAGAAATTAAGGGTCCAGTTTTGCATTATAATTACATTATGGATAGAGCATCACCTCCAAACTTTTGAAAATGCTTCTTTTTTTTTCGCAAAACTTTAAAATTTGATTTAAATTTTGGAAAAGTCTCCTTCACTTTTGACCCCTTACAGCAGACTATTCCTTTCACTTCACACACCTTAAAAATCATACATAGAGACATAAAATTAGAAAAAATCGATATAGACGGAAAGTTGATTCTACTGTAGCATTATAGTTACATTGTAAATGGAAGCCTCCCTGTGAAACCCTTTTAGATATTTTTCTCAAAACATTTTATTTTAAAACCTCTCCCGGATCCATTGAGCATGCCAAATTTGGTTTGGCTTTATCCATGTTTAGATACTTTTTATAGCCTGACAGACAAACAGACATCCCTCACCTATAAGATATATGCATGTATGTATTGCGTGTGAGAATGTGTGCCTATTCATAAGCATCTGTGTTGCAATAGAGGCGTCCTTATGACCCCAGAGAAATATCCATCGTTCTCTCCGGCTACATTTTGTCTCTCCACGCCCAGTCTGTTTCTTGTCTAATCTCATCATTTTCCAGTGAATCGAATCTACATCTGACCAGTCAGAGAACAACTAACCTGCTAGACTGTTCATTTTTAAGATTTTTTCCTTCGCTCTATCAAACCAAACCTCCTGGAGGCTTTGTACGTGTTACTTCCAACTCGTTACCGCTACAACAGTCGGATCAGCGGAGGTAATGCTGCAATTTGTGTAGTGGGAGTTTTTCTGAAGGCTTAGGGCATCGGGCTGACCTACCCAAGTACGCCGAGGGACCCAGACAAATAATCTCATCGCAATAAAAATCATTACAAAAATAAACTTCATGTAAAGGGGCGGGAAGTTCACCCCACGTTTGATTCAGAGGTTAGACCGAGAGAATGGCAGCCGAGAAATCTGGTTTAATCATAATAATCAAACTAGCTCTGTCATTATTCAATCAATAGACCGAGGAAAAAATCCGACTTTTCCAACATCTCCTCTGTGGTACAAAAACATACGAAGGCTCCAAAAAGTCATTCAAAGGCTCTAAAAATATAACTACAACATATTGATCAGATACTGAGTCAATAATGAAGTTAGACGTCATTTCTTTCTTCTTCATCAGAATATTGTGCATCATTAATTCACGATGGAACAATGCACCCAACGTGCAGTGATGTCGTAATTCATTTTTGAGGCATATCGAGATATTTTCGACAATCTGGATTCCTGATAAAGAACAAATTAATGGCTTTTAACTTCATAATTGTATCAGTGCCCATGTATACTGTGTTTAACTGCCATATTTTACGACCGGAAGACCAAGGATTACCATCACCCCCAATTCATGACGTTTCTGTAACAGAAACCATCAATATATAAGTATTTTTTAAACAGCCTACAAATATGGAGGAACTGGTAGGAATTACTCATAAAAGTAATAATGGTTTGTGAGACTAGCTTGCTAAGCACTACTCTAAGGAGCGCTTTATGTATACTTACCTTTTAAGCTTTACTTAGTAAGACACAAGACCAGTCCTCCAGTATATTCGATCATCAGGTGGTGCCTCACACCTGGGGTCCTTTGCTATACTAAGCAAGCTTAGTAAATACTTATTTATATTAGCAACGTAATATTGTTGTCAATAATCGTAATGTTTCTTCAAAAGAATACTTAATTATGGAATGAATAAATAAAGATGACTATAAACAAATAATCGAAACATTTTTCAGGGAATACTGCATGAAAATAAGTCAATATCCGTACTGCACATAAATGAATCATCGTAGCCCACGCGCGTACAAGAACTAATTATCTGAAAATTATTCAAAATTATCTTTAAAAGGTAGATCTTTTAACTAAAATTATCTAAAAAAAAATTACCTGCAGTAGATTTTGGCATTGGTGTTCCAAAAATGACCATACAGACCCCAAAAGTACCTTTTTGAAAAAACAGAAAAAAAATTACATGGTGTTTAGTGGGGTACTCATTCGAATTTTCAAGGTTGTACGCTCAAAAGTGTGACCAGGAGCATCTGGAGATACACATATAGATCTGTAGCTCATTTGGCTGGTTGGACTGCTATTTGAGGGGCTACGGCTATTCAATAGATTTAGGGGATTAAATTTGGGATTGAATTTAAATCAAATTATCCAATGACCAAGTATATCAGCGGGATACCATACTGAGTCGAATGCTGGGATTTAAGTCACAGGAAGAAACGTCACAGACCGAAGCCATAGGAAAAAGTTGTTTTTTCTAATGAAATAAGTCATATTTTAATTTGATTTATACAAATTAAATATTTATTTGATTTATAGTAATTAAAACCTTTTTTGTAAAGTTGTAATAGTAAACTGTGTCTTTCCTTTCGTGATTTTATGAAAATTTTCGAAGGTAGTAGAAGTTACTGAGCGTGGTTCATCTCTTCTTGAAGTTACATGCGATGTTTTATATTACGTTGCGTGGTGCCAGTACTACCCACCGGAGCCAATGGTTGGTGTTCGAGCTCAGTTAAAAGTTGTGATTTGCAATGCTGATTTTCAAGGCAGGTAGACTAGCCATCCTCACTTGCAGGTCACACACTTTATTTTCCTTTAGTTGATCTTGTGCTGCTTCATGATCTAGTAAATCGTCTCTATCTAACTTTTCCACATTATAATGCACTCACGTAAGCAATCTGTACGCAAATATTTGGTAAAGATTGATTTCTAAAATTCCACATAGGTTCATCTATTTGATTCAATCAATTCCAACCATTTCAAGCTAGAATTTTTATTCAAATTTACAGCGTTTTTATTCTAATTCTCAAGCGATAGATTTATAATCATAAGCAGCTTGGTTTAATAATTACTTTTAAATTTAATTACAAGAAAACACTCCTAAATGGCTGAAAGTTTACATGTTTACATGTTAATGTTTACATTTTTTTCACAGAGAACTACAATTCTTTTTTCTTTTTTTATATGTATATTCAAGTATTTTTATATCAACTAGTTTAATTTCTTTTTTAATTGATAATTCTTTTGTCATTCAATGCACAACTGGGTGTACCCATTTATTGTTTGATTATAATGGTGGAAGGTTAAATTTGTTGAAAAAAAAACAACTTATAATTTGAATGGGAAAAAGCAAAGCAAAACATCAACTTTTAAATTCATCTTAGAGAATTTGAAAGTAAAATCAAAGGGAGTAACTCTTGGTTTTGATCTGAGATTTTCACTATATGAGGTGTAGTCTATGGAAAAGTGTTGTTAAGTGAATTGACAACGGAAGAGGCTGTTGAAAAATTGTTTTGTAAAATACATATTGTCTGTTTTTCCGCTGTTAGACTACGGACTTATTGATGCCCCTACCTTTATCCGTTTTCAAATCAATTAAACTTTTTCCCTACTAAATCAATAAATATCTTTCAACAACTTGTATCTTCATCTCATCTGTGTGTAGGGATGATTTTGTGTGTGAGAGACAGACAGTGCATCGTATCCTTGCCTTATCCAAGTTGAGCCTTTGTCTTCTGTTAGGCATGTTCATTCAACAAATCCATGGCGACCGCTTCGCTGCGCAGTTAGCAAACTAAGGCGGCTGTAGTTTGGTCTATTGTGCTCTAGGATATCTGTTCATTACGGGCTTGTCTGGCAGCATTTCTATTGTATCACTTTCTGCTCTGATAACGTTCGGCGCCACAGACGCCATCTTATATTGTCTGTTGATTGCTATATGCGTCATAGTTAGGTGAATCTGTATGATGCCCGGGTATATTGAGGAGGGAGTTGTTGTTTACAAGAATAGTTTTCATGCGCACAAGGTCCCAGATCATGTTGTTTTAGCGTGTAAAATGTTCCTGATCTGTTCTCGTTATTAACCACTGAGGACCGGGCTAGTTTTGTCATATCGGTGAAATATCTCGTCAGCCACCCTAGAAAAAATTATTGCTGTTACTGGTTTCATCACCATCTACAAATCTCGAATCACTATCAGAGTAAGAGCATGATTACTTTAACTCTTCACATATCCAAGCGCACACAAAAATTCCTCCCGATATATATATATATATATATATATATATATATATATATATATATATATATATATATATATAGGAATGGATATATGATCCAACAGAATAATTTTAAGTTGCGTTATATTATATAGAAACTCTTGTTTGAAATGATCTCCCATCATTACATAGTTAATGTTCGATTCTTGCAGCAGCCCCATTTATTTGTTTACTTTGTTTATTCTATTTACGTTGTCTCGACCGGATGATATGTTAAGCCTGTTATGACAGAAGATCATTTCTAATAAGAGTTACTATGTAGTATAACACAATTTTTTACTCATATATATATATATATATATATATATATATATATATATATATATATATATATATATACTGGTTTGGGTACCCAGAGTTGCCCAAGAAGGTGTGTTACTTAATAATGGCATTGAAACATTATTGTTACGTTATAAATACTTCAAAATGACGGAAGGTTTAGAAGTCTATAAAACGTAAAATTAGTCAGAAACAAATATAGAACGGAGAAACTCGTAACACATGCAATTATCCTTTTTAAACACACCTAATATATTTTATATTTCAGGATTTCTTTTATATGATCATATCTATGTGTGTGTGCAAGTATTTTCTCTCTCTTCCTCACTGCTGTGTCATATATTTGTTCGAATATATGTGTCATTGTGTTGCATCCCACCCAAATACTTGACTGCTGACTTTAAAATATGAATGCTTAATTTGTGGTACAGAAACATCGTATCCTGCGTGTATGACAGAATGAATTACCTAAATTTATATCTTAATAAGATCTTTTTTTAAAAATTATCTGAAAAAACAAGATTTGGGCATCGTTGGTTCAAAGTGATCATAGAGACTATCATATTTTCTTGAAAAAAAATGTTTTTTGATGGTTCCTAGATCCTAGCAGATCTCCCAGGTTGTAACTTCGAAAATGTGACCACAAGCACTCACACATTCACACACAGACGAGCAAAGAGAGGAGAATCTGTAGCCCACTTGGCTGGTTAGTTGGGAAGGCCATTTCTGGGGGTACAGTGAATCGAATAGAGCCAAGCCTGGTACTTTTTATTGTACTTAAAATCCTGAAATTGACTACTCTCATTCGCTGATTTATCTAGTATGTAACTAAGAAACTAGTCGGTCACTAAATACTCTTATTCACTTATTTAGTCAGTGTAGTGTCCTCATACTGCTTGTTATAGTCACAGCGTTTCGTCCGCTGTTCTCTTCTTTTTTATCCAAACATTTTATTCAATCCTTGGGGTTAAGCGTGTGATCTCTCCTCTGTCCATATTAGAAGATATCTCGTATTGGTTGATTCGTCCTTATAATGTCGCTTGTCTATCTCTTCTCTGATCCAAAGTAGAGAATTTTTGCTCTACACAACCCAGGAGGTTGAACTTACGATCACCATGTTACGAGATACGTTTAACCAACGCTTTTATCCACTAGGCCGTGATTTCGAAATTCTTAAAACTCAAAGACCCTTTCCACAAAGAAAAAAATCTGGTAGAACCCTATTTTTCACTATTTAGCTTTTTAGACTACATTCAATGAGCTACAATGATAAACATTTTTTTACCTTCAAAAATCATATTCATTCGAAATGGTTTACACTCATTTGAATCTTAATGTATGGTACAGGTTTGTTTACAATGATAATACAATGATTATGTTTCTGATAGCAGTTCGATGGATGACGATGTTTTTTTTTCTGTCTCAATATTTGCGATGTCAGGTTTAGAGGGAACACTACTGCGGACTGCGAGCATTAAGTCCGTGGACCCTGGTTTCAAAGCTACTGACCAATTAGGTTGGGGACAATTAGAGCCATAAACCTTATGTTGCTTGTGTATCCCTTTCTTTGAACTATATGACTTTTTTTAATCACCCATTGCGTTACTCGGAGATGAAGTCACGACGATAATCCCACTTCTCAGAAATTCTCTTTACCAGTCTATAGAATGCAATTTTTACTACTACTTACGATTCATCCTTGCTCACTTGCAATCCAGTTCGAGCCTTCGGTGGTCAGCTCCCTCTTCATAATATCTATACATTCTGGGATATTGTTATTTTATCGGGTTCTTTTTTATAAACAAAGTGAATTTTGGTCGGCAATTGCCACCCGCATCAACATTCCGATCAGTTCATACAAATGCCATAGATTTTGAATCGGATGATAGATGTTTAACCACACCGTAGTCTGGGGGGGTAACAGGGTTTGTTTACAGTACTTAAAAGACCTCCATGTCTGATTTTCATCATACAGGTCAAAGGTTATGTGTAGTCAGCGTTTCGACACACATTTTTCTATTTGTTTTATTTGTTGAGCATTGAGGTTTTCAAGTCGAAGCGACAGTCACATTGTTTTCCGAACTCGGCCCTGGTGAACATGAGCTGCGAAAACGGGTATCTGTTCCATTAATTCTTGAGGCCAGCGCGGATCAAATGAAATGTGTTGAACCAGGGTGGAATGGCGGACGGCACAGAAGAAAGAAGAAGACCAAGAAGTAACGTAGGAAAGGGATTCGTATGTCAGCCATATTATCTAAATATCTTGAATTTTTGCTCTTGTCTAACACATTCGTCTAGTCTCAGGTACAACCAAAATGGAGGTTGGAACATCTTGACAGCATTAAGCTGGCTCTGTCGTAAAAAGGATTCGCGTGTCACGTGTCCAAAATGGCAGAGTAGGCTAAAAACACAGTTACTATTCCTCTTCCGGACTGTTGTCCCATCACACAACTTCTTTTTTGTGTGTGTGCGTGTACGTGCGTGCGTTTCTTTGTCAAGACGTGTATGGGCGTGCGAATTTGTATGTGTTTGCTTTTCTATACGAGGTGGGATCATCATCTCGATAGCCTGATACAGTTATCATCTGAATTTCAATTTGAATTCTTCACGGTACAACATTCGATCTACGTGATCTATATTCACTACTGAATTGATTACATTGACAAAGAAGGAGGTTATGTTGAAAAAAAATATTTGTTGTGCAAAATACATTTACGAAATCATTGATCTACATACGTATATACACATATGGATAATGTAATGGCTATCACGTCTGCCTCAAATCTAGAAGGTCCTAGGTTTGATTCCTGGTACGAGCGAAGAGTGTTGAAAACTTTCCATTGTGACATTTTCCCCTGTGTACTCAGCAAATGATTGAGTACACACTAAGCTGTATGATTTGGATCGATATCGGTAGACTTACATTCTGCAAAGGGGGGGGGGGTCATAAAAACTCCTAGTCTTTACCAGAGTTTAGACTTGCAAGAAACCGGGACTTCACCACTGGCTGTCAAGCTCCACTGGGAGTTGTCTCTTGAGACGTGCACTGTACTGTTGTTATATATGTATGTATATGAAACATTTTGCTACTGAATATTTATGTGCCAGAGTGAATACTTTTCTTAACCTGAATTAGTAACTTATAGTGACACATTTTATCTTTTCTGATATCTATCCACACTAAGTAAACACCCTTTCATAAGAGAAAAATGTTTTCCTTTTTTATTATCTTAACCCAAAATTTTATCGACCTGGAATAATTGAACTTGTATGGATGGTATTGAAAACTCATATCTATAGATAATACAGATTGATACACACCACATGAAAATCATGAGATATTGATTACGCATAATATCATGGTGATATTTCAGTACTACAGGTCAAGTTTGTTGGTTTGTGTAATGAATAAAAGAATATTTGTTGTAAGAATTTTCTCCTTTAATCATCATGCTTTCTGTTTTTTTTTATCTGTACTGTTCACTAACGACTGTGGATTGATGGTCTGGATAATTGCTATGAAAGGCAGCTAAAATCAAGATCAAAGAAATATTATTCACAATCTAATAATGGTTGACAATACATCATCTAATAAGAAAAAATCAAAATAGAATTACTATCACGTTCTCTTGTTTACACACCAAAAATATTATAAATAGAACTAATGCAAGTTGAATTGATTCTAATTACATTCACTCTTTTCATGGAAAAAAATCCTCAAAGAAAACGTTGGAGAATTCAAAACTATCTCCGATTGCGAAGCCAGTGTCACCGTTCAGCTCTTAAGGAGGTACACGCTGAACATCATTCAAATCCATGCACCCACTTCAGCTAATTGAGTACACTTTAAGCTGTGTGATCAGTGTTGAGTTATCCCTTTGATAGACTTACACCCTACCAAGGGGACGGTCATGAAAAAATTTGTTGGTATGAAGTCCTGGTCTCAACCAGACTTGAAACTTGCAAGAAACTGGGACAACCAAGGAGCAAAAAGACAATGCCAAATTCTTTTTGTCAGTTATGTGAGTGCAGAGGCAATTTATTTGAGAATAATTCTAATTACATATATGCAAGTGTAAGTATAATTGATACACTTCCTAATAGATATTAACAATATATTTGTTTATGTAATAGTGAAGGTATATGCGTCTGATTGAAAATGTGCTGTTGCCTACTGTTGGATGTCAAGAGAGGTGTTGTGCGAATATATGTGTGTGTGTGTGTGTGTGATTATTGACAAATATTATGTGCATTAGATTCAGGAGTGATCAAAACGTCTCACGAAGCACCGAGTGCGTTGTTTTTATTAGATTAATATAGAAGTTCTCAGTACCATCTTTTGCACAATATTCGAGAAATCATAGAGGTGACTTGAAATATACTCATCTCTATATTGATTGTGTGGTCATTCAACAGTAGTACATCGTTTTGTAAGCATTGGGAAAATTCAGAAATAAGGAAAATGGGTTCTACATGAACTTGGGGAAAGAAAAATCAACCAGTGTTTCAACTCTTATTTTTCTCCTGCTCGTTAGAGAAAATCGCTGGCAATAAATATTCAAATAATTACGAGAATCTAAAATGAAGAACATCGCTGCTAGTTCCAGGGCAAAATTTAAAATTCTAACCTAAACAAAGAAAATATTCTTCTCCTAGTTTAGACAAACTGTAAATGTGCCGCAGTGAGCAATTGGCTTGTTTTAATGATGCATTGGACATGGAATTCGCCCAATAATCTTTTTTCCTATGACAACGCCCGCCCCCATGCTGCAAAAAAAAAAATCATGAAGCTAGAATATGAAGTTCCTCCTGATGCGGTGTAGACCTGTCACTTTCAGGCTATTGCCTGTTTGCACAATGGGCAACTGTCTTCCTCAGACACTTTGGACCGGAATATTTACATATTTCAACTCCCCAGGACAATCATTGGTTTAACTTACTTCATCACCATCTATGAATTGTCTTAATTTCTACCCGATCCAATGCCAGACTAAGAAGATCCAGGACAACGAAATTTCTCGCTAAATATTTCATCAGCCACTCTTAACTTATGTACATGTTCTTAATAATGAGTACAACCAACCAAAGACAGAAACACTGGACACCGTGTTCCCAGTAGACTCTATTAATCTTATTATTTCATGAAGCAGGCCAACTATGAGATGAGCATGTGTTTGTGGGCTTACATGCGAATATATTTATCTTTATCGCTAGGCGTTTGTAGGGTGCTTTTATCTACGTCAACGCTAATTCGTATATTTTTATCTGCAAAAATGAATAACCATCCATGTATAAATGAATGTTTATATTTTGGAATATCGGAGATTAATAACTTTAATACTTTTCAGCATTACTGCTTACGGGCTTGGGTACGAACAACAGTAAATTATTTCTCAAATGAACTGACACACCTCAAACCCTGTGCGCGCGCAGCCTTGCACACATGCGAAAAATAAGTTATATGTTTGTTAAGAGGGCAAGATAGAAAAATCGGTCATACACATTTTTATTTATATATCTATTTTTTTTTTCTTTTTGATACAAGGTTAAACAGGAAGAAGGGAAAACATTTGGAATTAGAGTGTGTTTTCTCTCTTTCATCAATACAAGTCGTCTGCGTCTTACATTTTTTTTTACATGTTTTCAGTGGAGAAAAACTGTCATTCTCCGCTGGATTTTCCCTGCACCCTGTTGGCAATGTCATCTCTATTAGACTGTAGATATTTTCCAGGCCTAAATACCGCATATTCTTTTCTTGTAATTTATATTTATTTAAATTTTGCTTCACTTTGTACTGCGTAATTTTCATAGATTTATATACGTTTTAATAATCTTCAACATTCTTTGCATAAGGTTTTTTTGGCGGTGAATGAGTAAGATTTTTAAGGCTAAACCCTGCAAACTTACGATGGTGATGACACCGCTATCCTCTCAAGTTAAACTAAATGAACAATATACGAAGGGGTACTCTAAAAAACGGAACTAGGATGTGGTGCACAAACTGGATGTATTTGCACATTGCACCGCTAGATGTCAGGAGTGGGCACAATTCTGAGCCAGTCCGTCACGTGGCGTGGTTCTGGCTCGACTGATTTCTTTTTTGTAACTTTTTTCTGGTGTTTGGTGATTTTCACGATAGCTGATTAATAATATTGTGTGTAAAGTTTTTTATTCGAAGGAAAATGCAGTTGTAGCTGCGAGAAGCTTTTAAGGAGAAAGCTTTAAGTATAAAAAAAAAGAATTGTTTGTGAAAAGGTGATAATTTTACCTTAAATTTCTGAAAAATCATAACATGGTGCAAAGTGCACTGTTTACTCTGCATCTTCATTATCTTTAGAGTGCAGCAGAAGCTTTTAACAAATCGCTGAAGCTTATGGTGATGATGCAATGGGTTCAAGCATGTGCAAGGAATGCTTTGCGAAGTTTAAAAAGATTTTGAACTTAACTTAATGACAAAGAAAAGACTAGAAAGGCTCAGAGCTTGAAAACATGTGAAGAGGAACGTGAACTTGAATACAAATTAGATATAAATCAGTCAAGAGTAGTACATTGTCCTCAAGCCCTTAAGAGATTCAGAAGCTTTGAAATTAGGTTTCATACAACCTTAGGGAAACGAATATCGCTCATTGTTTGAATGGTTGATTTTCTGTACTTTCTCGACGCAGAGAAAGTCAGTTTTGGACAAGACGCTTCCTGGCGTTGAAAAATGGATTTCTTACGAGACTGTCAAAATGGAGAAAAAACAGGGATACTTCCAGGACAAACTTCAATTCCTCAATCTAAACGGAATCTACCGAAGAAAAAGATCTTCTTTGTGTTTGGTAGGATACAAAGGGAAGTCCTTATTATAAATTATTACTGCGCAACACTGAAGAGAGCTACTAACACGTTTTTCACCTTCAGACTTTCACTGGTTTCGCTCCATGCAACTTATCGGAAAATCAATCCAATCAAAATTGGAATCGTTCTTTTACGATGAAATGATCATTCTACCAAATAATCAAATCAAATAAAGTCATCAAGTTAGAGAAAATACTTTGATACCGGATTATTGATGTTATAAATTTATAAGAATATAAGATTTTCTCAAAAAAAAAAGGAATTGAATCAATAATGGCCGTAAAGCAGAATCTGACTTTTACCAAAGAATATATACTTGATCATACCTTTGGCCCTCCATAATCCAATAAATCTTTTTTAGATATTTTCTAATCGTTTCTCTTTGAAATGGAGTTTCATTTAAAATAGAACTGCTTGATATGATATAATCGTTTTTAATAGACTTTTCTCTGCGTAAATTTCATGGATATATTTAGAGCAATAAATTACGTATTCCGTGTGCTTGAATCGACTTTATCTATTTCAGCATGATTTAAAAATCATATTTCTACGCATAGCTGTTTTTCTTTGATGAGCTTAGCCTAGTTTTATACTAGGCGACAATATCGGAGCACCCGTATCTATTCAAAATCTCTTATTTGCCCATCAAAACGCTTTTATAGGAAAACTCCGGAATCAGTTCTTGTCTTGCTCATCTTTCATAGGAGAACTTCTGTTGAAACGTAAAAGATGGGGTCGTAGTGAAATAATTTTGTTAGCGCTGGATGTTCCATATGTATGACTCCGAGCTCGACTTGATTTCGTCTAAGTAAGAAAAAAGAAGTAAAATGCTGTACTGTAAGATGGAGAAAACGACTGTTGTGAATCCTCTGGGAAAGGAAACGCAATCAAATTTTATTAACGTCTCTCAATTAAGTGTCTCAAGTGCTATGAAAATTTCAACGATTTCAATTAGCAACTTCCGTTGTTAATTTTTAGTTCAACACGACGTGCAGCCTTAAGAGAGCGATTTATAAGCGTGGAATCTGTATTCCTTGCATGTCATTTCTTTGGAGACGAATCCTAATTTCTATGGTCATATTTTTAGCCTCGAATATATTTGATGGAAATGTTTCTTTATTATAAAAATATATGTGGATACAATCGCACTGACACACGAATGAATAATATTTCTTAATGATTTACAAGGAAAACCATTTTGATAAAGAGTATGGAAAAAGCTAAAAATGTGTTAATTTTATTCAATGTTGAAAAGAAACAATTCTTTTATTAAATCAAAAATGTTCGATATTTTGATGAACTAAAATCGTTATGGAATGCATTAGTCCGATGAGATATTTATCCCAAGACATACGAGACACACGGAATCAGCAGATCATTTTTCCTACACATATTTCCTGATCAGTCATGTAATGTGAACTCTTTTCTGCGTGGGTTTCATACTATGATGACGTTATTGCCTGTGATTATAAAAACTGGGAAAAATCTCATCTACTTTATTTTTCGTGACTTATATTCAAGCAGTCATAGAAACCTCAGGACATATATATATATATATATATATATATATATATATATATATATATATATATATATATATATATATATATCACCAGAGAGTCTCGAAATGGTTAAAGGAAACTGAAGTGCGAGCGTGTTTGTGTCTGCGAATGCTTCTTCCTGTTCCTTCTCTCCTGATGAGGGCACGCGATATTTGCTCTGTATTTTCATTCATTCGCTAATCCTCTTTGGGGATATCCAATTATTCACAATTTTTACACATGAACTTCAAAACAAATACGACATTTATAAAAACACATTCAAATGTACCTAAATACAAACAACATGTACAGTTTAACACAATTCAAGGATTCGACTCTCTTGAAAACCTCATTAGACAGTTCCCCCAACATGTCTATGTAAGCTCATGCACTTGCCATAATTTCCAAGCTTATCTAAATTATTTTAAACTCTGTACACTTGTGTAATTATGAAAATGGTTTGATATATCAGTCCAAGTATTTGAAGAAGAAAAAATGTAAAGCGAAACCCCCAGGGGGGTTTTGCAAGAGCCAGTCGTCTGCCTTCTCACTTAGAGAATTTGCACGATGCTTTCAGGCTAGTTACAAATTAAGACACATTTGCTATTACAGAAGATTGAGTAGCGCATTAATATCACTTTTCATACGAAGTGAAAGAAAAACGAAAGACAAGGCACTATTTTGTGCAGGCGCATGCATATGAACGTACATGTAGGAATGGGGGGAAATATTACGCATAAAGAAAAGTTTTACTAGAAGAGGATTGTAATTAGTTCCCTCGACTGGGCCCTCTTTCAAGTACTATCACCTAAACGTTGCAGAGATGTTTGAAACACATGAAGCGGCAGCATTTTCCACTTGTCTGAGTGATTAGTGATGCGACCATCTTTGAGTTGCCGAGGACCACCACACACGATTCATCCGCCATCCACTGGATAATCACCAGGACCTCGAATGTAACATCTCTTTTTCCCTACATAGGACATCGTGCATTTTCTTCAAAATTGACATTTCATTTTTAAACACTTCAAATTACAAAGATGGAAACAGTATTAGATATTCTAAGATTCTATACAAGGATAATCTGGACCATAGTTGACCTCATGTGACCTCAGACTGACCTGATGCGAACTTGATCTCATCCTACTCCAGGATGTTGGCTGATCTCAGGTGAAATAGAATGCTATTTTAAGATTACCTGTTACCTACCGTGTGTCCTTTTAACTGCATTCATAGTAGCAGGTCTCAAACTTTGTTTTTTTTAGTTGTGTGCTTGTCCAATATTGCCATTATGGGATCTGGTAAAGATCTTTGCCCTGAGAAAAGTGTCCAAATGAAAGTTTATCCGAAAGACACCCCCTTAAGTTGAGATGAAATTGCAAAAAAGTGGGAATATTAAGTAGAAATTTATCCAACATTAAGAACAAACTAAAAAAATGTTGGAAATAAGTCTCCTTGTTGTGTCGGAAAGTGTGGAGGAAAGCGTGTTCCTACCCACAGAATCCAAAATGCACAAAAACATGTATTATTGTGAACATATATGTAATTGAAGTGGGGTTTAAAAATGAGATTTGTCAATTTTTTTAAAAAAGTGCACAATAATTTTGACAGTGCTGTATGCGTGTGTGTGTGTGTGTGCATGTGTGGAGTGATGCTCAAATATTTGGGAAATTAAACCATCAAAGAAATTATCCTAAAATATACTAATTTCCGAGGTCCCTTTCGAAGTAGTCACTGTCGGCTGCTTGCTCATTGACTCACGAAACATACTGCTTAAAAGGGTAGCGACAAAAATCTCAAATCTATTCATGTCATGTTTCATTTCAAATAGATTTTAATGCAATTTTGCCAAACATCATTCAATAGGGGAGTATAGTGACTCTTCGATAGTCATAATCAAATGGTTTTATTCAGCGGCTAGCATGTTTGTCTATGCCTGCTTTAAACACACAAATCCTTTTATATAAACCCCTCAGCACTCGCTACACGCAAGCAAATAGAGAGAGATACTCATTTATATAGACTCGTAAAGAAAGATAATCTTCTATGTCTTGCCACTGGACAGGGTTTACATATGAAGCTTAGTAAATATCTTTCAAAAGAAACATTAAAGGAAATAAAGTATGACACTTATCAGAAATATTTAAGATTTGTAAAATTTGACGAATCTGTGTCTATCTGAATGAGAAATGGGTTCAATATAGTCTTCCTAAACCCATTCTCTCCTATTCTACCCTTTACCGAACTTATGTAAGCTTAGTTACACCGATGTTGATGTCTAAATTAACAATTCATGAAACTTAATCTTTTATCCACCGTCACAATACCCAACGCTTTTCTTTTATTGACGTCCATCTTTCCTTGTTCCTCGATTCATAAATTATTTCTTCTAAATTCAGGTTTGGTTTCAAAACAGACGAGCCAAATGGCGAAAAAGAGAACGCTACGGTCAGTTGCAGACCATGAGAGCGATGGCAACAAGTCATGGGTACGATATGTCCCTTCAAGGTCGACATGACACTTATCAACAGGTGAGTACACTTGGACAAGTTTCAATACTCAAAATTTCAAAACCAGAAGCAAGGCTTATTTGAACTTTGCTTCGCTTTTGGTGCAGGTAAAGAAACTGAAATAGAATTATTTCGCAACAACTTGAATGTTTGATTCGATCAAAGTATTTGAATGAAGCGCTGGTTTTCTCTACTTAATTCAATTCCTTTGAACATTGGTAGGTTTCTAGCTCATATCAGTGATCATACTTGATCTCTTAATGTTAAGAATATGAGCTGGGCTTTCATTGAATAATTTGTAATGCAGAGTCAATCTATCAACCGTTATAATTGAAGAGGTAGTAAGCACCTTTTCTTGAGACTAGCTTAAATATTTCATGCGTTTTGGAAATAAAATGTCACATTTCCGTATATTTTGTGTTCCAATGATCTTTTGGCAATGGTATGTTTTGCAAGTCATGGTATGTCCAAAGCTTTTCTGGATAATCTAACACCTTTGTATCGCATAATACGACGTGTGATGCTTGTGCATGTATTACTAGAAATAACAAATTTTACTACTATAGCTTCTGGTTTATGAATTTGCTCGGGATTGTATATTATCTTATACACGTATAGATTTTCCAAGTGTATCTACTTCTTCCTTCGTATGTCTTTTGATGTATACCTGCGTTTGGAAGAAGTATGAAATTCCTAGACAAAGCAACTTTTAATAATAGAACTTACTTCAAAGTTTGCATTTCAATCGAGTTATTCCAATGACTTTAAATCAAGTTCTAAAGATAACCTTAATTGCGATAGTGTTATATATGCTTCTTTTGTTTGTTTTTTTGTTTTGTTTTGTTTCGTTTTTTTCTGGTTGCCAAATATCATCGTGTGGGAAAAGTTGTTGTTAACTATCCTTGACACGTACTGGACACTACTTGTTTTCTTTCAACGTAATCGTATCCAATTAATACAGTAAAAATTCTGGTTATTTGAAATATAACACTTGTCTTCTCCTAGATGTGACTCATAACGTTTTTAACTAGATTCACCAACACAAGAATTCTGAATGCCACTCAATTGCCGATCATTTATATATCTTGGTTCTCAGCCGAACTGAAGTGGCTGGAGGTGAGACCCCCAGTAGAAATGACAGTAGTCTTCACTCAACTATCCAGCAAATAGTTAAGAGTGTTTCATGTAATTTCCACAAATTTCCAGTTTGATATGAAATCCTCTCATGCAGAAGATTTATCTTGATACTTCTTTAAATAAGAAAGAACAAAAAACACACCAAGTTTCAAAGAGAACAAATCTATGGATATAATTTTTTGATAAAGTCAAAATCCAAACGTTCATCTTCAACTTAATTCGTAACTAACATAAGGAAGCTGTTGCGAAATGATTCAATTCCAGTATGAAGTAGTGGCCCCTAAATGTGTTGTACATGAAATCACTAAGATATTAATCGGATGACTGAATGCCACCAGAATGTCACGTGCAAATAGTTAAGAATCGTTACTTTATCGCAGAAATCCGTCAAAATGGATTAGGAAACTTGTCAAAAGTCTTCCACATTTGTTACTTAGTTTACTATATGAGTTTGTCTCAAGCACACGTCATATTTTTGCTATTTGACGGATTGGTCCCTTGTTAACTTCTTAGTTATGCGTAAATACTGCATCTAATAGGATTTGGGGAGCAATTTGTTATAGTATAGTAGCCAGTAGTAATATTGAGACCAATCTGAACTTGTTGAATGGTATCAGGCCATATCAAGCCTCCCTAAAAAAGTACACCGAGAAAATAGCTACTTTAAAGGGACTTTCTAGGCACCAAAAGTGGCAGAAATGTTCATTTGAAAAGGGGGAAGGTCTATGTCCAATGACGGACGTTAAAAGACTGGTGATGATGATGATGATGATGAAATGATTGTTGGGTTCCAGAAACAACCATCAATCTTTCTAGCTTTTTCTTCATTATCTTTTCACGCAGGAAAGGATACTCAAACAGATGTAATTTGGGTGAGAGTAGTTGAGACGAAGTCATACGAAAATATTTCCATATTGCTGGAAGTTGCCGGAAGTTGTTTATCTGATGAGACACGTGACCATGAGGTTCATGTCAGAAAAGTATCAATAAGTAAATTCTTGAATTTAGATAAGATTTTAGAAAACAACTGATAATTGCAGGCATCGATTCTGTAATATAGAACTCGAAAAATGTCAACGAGTTGATTTGTATCAAGCGGGTTTTATTTCTCTATAACAGGGTTTATTGGTATGTTAGAAAACATCTTTTTGGCCCTGCATTTTCACTTTGTTTTAACTGTAAGAAGAAATCTAAATTGGGTAATTGGACGGCATGTTTGTTGAAGAAGTGGACCCTGAATTTAATGGTGTTTAAAATTACATCATTCAAAGAATTGAAAAAATAATCTGATGATGTCATAAAAATTCAAGAAACAAAACGATATCAGACATTCTTTGTTTAGAAAGTTAGTTTTTCTTACCTGACCTCATTTTGAATCTGGAACTTCTCAACCTGTCACAGAAGAGTGATGTAAGTGAAAGTTTTATTGCGTTGTAGTCATGGTATGAGGAATGTGGATGCATCGTTGGATTCATGTTCCTGTTCCTTCACAGGATGAAGACGCTCACTAAATGCAAATGAACTTTTCGTTGGCTCAGTGTACAGTCCGATTTGCAATCATCCGGCAACTTCTTTGGTTTCTTCTCTCTATAAATCACCATATTTCCCGGCTGGTAAGACGCACTTTTTTCCCCTGGAACATATCTGATAATAGGTCCAAAATATGATAAGTAGCTTTGACAGAAATAAAAATGACGGTTGGCAACTTGCTAGTACGGTAAGCTATTTGATCAAAATATTTTCTTAAATATACCAATTTACTTATTGAGTGCGTCTTACCATTTGCATTCTCTTTTTCTTATGCTTGATCAAATCAATGTTATGATGATACTGTCCAATGCAAGAACTATATGATTATATATAAAACTTTATAAGAAACCTGAATACTTTTTTGTTTTGCTCATTGAATATACAATGAAACTGGATTTGATGTTAGGTGTGTGCAATAGGTCCCAGTGCCCAAAGCAGGGGTCGGTAGTCTGTTCCCCTTGCTGAACGAATCGTGTATTAATGAGTGGCTTGGTGAATACCATAAAAACTCGAAATATCGGAATAATCCATTTAGGTACATCTAGTTATATTTTGCTTCAAATCAATAGATAATTCATGCTTGAGATTCATTTGTGCTCAACCAAAAATGCCAATTAGTAATTAAAGAACTCAATTTAGTCGAAATTCATTTCAATCAAAGCATCTTTTAAATCTATTAAAACGTCACGAAGAACATTTAAAGCATAAAAAAGTAAGCAGTATCATGATATTTGCTCGCAAGTCGTCAAGGTCCCTCCGTGAGCCTGATGTGGCCTGTGAGCCGGAGGTTGCCCACCCCTGGCTTAGAGACTGAATACAATGTTGAAAACTGCGAACTTTTGCACCCACCTAATATTCATCATTTATCTTATACCCTCTCATATATCCATGTATATTTATAAAATGTATGTATTGATTTAGCCTTTTTAGCTTTTTTAGTGTAACTACATTAGAAAAGTTATGTATGCATTCGTCTGATACTATATTTTCTCAGCTCAAATAGCACACACACACACACACACACACACATATATATATATATATATATATATATATATATATATATATATATATATATATATATCCGCTGTATTGATTGAAATTACTTCTTTCCGTAGTCCTATATATATCTGCTGATATTTCTTTCTGTGGCAGAAGACAGGCAGAGATAGAACTGGTCCGTGATTTCATTGATTGGCCATGTCAGAATGATTTGTTATTTTTAAAGAATGAATGGTGCAAGACTATATGAACCGGATTTAGTGGGTTGGCGGAATGGTATTGGGAAAATGGTTTCGATGCTTTTTTCTTCATTAATTAATTTTTTTTTTGCTCTGATGCTCATTGAAAAGACTTATACGTTTCGCAAAATGTTCACTCGCTTAGAAAATAAAAGAATCGTTTTTGAACTAAAATAAGGAACGACAACTCTTCTAAGATTGCCAACTTTTGCGTTTGCCGGCCTCGGACAAGAACATTTGTTTTTTAATTTACAAAAAAAATGAGTTTTAATTGTTTAACAAATATCTATTTTTGTGTGTGTGTGCAGGTATATTAGTAGATAAAAGAAGAAATAAAGAGTAATTTGAATAGACCTCCAAAGAATGAAGGTAAAAATATATATATATTTTTACCATCATTATGTTATGATTTTTTGAGCCTTTAAAGACTCTGTATGACTACTTAGATATGCTCAACCCATGGAGCACCCTTAGAAGTTTCCTGGTTTCAAAGTCTTTTACAATTGCAGACAATGACGTCATCATTGTATGAAACCCAGAAAAAATATTAGTCTGCATTACACGACTGAATAGGAAAGACATGTACGTTTAGTGATTTGCCAATTCCATGTTTTTTGACCTGCCTCAGGATGAATGTCAAATGGGACAAATGCGTCCCATCATGATTTTGGTTTCCAAAAATATTGAAAAACATTAACTCTAGTTTCCTGGTCCTGTAGTCATTAACTTCCACTTCTTCAATCTGGTAACCTCTTTAATCCAGCAACTTCTTTAACACGGTAACTCCTTTAATCCGGCAAATCCATCCAATCTGGTAACCCATCCCCAAAGACCAAAGAAAAAAAAAAGATTTCTTGGGTTATAATGAACCGCTTCCGCTATTCACTATTCTGGTGACATCTACTGGTTAGTTTCACGTTTAGTAATTATTCTTCTGTAACGGTGAAATCGAATGGGGCACACTGGTTCTCATACTTTGATAAGCAACGTCGAGCTTGATCAGTGCTTAGATGGGTTACTGTCTGGGAATACCAAGAGCCAGAAGAGGCTGCCGATCATGTAGAGAGCATCCGTTGCAATAGTGTTAATCTTCCCAAGTTGTTAACTGATCTCTACTCTACACACACAAACACAAGCCAAAGGCCTCCAGTCTCCCTCTGGATTACCAGGCTGCAAGTGAGAAGAAATGAAAGAATTAATCTTTTTATCAATGAACAATTTGTCATTTTACATTGTTATTCTCCTAAAATACCGGTTGTTCCTTAATCGGTGTTCTTAATATTTCATTCATTTAATCCCATGAATACAGAAAATCGATGATGAACTAAAGTTGTTTGAATTTATTTTTTGATATCTATCAATATATATATATATATATATATATATATATATATATATATATATATATATATATATATGTATGTATTTGTATTCTCTTCCTCTCAACATACACACACATATATATATGTATATGTGTGTGTGTGTATGATTTTGAAATAATGTATATTTATCCGTAAAAGTTATTATTTTTATATCTTTGTATTCAATATTTATTGTTTACGATAAGATTTCAAAACAGAATATATTTTTATAATGTCCCTTCAGATGTATCCATGGAATAAAACATTCCCAGGTGATTTAGAGCTGTATTGTAAATTCTCATGTCCAAAAGGTTAATTCTATTAGAAGTCAATGCAATTGCTTTAAATAACACGACGATTTTTTTTCTTTTGATTTTTTTTCTTTTAAAACAAAAATACACATAAACAATCTTGCACCGCTGAAATCTGGAACACTTATATTAGAGGGGAAAATGACAACCAATCGGTAGATATTTAAAGAGATAAAAAATACAATAAAAGATACAAAAGTGAAAAAAATAGTTTTTCTAAATCTGGCACAACAAGCAGACGACTCAACGCCATTTCTCGATCTAGCCTGTTGAAAACTGTTTGAATTCCCGAAGTTTTATACCAAAAACTGACACTCGACTATTTCCTAATTAAAAAAAATAGTTATCGTGGGTGTTCTGATGACAACCATTTTGTTCTCGTTTATTTTTAGATAATGCTTTTAAAGAGTAAACAATTGGAAGGGAAGGGTTATTATAATTACTGCTATCATAATATTAATTATTTAAATGGTTCAAATGGGAATATGAAAATTCGAATCACGTAACAGAAAAAGAACGGAGATGCGACAGCCGAGTAAATACCCGCCCTGTTGATGCTTTCTCATCCGACATCTAACAATAATTTGAGAAATGTATGTATATGTGTGTGAGTGTGTGTGCATATGCGTGCTCGTGTGTACACACACCGAGATAACTCGATGACTGGCCATTGTACGAAGTTGATATTCGCCAGATATATTGGTCCGTACTCCGGATATTGCAGTCAAATTTGAAGCCGTTTGGATGAATAGTTCTCAATATGAGGACGGGCTGCTCGATTCACTACAATAATCTACACTGAAATCAACACATTCGGTGACCGCAAAAAGTGACGTTTTTATGACGTGATATGCGTCTCTAAAATAGAGAATCAGGGTTTTTTTTTTCCACCGATTTTACTTTAGAAGGAGATCAAATTATCGTTAAATGACGTAATTGCATTTTCTTTTAATTATTTGTTGATTATTATTTCGATTAACAACGATATTTCAGTTTTGATTGTTGCTTTTACGTAAATCATTAATAAATAGAGAACAGTCTCATTATTTCAAGTTTAAACCTCCAGAAGATTTGTACCTTTTAAACGGGCATGCCCTAGCATCAATAAATACGCCGAAATAATTCGATCAAAAACTATTGAAATCATGAAGAATAAAAGAAAACGAATATCCAATAATTTGATTTTCTACTTCTTGCATTTGTGATGAAATACACAAGTGGTTTAATTTTCTTATAAGCTGATGTGTTACTCTCTGCTTGTGTTAACGTATATATTCTACCTTAAAACCATCCCCCATGTTTATTGAGATCGTATGCCAAATTTGGATGGGCGGTTCAGATTTATAGTATCATATAGAAATAGATGGAAATAGATGATTATCATCTATTTAAGAGCGGATGCAGACCATTGTTTTTCTTTTTTTTGAAAGAAGAGACCATACGTAGATTTTGAACACACGGCCTATTTGGGTATCCTAGGACTGTTTCAAGCACTAGGCAAAGTCAAAAGTTCAAAAAAAGAAGCAGTTTAACCCAAAATTGACCATTGTAGAATGATACAATTGGTAGAATACAAAGGAAGCTACTAATTGGGATCACTTTGGAACGTGGTCATTTAGATCACAATAACCGACTGCTGAGATTAGGCAAAGGATATATAATGAGAGCTGCTTAATGTGATCACTTTGGATAAAGCATTTTGGACCGACTTTTTAAAAATATTATTATCGGTGATTATGATAATCGGCATCCTCTGAATTTAATTTATATTCAATCAGACTGATAAAGCATTTTTGATAATCATTTTTTTTATTGTGTATGAGATTAAAATGATAATAATAATAAATGTAAACGATAGACAGAATATTCATAAATTTGTTGATAGTATAGATAGGATCTGGTTTGAGTTTATTGACCCAAGACTCTCCATGCGTGGGCTTCACAGCGGGCTGCGGAGCCATTCAAGGCGAGCATACAAGGTTGTCATCTCCTGGGAATTTCTCTCTTTCTCTCAGTGTCTCTCTTTCATCCAACAGCTGTTTATCCGTTCCACGAGTCTGAAGCAAAAGGGAAAAGACATGACATGAAGGCCAGACAGAGCAGGCGACGACTGTCATTATTAACACACATTTAACTTGACCGAATAAAAATGGTTATGACCCATTCATCGATCCAATAACATACCAGGTGTGCCATCACGTTTACGGTCAAATCACTCGCATAGCCCCGGTTCCTGGTTGATCATTAAAGTTGAGCAACGTAGAACCTGATTTCACTTTAATGGGTGACCCCCTACGCAATCACGAGGGAGTAATTACCATTTAACCTGCTTGTTGGCTAACCCCATTGGGTATTCCCCACCAATGGTCGAGAGATAGATTACAAAGGAAGCCTTCAAATAAAATTGTGCAAAATCGAAAGAAATGACTCGGACGAGACTCAAACTTGTATTCCATAACATAGAAGCTTGCTATGTCATGTAGCAATGCCTGTATCACTTTTCCGCAGACGTAGCTCAGTCAGTCGATATTTAATTACTAGTCTTATTTCCCCCTGCCATTATCCGTGATCCCCCCACCCCCGAGCCATGTTTTGTCGGCTACTTACTGATAGAACCACAGACAGTCTCCGAGTTATAAACGGGAATCATTCTTAAGTTTATCTTCCGTACGAAATTGTAGGCATGTTAGAACAGGTACTACTATATAAGGTTCTCAATTGGTATCAGTTGGACAAATGTAACAGACTCGTTACAATCATCTTCACTTGCTGTACGTGCAGCTTTTAAATATTTGAAAAGTGCTTCGACTTTCAAGCATTAAAGTAAGGCTAACGTGCATATTACACTGAATTTTAAACAAATTTATCAATAGCCTCTCTATTTCAGTCATTAAACCACCGCGTTATTTGATAAAAATTGTAGCATTCATTGGTCAGGGCCTTTCACATGCTCCATTTTTCTTACTTCATCGTTTAAAATTGTTTTGATCGTTGGCTGACTGTGGCCCAACGGTTATCAAATGAGCAATGTCGTTCCCCCTCTCCCTGGCCGCTCTATTATTCCGCTCTATTTCCAATCGTGATTGTTTTTTTTTTCTTTGGTGCATCACCAGCACTTACATTGGATTCACGCTTTGAAGGCATCATTACAAGAGTAAAAAGCAGAAAAATTAAGGAGCTAATGTATCTAAATCAAATTTTGAATATAATTCGCTTTATGACAGTCAATTCGTAAGTATGAGTCGTCTGTTGGACTGGGGTTCTTAACCTAGGATCTTACTGTTGTAGTAGCTTACGTTGACCAATGTTCTGAGACTATACAATTTTTATTCATCTTGAAGGCCGTAGAATATATCGGCTGAGAGTGTTGGTAAACATCGACCTAAACGGAATCTAAATATGCTCTAGATTTTTTAAAATTTGAATTGAAATAAACTCGTTAGAGTTACCATCCTGAATTTCATATTTAGACGAATCATTATCAACCATTGCCAATTTGTATTAGTATTTTTTTTTGTCTTAATTTCAGTTCAAGAATACTCATAGTAGACTTTGGATATCTTAGATTTGCGATGCTGTTATTATTAACCAGTTAATTCCTGTGGAAATTTTCACGAATATCTTTCAAATTTTATGTGATGATTTTTTTCCGAATAAGAAAACAATTTACCCAAATGTAGTTCTTATAATGGTAATTGCCACAGGATCTTGAAAATTATTGAAATCGTTGCTCTTGGTATATACTTCATGTACGAAGAAGATTTCATCGAAAATGGTTATGTAAAAGAAGACGTTCAAGAAAAAGCTTTATTAGAAAAACATACAGTGGACTGAATAAGAGGATGATTTGTTTTTTCTACGTTCTAGAATTTTTTTCACAGGCATTTGGCAATATTTGTTCCATTAAACGATAGGTAGCAATGTTCTCAGTGTTACATCAACATGTCAGAACTCTTCAAAGAGACTTCAGCCCTTCGACAACAAATTGTCAAGATGAAGACTGATGGCATGTCACTCTTTGTGGTTTCAAGAGTGCTGGACGATCCAAATGTGTAATTTCGAGAGTTTTGAAACAGTGCTTTATCGAGCTGTCTCAAGAAGCTGCTTCTATTCAGTTGGGGCCCTGCTTTTATATTGTGTGATAAGATTTCAAGCCAAGCCCAGTGGAGTCGATAGTGATTGGTTGAAAGGTGTTTCAGCGCTGATTTCTGATTGTCCAGAGTGAGGGTTCATCTTCTTTAAAACAAATTGTAAGCCAGAGAAATGATCCATTTTTGTGACTTAGTATGGGATCTGGAATTAATCTCTGCTATAAGGGATAAATTCTGAAGAATTCTCTTATAGTTCACGGTGTAATGGTTATCACGTCTGCTTCACACACAGGAGGTGACAGCTTCGATTCGCGGTACGTGGAAGATTTTTCATGGGATATGCACTCAGCAGCTTATTGAGCACATCCTAAGCTAGGTCAATAGGGTGGAAGGTATGTAAGCTGTTGCCTTGTTGCTGACTCTTGGTTGAGTGAAGGCTAGCGGACTATACCTCGATATCAAAAAGGGGGCTGTAGGAATGGCGCCAACAAATCCGCTATAGCTATCGATAAAATTATGAGTACACAACTGTGGACTGAGTAAGTAAACTTGACCACCCTAGTGTGTAGAAAGACTGGCTTATTGATTGATTAGTAACATTATTATATTTTTATATTTTCATATCTTTATAAGATATCACTCAAAAGGTGCATACTTATTTTAGACTAATTTGAACTTTTGAACTTTTGATATGAGAATAATACAATGTGTTCTTATCCACCAAACAAGTAACTTCAACTTCGTTTGATAACAGATTTAGAAAAATAAATGCAAGTTCTGATAAATACATACAACTCTCTTGTCTGAATTTTCTCAGAAGTGGTGATATAATCATTGTTTTTTCATGACAATGTTTCGACCGCTGTACTCTCTGTCCTTCCTCTGGAGTTTATCGTATTATCTTTTTGTCCAATCATGACAGACACCCGGGGAAGCTCGGTGTGTACCATGTTGTGATTGAAGGAAAAGAGTCCAAATGAACCAATATACATAAAACTTTGTTAAATGTGGTAAATATGGAGATATTCTTTTAAAGTAATTCATTTATATATAGTAGAAGACGCATGCATACATAGTCACGTAAATACATCAACATTATTTCGTTTCTCACTAATTCTTCGCACTAATCCTTATCTATCAATTTATTCATATATATATATTTACATATATGTATATATATTATTTATATTATATTTATGGCTGCCTAAAGCCTTAGTGCTTCCCCCCCTCTGATGCGACTATCTCTATATTTACCAGCTGAATCCTGCGGCAGCGGCGGTAGCAGCAGCCTCCTCCGAACGGGCGCCCGACTTTGTGGACTACCCCCGGGAGAACCTGATCCCTGTATGTAACGGTCCGAACAACGCCCTGTCCAGCGCTGGCTGGCCCATGTTTGCTGGGACACCTCGGGCTGTGATGCGAACTTGTGCCGCCGCATCGTGGCCGGCCACTAACTTCTATGCGTGGTGCGACCCTGCCAGCTATGGAAACGCGCCACTGAAATAAGGATAAAACTTTCACACCTTTAAAACCTTCAATTAAAAAAAAAACGATGTTAAATAAATAAAATGAAGAAAAAATAAACAAAATGAAAAGAAAATTGTTCATCAACCAATTTTAAGCCATAAAGGCTGGAAGTAACGCCCAAGACATTATTGTAGGCCTTAAATATTTCATTATTGACATTTGAGTATGATTTGTATAAACATCACTGTTTCAGTATGATGTATATGAACATTGGAATATTAATTTTAAAAAATGACTACAATTTTACAATCACCATTGTTTACCTACAAGTATGTTTGTTGAAGTTACTTTAAAAACAAAATAATCACAAAAATTCTGATTTAAAATTGAAAAACAATATCATTTTTTGAAATAAGTCATGACTATAAAGTTTAAAACAAGTCCGGCTGGATCACATTTTATCATTCAAGGAAAATAATTCTTTGATACAAACAATTCTTGGGTGAACTGACTCAATTTTGACTGATAGTCTTTTGTGAATGACAATCATTCATTCAACTGACCGAAAGACTGATGAAGATGAGTATTTGACATCACTTCATACCAGATAAGATAATTCTTCCCACCTATTTTTAGATAACTGGCCTTTGCTGTGAACTTCAAATGTCAAGGATTCAGAAACGACTTTGAATTTTTATTGACAATGAACCATTTTTTTTTATAAACATAACGTACAGAATACTTTTTTCTTGCGCGTACTTATTAAATGAATATTAATGTATCTTTTTTTTCTTCCTCTTCTAAAATAAAACCATTTGCAGTTCGCCGACAATTGTCGTGTAAAAATGAAACCCTCTTATATTTCTTGTAAATACAGATTTTCCAACAAACTATTCAAATACATAAACATGCTACTCAAAACTTTGTATTGTTTAACTGTTTTTCTTTCATTTCTTGAGCGTTTAATTCAGTGGCCCCTGACCTTTTTAAATCATCGACATCTATATCGAGCCCTTGATCCATCACTGACTCCTAGGCATGTACAAATAAATGAATAAGTAATACTGAAGTAGACGAGC
This sequence comes from Thysanoteuthis rhombus, assembly GCA_963457665.1. Taxonomy (NCBI): domain Eukaryota; kingdom Metazoa; phylum Mollusca; class Cephalopoda; order Oegopsida; family Thysanoteuthidae; genus Thysanoteuthis; species Thysanoteuthis major. Next base: position 15,611,201 of record OY735201.1, read on the forward strand.
TGTTTTAGACATCGTTTCGTTTCATTTTTTTAATGAAATAAAATCAAGGAAAAACGTACAAAACTATTTTCGTTCCGTTGCAGAACGAAATGAAAATATAGATGCATGAAAATTTGGAGACAAAATAGAATTAAACTTTTATCAAAGCGAAACGAAACGAACCCTAAAAAATATATCTTTATTAGTACGTTTCAGTGAACAAAATATGAAGTAAATTCTAGACAATAAGAACTAATTATAAATGTGAAAGCGTATCAGCAAGTTCTATCTTATGTATTTTATTTTAAATGTCAGTTTTTGACTCGAAGAGTTCAATCGACCTCCATCCGGTGTTATAGGGCCCCTTTTGATCTCCTAGGAAAATCTCATTGACCCCAAAGAGTCGATATCGACCACTTTGCAGACCCTGGGTTTAACTGGTGGTTCATTTGCGTTTTTACGAGCAGCACGGTCGGACCAGTTTCACGCCCTCCTTGTTTCTTCCATAGTGTTTCGGCGTATCTGCCTTTCGGACTTCCTCAGTTAAACCTCAGAGAATGTTTAACAAAACCTTTTTATCAAAAGTCCGTCGTTGTGATAAGAAAAAAAACACCATAAGATACAATAAAAATAGTGATAAAATAATAGTAGCAATGAAAAGTTTACTATCCTCGAGTTTACTGATAAAAAAAGCAACCATTTTTAAGATGAAGTGAAAGTAGAACTCATAAAATAATTATAATGAAGAGTGTATCGACCCAAAGTAACAATAATAAAATCGAGTAAAACTACTGATGAAATAATAGTAAAGAAAAGTTTTTAACGTAACAATGATAAACTCTATTATTAATCGGTAGTGAAACAAAGATGACATAAATTTATGTCCCACTCATTTTCTATTGCCAAAATAGTTGAGGCAAAGCCCATGAAAGATGGGCTCCTAAGATATGGGATGCAAGCTAAACTTTTGACAGGATTTAGCTCTCTATTTCTAAATTCAGGATGTTTGCCCTAGCAGTTGGAAAATGCACCGACCCAGAGTTTTATGATAAAAAGCAACACTGCCAAGATGAAGTATTTTTTTAGTAATGGAACATTATAAAACTATGAAAGATAAGATTCTGATCAGGAACGATTGATGTTAATTGATGGGGTAGAAATGTATACTAGAATGTAATCATCAGATATCGGGTGATCCGGCAAAACGGTTGAAAGCTTTTGACGGACACTGAAATATTGATGGTGTTTTGTACACATTTAATGAAATATTAGAATATATACGAAACAAAGAAACCAGTGCACGAACTTGAAAGATAACTTGTAATATATGTCCATATCAGTATCACTGATTATACAAATCATAGACTAACGCAAGAAGAGAGGAGTTTTCACCCCGTTTTCTTGCGTTAGATCAGAGCTTGATAGTGAGCTTAACTTGTCTGGGTGTGTAAATTCCGAATAAGCCTTATTGCTCAGCATACAATCACATTCGAAAGAAAACAATATTGTAATAATGCTTTGCTAAATGTGATCTAAACTGACGTTTCAACAGTCGATGCTCAAAAATAGGCTAATTGAATTGGCATGAAAAGAGGTAGTACACCTCAGAGGCTTACCGTGGATGGTGGGCACAGACCAGCTTGAGGGCTGTGAAAATCTACCCGGGTTTTCTAGGGCCACCGAAAGCACACCGGATACCTCATAAGCTGGGTCACGATACAGGTATTTTTCCGTATCTCCATACGAGCTGAATCCACGGACACGGTCCTTTACGAAGAAGAGAGACCCCCGGTGCTCTCAGCGACGTTTACAGGCTCGCTTGCTCTCACCGCAGTTTCGCCCGGGAAGTATAGACGTCACTGACATCACCGCCAGTAGTATAACCAACTCTAGATCCTCTACAGGTTCAAGTTCGGGAAAAATTTCAAAAAGTTACGCTTTACAAGTCTTAGTTATACCACTTTCTTTCTAATGTATTGTATAAAATAGGCGTCAATCGTAGTCTGATAACAGGATTGTCTTGTTGATTAATTCTTGCGTGTATTGATATCAGTTCTCACTGGGTACCTTACAACAGTAATCTCATGACAGATTAATCTCAAATGAGTACATATTTAATGGTGCCTTTTATAGGACAGTGGTGTGCGATCTTGTTGGGAATGCGGCTACAAACTGCAACAATGGCCGGTGAAGAATTCTAAGCAATTTCTAACCTTGTGCCAGACGAAACTAAGCTTAGTCGACCTATATATATATGTGTGTGTGTGTGTGTGTGTGTGTGTGTGTGTGTGTGTCATGTAGATCTATTCAGTCTACTAGGTCACATGTGTCACAAAAAAACAAAAACAAATGTCTACTTGGACAAAAGATATCCCACTATGATTTGGGTTCTTCAAAATATAGAAACTGTCCTTTTCAATAAAAGAATAAAAGTTCGTTTTTTTTTTTTTACCAATAAATGAAAATCATCACAGATTTGGTCATTTATAACCTATTACGAAGGGAATTAAAAAGTTAACCTTAAAAGAGTTGATATAGAAATATGGTCACAGTCGACTGAGATCCGGTGACTCCGACAATAGAAAATTGGCCAATAATTTTTTAAATCCGTCATTTTAACCGTCATTAGTGCCAGTGGGAAACATGCAACGATCTCGATAACTAAGATAAGACCGAGGACAGTACTAGATCATTTATCCGACTTCCAGAAAACAGTGATAACCTGTAAACGGGCAATTTTTCGGGAAAAAAAGGCAAGTCTTGAACCTGGAAGACATGACTAGAACCGTGCTGGTCGGACAGTATATGCTATTTACAATGTTTAGCTCAGCTTGGCAAAAGGTCAGAATTGTGGGGCACCTCATTAGGATCGAACTAAAAGCAACTTTGCTAATCATTGCACAACAGATCGAAGCCAAATTTATGAAAGTTTCATTGCAATCAGCTAAGTTCAAGTAATTTTCTGATGCTGATCAACATATACATATTTCTTTTTCTTCTCTTTCTTTTGTTGTTTCTTTTTTTCTTTCATTCTCTCTCTTTCTTCCTTCTTTCATTCTTTTTTCTCCCTTTCTTTTCCACTTTCTTTTTTCTTCCTTCCTTTCTTTCTTTCCTTTTTCTCTTTCTTTTTTCTCTCCTTCTTATCTATTTCACTTTCTTTTTTCACTTTTTCTTCCTTACTTCACTTTCTTTCAGTCTTCCTTCCTTTTTCCTTTCCTATCGTTTTTCACCCTTTTCTTTTGCTCCCTTTCTCTTCCCCCTTTCCTTTTTTTTGCACTCTCCTTTCTTTCATCACTTCTTTTTTCTTCCTTCTTTTTTCTTTCTTTCTTTCTTATTTCATGATTCTCTTTCTTTCTTCTGTCTCTCTTTTTTCTATCTTTTTACTTTTTTTTCTTCTCCCTTTTTTGTCTTTATCTATTTTTCCATAGAAACATTAGAAACTTAAGGGATCACCCCGATCCCTCATTTGTTTATTACTCTAATCGTTATGGAATCGAGAGAAGGTTATTTTTAGAATAATGAAGACGATCTACCGAAAGTTCACAACGCATGCGCACTGACTGCATTTGGCAAACGGTAATAGACCAAATAGAAAGATTCAATGCTGCAATGGTGTCAGCCAAAGTCAAGGTATTTGTAAAGGATCCAAAGATCCCAAAAGTGGATAGAATTAAACTCCTCCAATCAGAATTACTATAAAACGATTTATTTCTATTGATATTCGGACCATCCTCATCTTTGTCGTTTTTCATACAACGTTTCGGCCGTTGCACTCTACGGCCTTCGTCAGGTATCATCTGGGAGATTTTTGGGAAGTAACGAACCTTTATTTATCCAACGGGGGTATATGGACAATACTCCCCTCTTTTAGCGTTAGTAGTATTGTTATAATGTTTCACACTAGGATCGAACCTAGAACCATCAGATTACTATAACAGTAATTTGTCTGATGCTGTAACCACTGCGCTATGTGTCCATCAATAGAAATAATAATAATACCTCATCTCAAAAATTTCGAGATATAAAACGATTTGTTTGTTAAATCATTGTTCGTATTAGGGGTTCCCAACCGGGGTAAATTACCCCAAAGGAGGGAATTTAGTTAGTCCAACAGGGGAGAATAAGGCTATTAGGTGAAAAGAGGACATGGTGAATGTTTGGGGCCTAAGGGTAGTCAGGATGTGTTCTCACTAATAGACACAGAAATCAAAGATCTAATAACAAAAAACAAGAAAATGGATCACATTGATGTATATATCAGTAACGATTGCAGAATTCTTATTTTTGTCATAAATTGGAATTTCGAATAATGTGTTCCTAATAATTTTCACTTGATTTCTTTGAGTAACAAATACATAGCAGCAGCAGCAACCGTACAACTATAAGATTTACCCAATTCTTGTTATAAAGCAACCAAATTATACGCGAAACAAAATAATTATTTGAAATTATTCTTTGATCCAACTTACTTAAACGGGATGGGGAAATAATTGTCCAACTAACAAAAATGGGGAATGACCTTCAAAAAGTTGGAAACCTCTGGTTTGGATTTTTTAAAAATCAACTTGATCATAAGTATAGTGAGTTCAATCCTCAATGGATACACCGCTACTTTGCTGGATGAGGATAACATTTGTCAATATGAAGGAACGTCTCAGCATGGAGCAGTGATTAGGAGGCTTGTAGAGTACTGTAGTAGGTTCGATCCTTATTGGCTGCACCAGACTGATCTAAGCTAAGTATGAAGGGACGCCTTCCTAAATAATTACTCAAAGGTATTGTATCCCTTCATATTTATTTACTGAACTTAGCTTAGTCTGGCACAAAGCCATAGTTGTTGAGCACTGATTTTGACTTTATTGTAATCACAACGGTCCGGCCGATTATTTCTATAACCTTTTTCAGTAGCCAAGTCTATTAGGAAAGAGAAGAGTCTTAAAGGAATTAGATGTTAATCAGAAAATGAAAGCTCATATATCGACCGCTTAGGTTTATTCTCAGCAACGTTAGCCACGCAGGCGATACTATTTATAGCCATCCGTGTAACACAAGTGATTCTAATTTATACGCGATGATGATCTCCAAATCCCTCCTTGCTGAGCCAAGAAAACCACACTGCACTGAAATCAAAATTGGCCTAACTTACACGGTCAGCAGGCAAGTTATTACATGTCCTGTCTTCCAGTTTTCTCATTCTCCAGCAATCCTCCCAGACAATGATTATGATCACATCCCACAAAAGATAACGTGCGCCCTTTTCTTTCCAAGTATGGTTTGCCATACCATATTCTTCCATCTCTTTTTTTTTATGAAATAAAGCAAATGAGATTTTCCCGGCTTTTACAAATGCAGATAATGAAGTCAGTTAGGTCTAAAACCAAAGCAGAAATTAGTTATATGACTGAACAAGGAAGATGTGTATGTTAGGTGATCCCAGCTTGAATATTTGATGGGAGCAATAAGTCCCATCATGATTTTAGGTTTTCACCCTATAGAAAACTCTTGATTTGATACAAGAATAGTTTTCTTCAACCATTAAATAAAGATTAACACGTTTCATATCCAAAAAGAGGCTGGGAAATCTGGCAAGGCAGACCATTTGGGAGGAAAGAAGGGCGCACATTGCTTTTTTGGGGTGAGGTCAAAATTATTCTGGGGAATGGAAGAATTGAAAGAAGTATTTTCGTGATTTGATATTTTGAATTAATTGAAACATTCAATCATAAAAACATGGGTGCTACTGCGGTTGTTTGGGGCTTTCTTATAGCCTTTTAAAAATGCAGGAATTAGGCACTTTAATTGGTTAGTCTTTATATTGTTAAATGCAAAGAAATACTTTATCTGAAAGGCTAAACTAGCACAACGGTTAGTATTAAAACTTACATATATCAGCTTCCACTTCGTTTCTCTTCCACAAGTGCCAAACTTGCATTACGTAAAGCGAAAGTAAACAATACAAAATAGGTTCATGGCATGCTCACGCGTATCCCCCACTTCTTCTCTCCCACCCCGAATGTTCTGCCTGGGGGTCCCTTTTAAATAATTGAAACAAGGAGAATGTGAACATTTAGCCACCCGTTCAAAAGTGTGGGTGGCGTCGATTAACTAGCCCCACACAGGCTTTTCTTATGTCCTTTTTGGTTACGACGCGTCGGGGTTTCCCTTCTCTCAAATCTAATTAACATCTGGCAATATTAAGAAATTCAAGTAATTAGGGTGCGAGGATATTTGAGTTTAACTGGGGTAGCAATCAAAAATCAGAAGACTTGGGTGTGTTTCAGGGTGGCCGAGCGAGCCGAGTTCAAACTCCAACTGAGACAGTTCGTGTTCACTACCCAGTAATGCCCTTGGGAGATACAGGAATCCATTTCTGTCCCTAGATACAGGTAAAGTAGTGCAAGATGACGAGAGAGAGAGAGAGAGAGAGGGAGAGAGAGGCCACTTCGGGCGCTTGTCACCTATAAGTCAATTTCACATATTGCAAAACAGCCGGGTACTTAATGTTTTGATATGCAGAGCTCAAGCTGGAATATCTGAAGCCATAGCCAGCTTAAGGGTACGACTTACTATGAATGTAGGCGGAGTCGATGTGACAGTGTGTATGGGGGGAGGGTCAGTCAGGATTTATTGTGAAAATGCAAACTGTACCAAGCATGGCTTGATATAGCATAAGGTCGAAAATGTGAAGCAGCCAGTGAGGATCGAACTCACTACAGCTGTAATATCGATGGAACTGGCTTGCTAATCACTAATCTATGGCAGTGGTTCCAAACCGGGGCGATTTCTTCCAACTGGGGGAGATTTAAATTGTCCAAGAAGGTAATAATGCAATTAGGTGAAGATAAAAGTTGCGATGAATGTTTTTCGGCTTAAGGGTAGTGTTGTTTTTTTCACTAATAGACCCTAAAATCGAAGGACACGTAGCAAACAAAAAAACAAAACAAAAAAAAAACAATGAGTAACGAATACACGGCAGCTGCAGCTTTACAATTATAAAATCAAATTAATTCTTACAATAAAGCTGTCTGATTATAGGCTAAATAGAATAATTATTTGAAATTATTCTTTGTTGTAATTTACTCGAATAGAAGAGGGAAAAGTTGCAAAATTATTGACAAAAGTTAGAAATAACCTTAAATAGGTTGGAAACCACTGCCCTATGGCAAGGCACTTAGTATACGTGTACAGGTTATTACTGCTATCCAAAAGTAAAACATCCCCATAAAGAAAAAACAATTTTGTAAGTCGAAATTGTGTGAAGCGAAAAAGCAATTTATATTAATTCATTTAGAAAGAAACATTCCAAGACCCAGACATCACAACCAATAATATAATTAGTGTATGTACAAACAGTAAGATATACAGTGCAGTGGGATCGAGGGAAATATAAAATAAATTCAAAGGTTAGATTTGATTTTCTACCATTCGTTAAAACTCTGGTCGCTGAATTGGTAGAGCAGTTGTTGTACAAAGGCAAGCTTATCGAAGAAAAAGGATGCGAATTCGAGTCTCGCCATGAGCTTTTTTATGCCCAAACTATGCTTGTTAGTAATGACTCTAGACTGACAGTCTGATCACTTGCAATGAAATGCAACTAAAATTAAGATGGAAGAAGTACTTGTAAAAGGTTAATCTAATGGAAAAATAAATCAAGATGATATTACTGAGCTTTGTTTGGTCTAGTGCAAGGCCAAAAGCTCCTTCTAGTATCCAGTGTTCCTAAGGGGTCAGTTATTAAATTGATGAGGTTCGATGCTTCTTAACTTCGATGACCACGCAAGAACTGGTGCTTTAAGTGTGACTTGACCTAATCAAATTTTTACTAAGCTTAGATAAGTCGGGCGCAAAGCCATAAATGTGAACACCAAGTAAGAATTGAGCTCACTGCATTTTACCAGACGAACCAGCTTTTTACCTCATGTCGAAGCGCCCCGTCTGTTTGACTCTCTAACGTACCCATTGCAATGGTAAAAGATATAAGAACCGCCAACCCAAAGGCAACAGGTGATTTGAATTGGCCAATCAAAAAACATTGTGCGTGACCGACTTAAACAAAAGGCGTCAATTCTTTGAATCTTTTCATTCTTACTTTTTATCGTTTAGTAGAAATTTCTCCTTTTCTCGACGACATTTTTTTGTGTGTGTTTTCGATTGTTCCTGCGTTAAGAAGAACGATATAAACATTTATAAAATAAAACTGTGTTTATATTGTCTTAATGGTATCTCTACCATTAGCAACCGGTGTGAACGAGGACATATAGGTTATGAAAGCTCTTCAGTTTAGAAGAACGACTCAACAGTACATGCTCGAGTCTTTCCAAGAATCTTTTAGATGCTTGCATTTGGTAAAAGCAAACAGAGGACAACATCTGGTTTAGGATTCTGTGGTGGGCCTCGCTTCTCTAAATAACAAATGGCGACTCACTAACTGGTATCGGCTTCATTCCGAGACCCAGAAAATTCATCACGGCTCAAAGATCAAATACTATATTTGAGACTCATGTGTGTGCGTATGTGTGTACACCCGAGTCACAAATGAAGTTTTTTATCCCTCTATCTATCGATATATATATATATATATATATATATATATATATATATATATAATTGAGTACGCACGTATACGAAACACATACACGCACACATATATAGGAATGAGTGCACACATATACAAACATACGCATACACACATGCACACACAAACAATTACGGCGGTGAGCGAAATAATGGTGATGATCAGAAAATAAAGAAATGAGCCCCGGGAGTACCAATGTAGCTTAGGTCTGCGCTAACCGATTGAGCCACTGAGATTCTGACGGTAAAGGTCGAACCGAGGGTTAAAATTCCAAAGGGACTCATTTCTTCGTTTTCCGATTATCGCCCTTATTTCTCTCATTACAATAACTTGTTCGGTTGAAGCAAAATTAATTTACTAAAGCTGTCTTTCCTTAATTGCATTGCCTGATACTGATATCCATTACTCATCATACTGTCGATATAGGAACAATGATATATATATATATATATATATATATATATATATATATATATATATATATATATGTATATATATATATATATATATATATATATATATATATATATATATATATATATACTTGTAGTTCTGATATTAACATAACACATGAACAAAACCAACCAGCGATTGGGAAAGAAAAGTGTTATTTCGATTTATGCCTACTGTCAGAGTTCCAGTGGCCCAGTCAGTTAGAGCAGACTTGAATGTCCCCATAGTGATGGGTGTTGGTTCAAATCCAACTATTTTCCAATCATCGCCGTTGTTCCGTACATGATTTGGCAAAATTTACTTCTGAAAACTGTAATATTCGATCTCTCTCTATACATATATATTGAGAGAGATCGAATATTACTCTTTCAAATCAAAATCCAGCTAATGACAATGTATCAGGATATGGACATATTTTCCACTATATACAAACACAAACACATCAAAAAGTTAAATGAATTTGAACAGCACTAATGTTGTATGAACTTTAACCGCCACCCTTTGTGAGCAGAACCCAGTGTGATATATGCTCTATTAACGATCTGAGGAACTACCTCGTAGGAAATAGTAGAATCATAGTGCTACGTTTAGTAATTTTTTTCATGGTCAAATTCCTGAACTTTCAAGTAGCACATCGTATATATATATATATATATATATATATATATATATATATATATACATATATATATACATATATATATACATATATATATATATATATATATATATAAAATAGAGGATCCGCTACACAAACGTGTTTATGTTTCAGCCCTGTTTCATTAGGCGAGAAGATTGGCTTGATGCATTTCGCTTAACTTGCAGGTCCCTATATCACTCACATTCAGAACCCCCCGCCCTTCCCGTCTGCCACATGACACCAAAAAGTTTCCTCGAGTTCTCAACTACATATAAACAGCTACCATTTGCGGCTATGGTTTTCTACATCGCCATGTGCTACTGAAAATGCAAATTTAGCGAAATGCATCAAACCAATCTTTAACGAAGGAAAATTGAGATGTAACACACTTTCTATTGTTTTTAGGAGGGTCACATAACATTCAAGGAGTTGTTGGACGCTTCCTTTTTGTTGTTTGTGTTATTAGTGCGATATTTTGGCCGATCCATACCACGGTCTTCTCCAGGTGCATTATCCGAACGTGATAATGGTAAATAGAATATTCCAATTGCAGTCATGGTGTAACATAGGATTAGGGTAATATCGATTTCTTTTCCTTTCCTAGTTAGACCTGGGTTCCCATACATTATCCCTGTTGAGTAGTGGAAGCTGCATCAGGTTGATGCACTTGTCTGACGCATATTCAGTCGACATGTTGATAAGGGCTGCCTCCTGGATTTCTTCTCAGTTTCCAATCACACAAATGCAGAGTTCAACCCGATGTTGCTTTCAAAGAAACATATAGAAACATCTAGATTCTGGAGAGTCTAGGTATTATCAATGATCTATACTCGTCAAAATAGGGCCCGAAAAGGTCAAAAAGCCCTTTTTTTCAAAAATAAGAAAAAATATTTTTATAAATTGTCTTGTGGAGTATTGATGCAAATATTCAAGTCTGTAGACAACAGTATGTCCCAGAGCGCTGGAACTCCCCTCCATCGTCTTTGGTAGCTACGACTGTTCAACAATAGAGTACAATATTACAACATCATCATCAGTCTTTAAAAGTCCGTCGGTGGACATAGACATTCCCCAGGATTTGCCAGACCTCTCTATCATGGGCCTCGCTGAATTTGCTTAGTTCGTCTCTCCATCTTGTATTCCGTCGGCCCCAGTTACACATGTGATCTCTGGGGATCTATGTTGTAAGCAGTGATGTCCATCGGTTTTCTGCCACTCATACAACATGACCTGCCCATTGCCATTTGAGTTTTCAAGTAAATTCTATGATGTCTCGGACTCCCGTTTTCTTCCTGATATATTGTGCCTCCAATACTGCAATAAGGAGTCGTGAATGCAATAGTATTTCTGTTCTGGCTTAATGCTCACATAAGGGTTCACCGGTTGCTTAACTCCGAAGGGTGTGACATTCAGATCATTCTTCTGGCATTGAGCCATTCATGTATTCCTGAATCTTTGGAATCTCAAAAACACACTTTTCCAGTTTCTTTTTCATTTTCTTATTAACACTTCTCTGTCCTCATCTACTTTTTTTTTGTTTCGCTTTTTTCTTTATTGTGATCCTGATTTTCCTTCCCCTTTTTTTTTTCTTCTTTCACTTCTTTTTTCCCCTTCTAACTTTCTCTTTTTTTGTTCTTGTTCTTGTTCTTGTTCTTGTTCTTGTTCTTCTTCTTCTTCTTCTTCCAACTGCCTTCCTTCTTCTTCCTCCCACTCTTTCTTTCACCATCTCCACCTACTTACCTTATGCCCGTTCTCCTATCTCTTCATTCCCCCTTAGTCATTTCTTTTTCCTCCTTCTATTCCTCATTCCAAATTCTCCCTTCTCTTCTCCTCTTCTTCCTCCTCCGCTACTTTCCTCCTTCCCATTTCTTTCTCTCTCATTTTCCCCCTAACGTCCTCACTCGCTCAACGTTAGCATCCTCCCCCTGTCCCCTCGAAACTCAGACAGTGCGTTACTCACAGTGGCGACAGTTAGCGACGTGGCACGCCAACTGTGTTGTTCATTGGGGCTGGCCAGACCCTCAAACCAACCCAGCCGCTTGATTGGGCCCGGCGCTCTCCGTTCGCTTGCGTTACCCGCAGACGAATTCCACGCACCAAGTCGACGCCGCCCTGACCCTTTCTCCGTTCCTCATTAGAGAGAAGGACAACGAGCTGTTTTTAACAGTCCAATTCATCGTTGTCCGTATCATTGCGTCCCGAGACTCTCCTCATTAACTATGAATGGCTGAACAAATCCTCACGGCGTTTACGCAGTTTTCTCTCTTGCTCATTAGATGCCCAGCAGAAGAAGAAGAAAAAAAAATGGAAGGAAAGTCGTTTGGGTGGGTAGTCGTAAAAAGGTGGCGGGGATTCAAAGAATACACAGCAGGTGTGTCAGATGCCGATTCCTTCGAAACCTTCCTTTCTTGTGCCATTTTTGAATCTACATTTTGTACACTGTTTTGCTAGGGTTTTGCCGGCTCTTCCTTCTTTCCTACTTTATATTAATATATTTATATTAATTCGTTTAGTTTTTGAGCAACTTCCATGATTCTTTCTTTTTAACCTTATATAATTTCTTTTGTTCCCTTTGGGATCATTGAATAACCGTAGTCAACAATATGCATGTGTTTCTGTATTTGTGCATTTCAGCACTCATGGCCATACTGCTTTGTCTTCAGATTTGAAAATTGGCATCAGAACTCCACTAAACGCCTTCTAAAATCATTTTTATGGAGGGGGTGGGGCTTTTCTTCTTTTTTTTTTTTTACAGACTTATTTTGATGGGTTTATTAATAATATCTAGATTCTCCAGAATATTTATTTTTCGGTGGAGTTTTTTTTTTTACAGGACTTCTAATTTAAACGTTACGGTTGTTCATTTATTGACTGTGATGGTGAGTTTTCTCTGATTGTTTTTTTTCTTTGCTTATCTCTTTCTTTTTCTACCTTCTATTCATTTATTCATCAAGGATTATTTTTTTCCGTTGCTGTTGCTATCATGGCTATCTCTCTTTCTTCCTTCCTCCCTTCCTTCCGTTCTTCGTTCTTTTTTTTCTTTTTCTTCCTATCTTCTTTTCTTTCATCCTTTCTTGAAAAATATTCACTTATATTGTTTATATACATATATGAATCATTGAAAAAAATGGTCATTTATATATATACAGTGAAATCATTGAAAACATATATACTCATGCTATGTATATATCTGAACCAAGATCCCGTTTTTACTCAGCATGTTTACCTCAAATAGTTAGAGAAGCGTCGCGTTAAGACGACTCCCTGTTGGACGCAGATTCGATTCTTACTTCAGCTCATTTCATTAATTGTTTATTCTATCAATGCTATCTAGACCAATTGGCATATTCCCCGTGTAAAAACCGGAGATCGATTTAGAGAGAAATAAAGCATTTATGATTACAGGAAGTGATATTTGCTATCTGTAATATAGAAACCATATTTGAAACACATTGTTTTCACTTTGTTGCAGTATTATTAGGTATACTAATTCGGGATTCAATGAGGTTGGAGTTTTGGATATTAGTGGGGTTGATGAACTCCGACCAATATATTAAAAGATAATTCAATATATATCTATAGCGTGTTGGGGTGCCTTTGAACCTGCCAAGTAAAATATCACATGGCAACGTTAGAGATACAACAAAACGCTAACAAAGTGGGTTGTTGTATGCTGTTGATTCTCATTCACTTGCTTGTCAACAGCGAAATGAATGTCAAAACATTTTAGTTTCCTACATGGAAATTTTTACTTTTGCACTGAGAACACTATCATTAAAAAATATGAATGAAACACAACCAACAGAACGCTTAAAGACAATAACGAGAAAAAGAGCTAAAAGCGTCGATTATTTTTAAAGCAGAAGAAGAAATCCAATACTATTGTCAGATTCTGTATTGTGTATCCAGGCTCTCATCATTTGGTGTCTAATGAGGCAAGATAATACTTTATCGCGTATCACACATTTATTTCTTATTAATCGACGGTCATATTGAATGCCAATGTCAAAAACAATAAAAAAACAAAATAGGAATGATAACCAACACCAGAGTTATTCTTGAGGTTGTAGTCATAGCTCTTCTGGGAAAGGAAAAAAATTTCAGTTAGATTCAAGCCGACTATCATTGATGTCAATAAATTGTAATGATCATAGAGTCTATGACGTTCAGTTGTAATGACCATAAAATATGTGACGTCCGCTTTTAATAAAAATGATTCTGGCTTGCTGAACTTGATTTTTAACCAAATCTACGAAAATCTAGACGATAGCTCTGCTGAAATCAGCTAGAAAACTGAGGAGAGTTCTACAACATTGATGAGACTTGATATTACTTGATCTCCAATGAAAGCCAGCAAATAATAATAATAATAATAATAATGATAATAATAATAATAATAATAATAATAATAATAATAGTAATTTTCTTGGTTGGTTGTCTGCAACACTTAACTATTCCATCCAGGAGTAAAAAGAAATTGCGGATAAAAATGGTCCATCCATTCATTATTTTATTCCTCTGCTCTTCTCACATGTAATTCATAGAAATAAAATGATGAGTTTAATTAAACAAGTTATATTTTATCTATTTGATTTAATAGATTTCGTAAAAATTACTTTTCTAAACTGAATATTAATCCAGTTTTTTCCTTATGATTGGTTACTTTTTGACCAAGAATAACGGTCGTATATCGTGACAAGCAAAGTTATACGATAGATACTGTAGACATGGCTGTTGCTGAGTGAATGTGAAACAAAGTGAGGAATTGGAAAAATACCAGGACCGTCACAATCAAGAATTGAACGACTGTAGAATTAAGATGTAAAGTTACGTAAGAAAATTCCTTCGAAGAATAAATATGGTCAGAATAAAAAGCTCAAGTCGGTTGCAACAAGGAGCTTTCGGAGACAAGTCAGGACTCTGCTCTTATTTTCTTTTTCACCTGTAATAAATTCTTCAGTTAAATTTTCTTATAACTACCATAAGTTCAAGTCAAGCAACGTCGTTACCTGATGCTTCAAGTCCGTAGCTTACATCGAATGTTCTGGGTCTCAGTCTAGATTATCAACTGCACCATACTCCATGAACCGTACCCACCCTTCAATGAGAGAAAGAAAGAAAGAAAGACGTTCACTGAACGACCTGACTGGTGTTTTCTGCGGGGTCGAATTCAAAAAATCTTCTCACGAACCCAAGTCTTGATACAAATCTGGCACATGATGTCCTTCAGGACACATACACCGTATGCCACGACCGGCTGCAACCAGTGTCCCGACACAGGAAACGACAATTGGTCTGAATGACGCCGCACATTAAGTCCATGTCCCCCGGACGAAGGATGACCCAGTGCAAAGGCAGTAACAAGGAAACGACAAACTTTATTTTTAACTCTTTGCCCAGCGAAACAGACTGAATATATCGCAGCAAATTAGAAACATTCGTAAATACAGGGTATCCATAAAGTTACTATCTATTTTGTCACACTGTTTAAGTAAAAAATAAATAAAGACTTTATGGACACCATGTTTTACGACTTTCCCTTGTCAAGGTTGACAATGGGTGTGAGGGCTCAGTACAATCCAGCTGAACGTAAGTTTGTAATGGGTACATGATTTGCTCAGATGCTCACCCTAAAACTCTCTTTTTTCGTCAATCACCGTGACGTGTCAGAGAAAAGATATTTTTGTCAAAATATCTGGCAGTAGGAAAACACGAGATATATTCGTTCTTTTCCCTAGGGAATTTACTGCAAAGTGAAGAAGAGCAGCCTCAGCTGGAATTCAAGATCGGTTTATTAGATTATTGATGATAGCCGTTATGCTGTCTTGCGCAAGAATCATATTTAATGGACTAGACATATTTATGATTTATATCTATCGTTACACATGAAATATCGTTTGTTTTGTAAGATGAAGGTTGAGCAACAAAAAACAGTAAGTATTTGATCGAAATATAATTCATTTGACGCAATAACATTTTCCTAACGGCTCTCCGATGATAATATGCTATCAGTCGAAAGACTTTATGGTCAAGTCGCCTATTCTAGTAAAAGGAAAAATGACGGCTACGCTATTATTGGACCGTTTATTACGGAGATGAAGTTCAAAAAGCATAAAACGATACTCTGTAAGAGGAATATCGGGCGAATATGAAAAATGCTGCAAGATTTCATATCCTAATCTCTAAGCTTAGAAGATACCACGGATGATTTAATTCATTTTACATGGAATCCATTGTTCCACCTTTTCAACCCTTTTTTGCTGATCTCCAAACGTACTTGAAAGCCTTCTGCATATAGTCAAGATATGGGGAGTGGGACTTAGGCACAACACTTCTACCGAGCTAGGCGCCCAACCATTGCTGCTAAAAACCTTAAGATAACGAAATATGGTTGCTTCTGAAGTTCCAAAATCCCTACAAAGTGTTTGAACCGTTGTTCGTGGCCTCTTCTGTTGATAATTCTTCATCGTAAAGTTCTTCATTAACAGTTCTTGGGCCCCCTCAAAGTTCATTATTAATATTCGTATTTCTAGACCTAAACCTATTGGATAACTCTACACTGTAGAGTTCGCACTGCAGAAGAGCTCACTCCAAGTTTTGTTGACGTTATCAGCAGTTTGAGCAGCATTACGTCCGAATTTGAAATCGGAAATTTGTATAACTTGTTTGGTCGACACTATTGCTGTATAGAGCTCAGAAACTTCCAATAATAACGGTTTTTATCTTTATCTATATAGAGAGTGAAAAATACAATTACATCGGTAAACATTTTACTTTTACCATTATTCTCTAGGATGTGAAAAAATGCATGTGTAACAACATTATCTGATTTATATCTTTTGGAAATTAAATATTCCACCTCCGAAATATTGAAATCACTCTATGCTTTCCGACTAATACTTACCTATATCGCGGTAAGAACATTTTTAATCGTCTTATGAAACACATTTACATTTTAGACGAGCGAATTGACGGGTACGTTTCAAATACTGAGCAGTTTGAATTCAATGGAATTGAATTACTTAACTATAACTAATTATCAGGCAAACACCTGATGCCAACCAAGGAATGTTATTTATAAACTAAAAAACAGTTGGAGTTGGTTAATTATAACCAGTTATGTTAATAACATCAATTATTCCTTTTATTATTAATTAATTACTCGAAATTCATAAGAATTAATAGTTAACTGTAAGTTTGATTCTAGCACTGTAAATATCAAACACACGCATATATGTGTGTGTGTGTGTGTTTTATATGTGAATATTTACAAAAGTGGGTATGTGTTTGCATACATATATACTATATAAAATACCCCCAGGGGGTCCTAATAATGAGGTAAAATAAACCCAGGGATGCCTGAGAGGTGGAGAATGGGTGCCCTACACGAACAGATCCACTGTTAATAACCCTGACTACCAACGAGCAGACTATAAGTGCAGTCTGTATATGCAGCGATGTGTACAAGAACCCCAAAGGATTAAAAATCCATCTGACCAAGATGGGCTGCTTGGAGAAAGGATGGAGCAACGCACAATGTCAGTACTAGTTACGGCACGAAGTGAGACTGAGGAAGAGCTCAGCCCAGAGGCACCTTACAGTGCCACAAACTATTCACCATTGCAGACCAACAGAAAACCGACAGGTATTGTAGCCTGCTGCAAAAAAAAAGAGTCTGTCAGGCTCCAGTTCGATAAGGATGTAAACACGGCCCTTTAAACAATAGCCAAAGGGGATGTAGACCAAAGACTCCAGATAATGAGCACACACACCATCAGCATTGCTTCAGGGCTATTTGGCACCAAGGAGTATCAAACGGACAGCTGCAATGGAAAATCAAACCCAAATCGAAAAGAGCTAAAATTACTCAGAAGCCAGTATAACACAGCAAGTGAGAAAGAGAGGGCATCTTCGGTGGAACTTCGGGAATGGTAAAATAAAGGCTCGTCAGTCTTCGACACGCAGAGTAGCACAAGAAAATGTGCAAGGAAAACGCCTGCAAAAAAGTGCCTTCATTGATAATCCTTATGGATTCGTGAAGAAGTTGCCGGGGAAAAACGCAGAGGGTGCCTTTCATACTCTGCGGAGGAAGTTGAATGCTACGTCAGAAAGATATGCACATACAGCCTGGAGGGGTAAAACAATGGCCATTATGCAGGACTTGCATCCCCACCAGAACCTGGCATCATGTTGAAAATGAGCAAACTTACTCTAAAATAGGACAAGGAGGCCATGAAATAAGCCATCGTCAGCCCCTGGCCCAAAGGGGGGAGCTGTACAAAGACGGATGTCACAGCAGTGGAGATAGATAGAGGGCGTTTGGATTCCCAAGGGGCTGGTGGATTTGGCCCTGTCACGTTACAGAGAAAAATTCAGGACATTATTCTCAACAATTACAACAACTTCAGTCTTAAGGTGTCCTATGTAAATTTAACATCAGCGAAGCATCAGCGTAGCATCAGCTTGAAAAGGGCATTGTTATGGGTTGCACTATTTCTGTGGCACTATTTGCGTTAGCCATGAATATGCTGGTGAAGTCTGCAGACATTGAGAGCAGAGGGCCAAGGTCTAAATCTAGCATGAGACAACTTCTGATTAGAGCATTCATAGATGACCTGACTGTCACAACACCATCAGTGACTGGGTGCAGGTGGCTCCTTTGTAATCTTGAAAAGCCCATAGTATGAGCTAAAATGAGCTCCAAGTTGGGGAGTCCACATCTCTGATCCTCAAAAAAGATACAGTGACTGACAAGTTCACGTTTTCATTGGACGGCACCACGAATTGCATCCCGTACAGAAAAGCCAGTCAGGTGTCTCGGAACATTAAGGGACACAGAACTTCATCAATTCATAATTTTGGCACATTCTTTATATGATGACCTCCCCAATCACTCAAACCTATTCAACTAGTATCTAGCAGACGTACCAACTAGCCAGAAAACAGATTCCCTGAAACATGTTCCCAGTTATTGTCTGAGAGCCTTGGAGAGGGGCGGTATCATTGGCGATATGACCAGGTTCTTCAGGCAATGGCATTGCAATCAACTGTAACAGGTATCAGAACCCAACGGAACGGTCCATAACACTTGCCAGGGTAAGAAAAAAGCCCGAATCCGAGCCAAAAAAATAAATAAATAAATGAAATAAAAAATAAGATAAAACAAAAAACAAACGAAACAGAATGGACTGTTCGTAACAGCTGAAGATTGAAACTGCCTGGCCGACAATTAAAGTTCCAGAAACCATCGTGTCAACCAGACTCAGCCCAGACATGTTTTTGATGTCAGTAACGACTAAGCAGGTGGTGTACGTGTATATATATATATATATATATATATATATATATATATATATATATATATATATATATATGTGTGTGTGTGTGTGTGTGTGTGTGTGCATGTGTGTGTGTACGTATATACATATACGGGCATACTTATACTGATGGGCTAAAAGAACAAGAAGGACAGCAACTGTCTCGTAACTATTGAGCATGTCAGGGTCATAGGTCTAAAAACTGGTAAGACGGCATCGAGGACTTCACTTTAATGTGTTGAATGGCGCAGTTTTGGGCAAGTGACCGTAAAAGCTAGGAATAAAGTACTTTGTGCTGTTTTTTTTTACGATTAGGAGTATGGCCAATCTCAGGGTACGGGTACCCGATGCGCAATTTCTGTGTACTCATGCCTTTTCAGCTCTCCTACTGATTTGAATTCCTTTCCTCAGACGACACGGGTGTTGTGATTTGTAGCTCTTGAATTGTTCACCTATGACTTATTTTAATGATTTCGTAAATGGCTTTTCTTTCCAGTTTTGCTGAGCAGACTCCCCCCAAAATATTACAAGTTAGTCCGTGGGGATCACCTTTCTTAGCGAAAATTTCAAAGTTAAATCCTTTCCGTGCAATCTCATCAATTTTTCATGATCAATGCGAGATTCTCTGGATGATGAGTCAGTTTCTGCCAAAGATCACAGCCACTCACCTGAGACTCCCAGTCATACATACATACATACATACATAATACGATAGCTGATCCTAAGTCCGTCACCTGACAGGTAGTTAATAGCTGAAATTCGATTTGAATTTTCCACTGTATAATGTTCGATCAGTGTGAATAATATTCACCATTAAATTAAGAGTATTGACAATGGAGATTATGTGGAATGATAAATACTTGTTGTGAAGAGTGTTTTTTTTTTTTGCATAATACTGCAGACTTATTTATGTAGCCACACATGTACATTCATGCATACAGATATATGCATCGAAATCAGGACGGGAAGGGAGTGGTTCGTGAAAGAGGCAGTTGGGCTGGCTGAGGCAGTGTTGCAACACAAAATCGATTGATGCAACCCACCAGGGCTATTTGACCTCATACAAATCCAGACAATAATTTTCCGCCACCATGCTTTCAGAACATCTGTAAGTTGGATACTTTCTAGGCATCTAAACTCCTTCACAGACCCGATCAAAACCATGCCTTTTCTTTTTCACCGGTTCTAGTGATAATCTCTATACGTCTGACCCCTGTCAAGGTTAGCAATGCACTTAATACATTTTTACTGTTACTACTGCCATGGCAGGTAAAATTTTCATAGGAGAACTGTTTGCTCAACTATTCACTAGCCGGCTCTTTTCTTTGTCAAACATTGTGGCATACCAGTGAGGAAACATGTTTTGTCACGATATACGAAAATAAGAATAACAATTCAACGTTTTCCTGACGATACAAATGCTGGCAAATATATTACAATAGCAGTACAGAATTCTGTAAGTTGGATACTTTGTTAGTATCCCAACTCCTTAACAGATCCGATCGAAACGATACTTTTTCTCCTCGCTCTTCCACCGGTTCGAGTGATACTCTCCATGCGGGACGCGCTTTTCCAGGGACCCATACGGAACCTTGCGCAGTTTGAAGCTCTAGCTACACATTCTTCTGAGGACCTACCTTCAAAGGGACAGCGTTCGTTTTCTTTCGGCTTCTTCCTGCCCCAGCCCAACTTCGCCACACCCAGTACACGTTTGTTTTTGTTTTTTTTCTTTTTCCTTTTTGCTCCCCTTTTCCCGTTCCGGCGCCATCAGGAGTTGGAACCTTGTCAAATTAGCAATTAGGCGAATAGTTGAAAACGATCGACCTTTTTGGCTGGTAGGCTCTCCCCACTGGTTAGCCGGAGCATGCGGTCTTACGGAGAGTTTTGTGTCTGTCAATATTTGGATAAGCCTGTGATACGCTTGACGACGTTAGATGTTTAACAGCGGGGAAGGACAGCCCAGGCAAGCCACACGTCACTAGCTGGAAAAACGAGAAGGAACCCCGGATATTGATGGTTTTTAGGTCTAACACTTTTAATGTAAATACAGCAATCTGAGAAGGCTTTGTTGGTGGCAGAACAAGACAGGACAGAGACAGAGAAAGACAAAGACGGAACGAAGAAGAAGAGGATAATTAGTTTTATGGGAAATTAATTAATGAAACAGTTTAATGCAGGATTAAAGTTCTTTTTCATACTATTAGAATACGTCAAACAAAACTATCAACATAGGATTCCTCAGTTATCAATTGCATCTGCCTGGCCGGCTCTCTCTCTCTCTCTCTCTCTCTCTCTCCCTCTCTCTCTCTCTCTCTCTCTCTCTCTCTCTCTCTCTCTCTCTCTCTGTATATATATATATATATATATATATATATATATATATCACCCACAGGCTGCATCAATGGAGCTAGAGGGATGCATTTTGAATATTTATTTATAAATTTAGAAAATTGGTTATTTTGTTTTTTTGAAGATCTTTCTCCCCCAAATAAGTCTTTTCTTTTAGTGAGGGTTCAATGTAAAATGTAATTTAGTGCTTAATTAATCAATTATGTGGCATTCACGTTTGTCTTTTTTGAAAATTCGGATCTTTCAGTGTTCCCTGTCCTACAGAACGCGAGAGAAGTAACTTACTCATTGATCAACCCTTTTCCCATTTTTCACTTGATCATCCTCAACAAGGCATGTTGCCAAAAGACGTTGGTCATGTAACGGTTTCTATTGGACACATAGCGTAGTGGTTACAGAATCAGACAAAATTACTGCAAGTAATCTGGTGGTTCTAGGTTCAATCCCAGTGTGAGACAACAATAATACTACTAATGCTAAGAGGGGAGTACGGTCAATATACCCCCGTCGGTTAAATAAAGGGTTCGTGTTCGTTACTTCCCCACACCTACCAGATGATACTCGATGAAGGCTGTAGAGTACAACGGCCGAAACGTTGTATGAAAAACAACCAAGATGAGGATAGTCCGAATAATAATAGAAATGAGTTAATATATCTCTACGAATTTATTTCTATGTACAATACAAAAGTAGCTGTTATCATCTTCAGTTGGAATAAAAGTAGAGATGGAGACTGTCCCTTCAGCAAACAGGCTTGTCATTCTGTTTTTCTTTCCTTCATCCCAGCGTGACCGAAAAAACAAACAAACATTTACTTCAAGTTCTTTCAATGTTTCTTTTCATTCTTTCATTTTCTTCGTTTTCCTCTAATTTCTTTTTTCTTCTGGTTTTCTTTCTTTATAAATACAGAGGAAGCCGTTTATCATAATCATAGATAATGTTATCAAATGGTTACTGTCATCAGAATCTGTCGGTTTCAGACACATTCTTTTGAAAGAATGAAAAATGATTAAAACGTTAAAAAATGAACTTCATGTTAATTTTTTGTTTTATGAAATTGTTTATAACAATGAATTTATCACAAAAAATGTAAATTGTTCCAATTTTTAGAAAATTGTTTGCCGGCTATGGTTTTCGAAAAGAATATGTCTGAAAGTGATAGCAATAAGCGGCCCCCTCTGAATCGTACTTTTGTGTCCTTTCTTCATCTCCTTTAATCATTTCATTTGGCCCTTATGCAGTCTGTTTATCGGGTGCTATATGAAGAACTTCCTGATAAAGTCAAGATTAATCATCGATTTGTATACGGAGTTAATTTTATTACGAACCATTCACGTCTAAATATAATATTAATGGGTTTCCCTGCTACCTGTAAATACAGCGTTCTTTCTGTACAAAGCTAAGAAGCAAAAAACTTTTGGAGCTTTCCCAGATTAAAAGTGATTTCTCTCAGATTCACGCTCAACGTAACACCCTTACGAGCTATCTTGGGCTTTTCTGGTACCCTAGAATACGTCTTGCTAACGTATATACTAAATAGATAGAGATAAAGCATAGACACGTCTAATGGATATGGTAGCTTGAAGTAGAAGCGAAGTGGTGCAAAATGAAGTTCTGGAAAGCGAGGAATACCTGTATTCTTCCTGTTCCTTAGAATGTTCGTTCATACCTACGTATTTTATGCTTTCATAGTCTCTCAATATCTAATCGAGTCGGAGACAGGATATTATAATGTCTTGAACAATAACTTTGAATGAGGATGACACCCGAACAAAAGGTTGCAAGTTCGAATCCTACAGAACGCAGTTTCTATCAAATTCAGGATAACGATAACAAATGAATAAAAACCTTGATTAAGAATTTATAACGGCCTTAAGTTCCACACTTCTAATTACATTATTTCAAAAAATTATGGCTTTTGTGAAAAAAAAAATGAAGTTGAGAATGCAATGTAGGTAGTGATAGTCGGCCTAAATAATAATTTGAACCTGACGAAATAAAATCCTGACTTGTATTCATCCCATTACTGAACTAACAGTTCCAGTTTTTCTTCATTTTTTTAATCATCACCATAGAACAATTGTAGCGACCAAAGGTGACAAAGGGTTTTACCCTTTTTTATATGTAACGTGTTTGTGTTCCAATGCTCCTGGTCATATTGTTTTGTCTACATGCTTGAAAATTGGCATCATTACTTCTAAAAATGGATATGGGAATTTTCGGATAAAAAGCTTCTTTTTTTAAAATCCTTTCAGGGCCATATTTTGACGAGTTTATTAATAGAATCTAGATTCTCCAAGACCTAAATGTTTCTAGATGTTTTACTCTATTCTAGATGTTTCCCCAGTGGAAAATGTCAGTGATGTCATAAATAGAATTCATTCTGACCATATCTAGTTTTCGATTTTTTTTACATGACTTCAAATTTTGACGCTACTGTTGTTCAATAATTGACTGTGATGGCGAGTTTTCTTTTAATTCAAGTTCATTGTTGTGCCAAAAGTGTATAATAATCCTACACACGTGATTATATTATACATTCAGCTGATAATGAATCATTTTTATACAGTTTCATTTGAAATAAGTACTTATATTCAAAACATAAGTACCTGTACTTGAGACATAAGTACAGGGTGTTCCAAAAGAAACGTTGCACTTCACGTGTTTTTAGCATTTGTTAGTATACTGTTTCTTTAATCCTACGCGTAAGTACTTTGTGACCAAATTTATAATTATACAACTATATATTCAGTTTCAAGTCATTCACTGTGTGAATAAAAATAAATATAAAATCAAATAACTGCATATACGTATCTGTGGTTGCTTTTGCTTGATGTTATGTTGGGGCATTTCTATTTAAGAACAAAAAGAGTTATCTTAGCATTATCAGATCACCGTAGACCCACAAATGGCCCGACCAACCAGATTCTTCTTTCTTTGGGTGTGTATGTGCGTGTGTGTCCTCTTTATTTTTGAGGCTACAACTGCGCAATTTTGCATGAGTACACCACTAGGTACCACTGTTGTTGGGGTTTTTCTTTTGTTTTGGGGTTTGTTTTTTTTTGTTTGTTTTTTTTCAAAAAAGTGCTTTTGAGCGTTTCTATGGTCATTTTGGATCAACAATACCGAAATCTTGTGCAGGTTTTTTTTTTTTAGATAATTTTACATAAAAGATTTACTTTTTAAAGATGATTTTACGCAAAGTATCTATTTCTTTGAATATAATTTTAAATAGAATATCTAATTAGTTAAAGATAATTTTTTATATTTTTTTTGTAGACAATTAGTTCTGGTATATGTGCAGCCTTAGTGATTCACATGCGAAGCATAGATTCATTTATTTTGAAGTTTTTCGATTTATTAATTGCCAGGGGTACCTTTGCATTTAATATTTCCCTTTCCATCACCCTTATCTAGAGGTGGAAATTGGTTTTGGGACTAGGTATACAGTAAGGCAGTGTTTTGGGAACTAAGTATACGGTGATGTCTCCATTGTAGACATAGGACATACAAAAATATGGAAATGGGGAAGTAGGTAGACGCCGGACCCCGCATTTCCCCCATTTCGACCATTGCCCTTAATTCTATCTAACAACTTTTGGTTCTTTTTCAGCTACAGACAAATCCGTGGTCAAGCAATCCAGTTGGGCCAGGGCAGTATGCAGCAATGTCAGGGTCGTGCATGGCCCCACACACCAATCTCCCGAGCTTCATGGGACTCGCCAACCCCAACCACTTGCAGCCTGCTCCTCACCAAACCCCAACATCGGCCACTCCCTTACCCACAGCACAAGGGACGGCTTCCATGGTACTAAGCACTGGTGTTCAACCAGGTAGTGTCCCCAGTGCTGGTTTAGACCCTTGCCACGATACAGAACGACGAAGTTCCAGTATTGCTTCGCTGAGATTGAAAGCACGTGAACACAGTGCCGCCATGGGTATTCTCAGCGTCTATGGTAAATCCTGAGGTTTCCAACGAGCTGTAAATACCCGAGAAGCATTTCAGTCACGCTGGTATTATCTTACCTAAAACGGCACGTCGGCTCAGTTGCTGATGCTTTGAAAATGATGAGAATTAATTCAGTGGAACTTTCGACTGATTATAACCTTCGATGTAACGGATTTCACTTGTACAAGAAATGGACCGATTGCAGCTGACATGGGGTACGGAATATCTGGCAGCACCAAGTGATCGATCTTAACTCTAAGTGGATATGTTTATAATAGTAAAATAAGTCGGAGAACCGGCGTCTGATGGACTTTGGAGTCGTCTTCGGAATCTGAATTTCTTCGCGATTCGACCCTTGTTACAACCAGCATATCCACTGCCCGGGCGTATTGATACATTTGAACGTTAAACATTACCCGATTTCAACTTCTGGATTGGATTGTGTAATAGGTCGAATTCAGTCACAAAATATGAGCTTTCATAGTTGAACGCCATGATTTTAGGTAACATAATACCGTACGTCGTTCATTGGACATCACGTGTCTATTAAGGTAGTAACATACCGTTACTACAAAGAGTTTTTACTCCCTCAGCGTTATTCACAAAACACCTTCGCTGGAAATCAAGTACCTGATCACATATGACCGACCAATCCAATACAGCTGTCGTTGGTCTCCCTACGAATCGTACCCAAGTGACAAAAAGCAGAAGTTCATATGTCAGTTTAAATATCCTAATGGATATATATATTTATTATTTTCACGAATCAAGTGACACAACACAGAAATGAAAGAGAAATAAATGTTCTTGAACTTGAAAGTTTCGATAATACTCAAGTGTAAATATTCAAGATGTAAACAAATGCTACAATGAATTATGTTACGAGACAAGCTTAAGTGACTTCTGTCTGAAATTTTAAAATGAGTTGTTTTTATTATTATACGAAGATTCTTTTGTACCCACTTCTGCATCTTTGTTGGTTTTTTATAACAAGAATCATGCTACTGCACCCTTCGTGCAAAACACCTACCCAGATAGGCATCGACGGAAGATGATCTATATCAAGGATACCCCCAAAGAAATTATTACCTGGTAAGCATAATACCGGCAACCACGCAAGGACATTGGAATCAGGTATAGCTGACTATAATTGGAGTGAAAAAGGGTTGCACTACATGTTATGAAACGAAGTAAGAAAAAAAATAGACAAAGAAGATTATTTTAAAAAATGAGGCAATCGCCTGTGCTCAAATAATGCAATCAGAAGGCTGAGCATAAACATTAACACCACACTAGAGTCTCTAATGATAAACAACATACATTAGTTTAAGGCTTCAAAATGCCGCTACGAGAGTGTAATAAGAAAAATTAAGAAGGGTGGAAGGGTACAGCGGTCGAAACATTGTTATAAAATCAGCAAAAATGAAGAGGCTGGTCCGAAAGGATCGTTGTTTAAAAGCTGGAGTAACTTCGCCATTTTGATCTCCATAACGCAGGTATACACAGAAAGAAGCCGCTCGTTGTAATCACTTTGGGATAAAAACAGCCGGATAATATCAAGGGGGTGGTATATAGAAGAAGCAGTTTACTGTGATAACTTTAAATGGAGTTTTGGGGACCGATTGATTTCGATAACAATAACTGTTTGATAACATTATCCATCATTACAAAAAGCGACTTACTCTATATAAGCTACAGTGATACTTGAATTGGCTGATTTTTTTAATATTTGAGCCATTTTATATTCAAATTCCACCTGATTTCAGTGTTGGAAATATGCAATCGCACAATTTCCATTCAAGGACTTCGTCAGTATCACTCTGTTACTTAGGGTGCCCTGCTATGCCACTGATATTAGCCTCCAAGGAAACGATTTCGCAGATACGAATTAGGTCGTCGGTCTTCATATTTCTCTTTTCCCCCAAACGATTTTTTCAGAGCAAATTTTTTTTAATTATTGAAAATACCTCACAAAACTAAAGGATGGAAATGTTTCCGGAAAACTTGCTTGTAAATAATCAATATTTGATTCTCTTAAAATTCTGTAACCTATTGTAAGATCATTGGGGCACCACAGATGATTTCATCAAGGGTGAATCAAGGACGAAATAGCCTGAAGGAGCCCTTCCCTCTTCAGACCGGTTTGAAGTGTGCTAACCATAGTTAGACAGCCCAATAAGTATTTCTATTTACCCATAGCTAGGCGTGGATTCATGCCTTTCTCAAGAGCATTGATACAGATTGAGCACATGTTTTTCGGGATTATTTTCTTCCTTGATGTTTTAAAGATATCTGGCCTGCAAGGATTTTTCACTCACAAAACTAGCATTACAAAAGACATATGAAATAAATAACCGGAGAGAATGGTGCAAATAAGGTAAATAAATTTTACTTGAGTTAAAAGCCGTCATTACTGTTTCCTATACTACTTCCTCGATTGATTCACACCGAATCCCGACTACCTTGATTTTTCAAATGATCGTTTCTTAATGAATTTATTGATTCTTGACTACGATGTAAGTTGACAGTTATGTAAACGGAATCAATTTCATGTCGAGATCAGATTAATGACGTTTGTATGATATCGAGTGACCCAAAGAGAGAGTGGTTAGAAGAGATAGACTGTGTTTGTAACAAAGAAAGAAAACTGTTAATAAGAGGGGTGGGTAATAAGAGAGAGAGAGAGAAAGCGTTGGTAGAAATTGAAAGATACGATATAGAGAGTGGGCAAAGAAAGAGCTATATCTTTTTACGTCACACTACATCATAATCCTTTCTAAAAATCAATTATCGAGATAAAAAAAAGGAATTTCAAGAAAAAAGTGAGAAAGAAAGAAGGTAGACTATATATATATATATATATATATATATATATATATATATATATATATATATATATATATGTATATATATATATATATATATATGTATATATATATATATATATATATATATATATATATATATATATATATATATACATATATATATATATATATTCAATTGACAATATATTATGTTGCATTTCGGGCGATATATTTCATTTCACTTTTTGATGCACTGATAATTCATTTTGCAGAGAATTACTTGAAAACTATACTGGAAAGAAGTAACTTCATTGCAGAAAAAAGTGTTGACAAATGTCAAATATTGTTAAATAGTGTCAAAAATTGTGTATACAACGTCACAGTTTTTTAACAAGTCCGTTTCTTTTTCTTATCGTTTTTTTCAAATAATGGACTTATTCCACTTACTAAGTTACTTGAAAATGAAGGGAACAAAAATTGAATTCATGTACAAATGACATTGATTAAAGCATTGATTAGAGCAGTGTCCGTTCCATAGGGGTATATTCAAAAAAGGCAGGACTTTATGGCGTGTGGAACAGCCTGCCATAATTGTCAGGTAAGATAATTTGCTCTCAAAACTACAGCTTCGAAATTTTTCGGTTCTTTTTCTTCGGTGTTGCCAATTGGATATTTCCAATCACAATTTAGATAATTCTTAGAATTAGAAGTCAAGGATTATTAAATTTCTCGAGAGCCGTTGATCTAAAAAAAACTTCAAACTTGGAAAGTGAATGTCAACTTCCAAAAATGGCTTGTTGTCGAGTAATCGCGATACATGGAGAGAGAGAGGCAGAGAGAGAGAGGGGGGGTAGAAAGGCACAGACAAATGTCTTCAGTTGTAGTTAGATAAGGTAATCTGCACGATTCATATTTAAATATTGGCCTAATCTGGCACAAGGTCGTTATGACAATCGAACTCAATATACTTGTAAAATCTTCAATATTATCCTGCTGACCATTACTCAACGTCAGATGCACTATGTGGATGTTAAATAAGTTTAGCTCACTCAGGACCAGGGCTGCAACATTTGAGCACCCAGTGATGTACGAACTTGCGACGTAAACAATGGTCAGCAAAACTAGTTTGTTGAACATTATTCTACAGTTCCACGATATTTGGTCTTGCAATTTCTTTTTCATACAGGGTGTACCTCTCTAATTTGGCGCTCTCTGGCGTGACAATTCTCATGGACCGGCAGTTTTTGAATCTACCGCCATTTTCTTGGTCTGTCCTTTGAATTCTTCAATTCGGGTCAAACTCCCTTGTTTCGTTAGGATCTAAAAGGTAAACAGAACAGAATTCATTTCTCAATGCAATATTATTCCAAAACCACACGTTCCATTTCAACCCCTGTATTAGTAGTATCTGCAAATGGGATTAGGAAGGTTTAGCATAACCAGTCCACCTGAGTTGGGCTTTAGGAGTGGGAGTGATTTTTTTGCGTACGTCACTGTGTCACTGTTATTCGTGCAAGGCGTCATTGGTTCTCGGTCCTACCATCTATCATTGTTGTTACATACGAAAATCAAGTCAAAACTCAATGGTAGGAGTTCGAAAATAAGGGAAAGTAGTTCAACAGCTAAAAGAGTCGAAACAGTTACGTATTGCCAGAGGTTGCTGTTTGAATGCTGATTTTCTAGACAGACAAGTAGGACCCTCCACTGGGAAAAATAAGCCTATCACAAATTTCTCCCTTTCATTTGATCGTGTAACTCACTAACCTTTTTTTTTTTTAATTAATAAGACACAATCTTGAACATTTTTATATATTTTGAGATGATAGCAAGATATAGAAATTATCAATTCGAAGATATTCAGTCTTATGAAAAATTTAAACCAATAATGTGTCGGTAAACCATTACATTCTTCGTCAACCTTGAGTGGGGGCAACTACTTTTAGGATAACCGAAGGCTGACTTTTCATTCAACCCGTATCTTTTGGGATAGATGTCTACTTAACCCTTCCTCCAGTTCACCTTGGCACTGGGCTTCAGGGCTTTCCCCAAAATTACGCATCAGAAGGCAAAAGTAGAGGTGCTCCAAAACCAAGAAAATCTTTTTTTTATCGTAAAAGATAATATAACTTTGACAACGACTTGCGAAGATTACTTATATAAAATTCCAGCATCGGTTATTTTCACTGGTGAATAGTATTATCTCCGTACTTAGGTCCCCACCTTAGGGTCATTGCAATTCGGCTATAAAGTATACAAAATTTATTTTCCTGACAGAATATTTTTTCACATCGAGGGATTTTCTTATTTTCAGTGTTTTAACTGTAGTGTCTATGGATTCGAGAAAAGTCAACGACAACCGAAAATCTTTTAGGATGTTGTTGTTTGTGTTATTAACACAATGTTTTGGTGGATTCATTCTACAGCCTTCTTCAGGTGTAATATCTAAATATGATGGTGGTAAACAGAATATTCGAATGGTAGCTACGTTATAAGATAGGATTCACAAACAACAAGGAGGGGTTCAATCGTCCGAGAAAATCTTTTAAAGTTTCAAATCTAAATGATTTATTCATTTTTCCATCTGTAAATGGAACGTCCTACTGTCTTAAACACAAGGCAAGCATTCCCTGGCGCTTGGTACCCCAGGCGACAGATCATGTTGTGGGTACGTAGGTTTGGCACTGACTGAATATCCAAGAGAGTTTTACGATCGTCTTTTATTGCGACATTTTTAGAGTGAAAATCAATGTCATTTTTTATTCGAACATACCAAACCAATAATTTGTCAGCCTTAGTTATCTTCATAAATTAATTTATATAACCAGTAATTTCAGAGTAGGATTTATTAAAGATGATACGCCCTAACCACCATTCACTCTTACGATTACATTGAACGACGGTTCACTGTTATTGTATATATATTCATTTTTTTACTATGTACTATCAAGTGATGTGCTAAAGGTAGACCAGAAAGAAAAAAAAATTAATTCACGTAAAATTGTGATTTCAGAGAGAATTCTTACCACTCAATACAAATATCAAAGCATATACTCTTTCATACATACACAAACACACACGTGTATATATAATCTCCTCTCTCTTTATATATATATATATATATATATATATATATATATATATATATATATATATATAGAGAGAGAGAGAGAGAGAGAGAGAGAGAGAGAGAGAGAGAGAGAGAGAGAAGGAGAGAAAGAGAGAGAGAGACTCTGGGGGAGAAAGTATTAGAGAAAGAGAGAGAAACGTGCAGACAGGCGAAGATCAGAGGCAGTGATGAATACATCTTATAATTTGAAATAAATGATTGATATTGTTTCTGACATGACTTTTGGGTGGCATTTCTGTCGGGTTTGCCTTGTTAACGCCCCGGCCTTGACACTCGAAAGGTCTGGTCTCCTGAGACCCTGCTGCCACTATCTCAGGCCGTGCCAAAACACTGACCTGAACATTGGCTTTTGTTCAACACAAGGCAATGTTCGAAGTGTGCGGTCAGTGACCTTTCCCCACGAGATGACAGTAAAAACAAAACATATAATCATATTAAGGATGCTACTTAAAAGGTTTAGCCACCGTTTCGCCAGTGTTGTATAAGCGAAACATCAAAAAATTTGAACAGACATTATTTTTTTTCGTATTGATCAAAAAGCTTGGCCAGGTGACTAATTTTATCAAAAAAAAAAAAAAAAAAAAAGACACCAGCAACGTTAGCTAGCGCTACCCGGGATTAAAATCTTCCATTTTTACCTGTACAGCAATACCTTGACATGTGTAGTTTGGATAAGTTCGGGTTTTGATGTTGTGTTTAAGGTATTCGCTGTACAAAATAATGTAATTAGATGTAGGCTGAAAAAATCACATTAAGTTATAACACCTTGAACAGTGTGCTTTCAAACCGTAAGGAACATTTCCAGATGAATTAACCGCACATCCCGTACTTTTAATCTATGATTACTCTACATCCAAGGTGTTTTTGTTTGCGTCATTTCAGTGAAATAAAGGTAACTTCTTGGTTTGGTAAATTCATTGCAAGATAATTGCATCACGAGCCAATATATCGTCAGTAAATATCATTGCCGCGTACTTTTCCATTGGCACTTTTTCGTTGTTGATGTATTCTATCGCGATGTGATTATCCGATCATGAATTCACCGGGCGATGAAATCAGAAGAGGTGTGATTACCCAACGATGAAGTTACCGGGAGATGAAATCACAAGAGACGTAATTACCAGCGATGAATTAACCAAGCACGGTAATAAAGAAGTGAGAGATTATTGCTTGACTCTTGTCTTAACAGTCTTAATCAATTTAAAAACAAAAGATTTCGACCCAATTGAAAGTCTTAAAATACCATGACAAAAACAAAGCCATTTTGGACAAAATAATGATAGATATTAGGATTTATTTTTCGTCACCAAAGGCATCAACAGTCTCAAAATACTGCAAACTATTATAATCCGTCGATGTAATCATTCGTTTACTACACATTTATAGAGTCTCTACGCAGACTTTTAATCATTGGCCGAACAATATCAAGTATTTTTGTTTTCCTGGTATCTTTATTCCTTTCTGTGAATGTTAATTTGCATTGTTTGAATCGTTCTTCCTTCTCTTGTCATTCGTCTCAAAATCATACACCAACCAAATTAAATCGATTTAGCATCTTACCTACCTATACTTATTTACTTACTTTTACTTACTCTCTCTCTCTCTCTCTCTCTCTCTGTACATATGTAAACACACACACACACACATATATATGTATATATATATATATATATATATATATATATATATATATATATATATATATATATATATATATATATATATACATACACGAGGTGCTATCAAGAAGTTCTGGGAATTTGAACAGCGTACATAGTTTTGTTGCTACTCTTCATGAACAGAAATTAGGCTTTGTGAGCCATTTTGAGAACTGCAGGCTAGCTTAACCCCCTATCTACTGTCCCCATGTCCTCCTAACACCACAGCCTCTGACAACTCAGCCTAACATACTATAATAACAATTTTGGGGGTCTGGAAATGCTAAAATAACTTTTTTGAATTAATGGTAATTTCGTCCTCGCCTTACTCCATCTCAGCTTACGGGAGGTTTTTATAGGAACGCTCTATTTCCTGATATCGGGGGAAGTCTGTTTTCTGATTTATTTTATCATTTCCCAATTTTTGTTCTCCAGATGAAAATTGAGATCTTTTTGTCGCCTGTTTTAACTTTTGAAACAGTTCGAAATGATCATTCATTCCTTTATAGATTCAACTTTTCACTGGTAAACTGGTGAGAACCAACCTTTTTCGATATAATGTACAAAGGAGAGCTGGAGGTTTGCAACATTCAACTCTAACTTTATTGAACGAGCTTTCTCCTTAGCAGATGTTCTGACAACAGATATATTTCAGCTTGACACGCCACTTTCAATGTACAGCCGACTAATGCTTGGTATGCGTTCAGATTTTTCTTAAATCCACCATAGATTTAATTTTTACCTGGTAAATTGGTGAGAACCGATGTTTTTGGAGTACTTGTATTAAATGAATTCATTTTAAGCGACCGAGTAAATATAAAGTCTTCAGCAAGAAAAAAATTAGCTTATATGAAGGAATGAAAGAAAAAAAATCAAATCAAGTAATATATATATAAATAAAAAATTTTTTTTAAAAAGATGAAAATGAAAAAAAAATTAAAAAGGATCCAAGCCGTAAAAAATGGCAGACGGTTGAATGTTGATTGGGTAGGGACGGAAGTGTCGGCAGCGAAACCTTGAACTTCCGGTTGTTAGAGATAAATGCTAATTGCTTTATCAGCGAAAGATTTCTGCTAGGTGTGGGTGGGAGGCCTGGTCCTGAGAAACAAAACGAAAAACCCTCTAAAACTTTACCCCTGTCGTCTTCGTATTTTCTTCTTCATTTGTTCTGTGAATGTGTGTGTGTGTGTGTGTGTGTGTGTGTGTGTGCATAGACTCGGGGATGGAATGCCATTTGGTTAATTCATTGGCACTGAATCTTGTAGAATTTTTTTTCTGTTTTGGGGACGTCCTTCGAAAAAAAAAAAGAAATTTAAAAAATAGGAATTCTTGGTACAAGCATTCAGATTTATTTGCACCCCTTGTCCCCTGGTAATCTGCCACGCCATGCTTGTGAGGTTGTCCAGACACAGCAGGGGTTTCTGCTGAGAACTGGGATCTGAGTACAAGGCCAGACTTGAAAATTAAGGAATCGAGGCAAAGTCTGGGTATCGAATTAATTGACATTAGCGCCTCTGTTTACATCCCAATAATCACAGACTTCCATTTGACGCCAAAGACGTGTCAGTCTCCGTGGGTTCTTCTACAGACTGACCCTTATGCCATTGCTACTGCTGTTGGTATGATTCACCGTGGAGTAGGGTTTGGCAAGTTGGTCTTACAGACCATTACTGGGTGTCCCACGCTTGTGGACAGTTGCCGTAATAAGCTAAGCTTAGTGAAGATCGTAATGACGACACCGTGTTGTTGATGATACTGAATAGAAAGAAAAAGAAAGAGGGAATGAAAAATATGAAATAGGGAAAAAGAAGAGAAAGAAAGTGACGTGGAGTGATAAAGAAAGAAAGGAAAAAGAGAGAGAAAGTGTGAAAAAAAAGAAGGAAAAGAAGAGAGAAAAGTGAAAGAAGCGTAGATGAAGGAGACATTTAATATGATGCTGTTAATACAAGAGACGAAAATGTTCATGAAAAGTTTAACTGGACACGATGAATAACTCTTGCAAATTGAATGAGATTTCTTAGTTTATTTTGACGTTTAACCAGTTCATCGTGGCTTTTTCAGAAAAAATGTGATCGAAATACAAAAACCTGTTTGGTATATAGAGTCGATGTCTGGTTGTGCGTGCGTTTAGTGATTACTAATTAAATTAAGTGGATGATAAGTGTTCTAGATTGTAGCGATTCGGATGATGTGTCTTAAAAGCGGAGGGTTTATTTTTCAAGTGTTTAATATGTCTATTGGCGTCCGTCTCTTTGGTAACGTAATAACAAACTAATCGCTATACCTGCCCACAAACTATACATATCATATGATGGCCCCCACCCTGAACACAAACGATAATACACATACGCTTTAGCGACCAGAAAGAAAGACTCAAGGGGAAGAGATAAATATGGAAAGAGAGAAAAATATAGAGAGATGATGAAAATAGGAGAGAAATAAAGAAATAGAGTAGAATAAACAGAAAGAAAAACAGACGAAAGAAAGAAAGAAAGAAAAGAAGAAAAGAGACAGACAGACAGATAAAAAAAAGAGAGAGGCAGTAAGATAAGGCATCGCCCCTTAGTTCAACATTGATTTGGGGTCCGATGATAAAAATGTATTCATTATCAGTTTTGCCCATCTTTTTTCATTGTTTTTTTTTATCTCAACATTCAAGACCGGCCAACTCCCCGACTGCTTAAGCGAAAAGCAAAAAATCGGAATAAAGACTTGGTTTCTAACGAGACTTGCACTCTCATCTCACGAGATCGTTTTATATGGACAACACCTTCTCTAATGAGGTCATGGAAACTTCATAGCTAGGCAGAGCTCGTATCTATAGTCACTATGTCACCACTTCTTTCAAATCATATTCTCTCCTCATTTTGATAGTACAATATTATTTGTTGTTTCCATTGCGTAAGAATATTCTTGATATTATTAATTATTGCTGTTCAAGGACTTTTGAAAACAATGCAAAATACGTTTATAAAAAACCCAGAAACGTATCATTTTTGTCGTAATAATCTTTGTCGTAAGTGATAATCGTAATATACAGGTCTGGTTTGTTACTCAGTGGAAACTGTCACATCTTTTGGCTGAGAATGATGAATTAAAAAGAAATTGAAAAAAGAGATGATCAATGAATAAGTGACATGTCTCATACAGCCTTCGCTGTTTAGCTCAATGTCAAGAGTATCGCTCCGTTGGAGTGGCTACCGTATGGTGGCTGGTTCGATTTCAGCAGCAGCAGCAGCCCCATTTTCTTTTATTGTTTATTCTAATTACGTTGTATTGTCCAAGTGATACATTAACCGTGTAATGACAGGTAATCAAATAAGAGTTTCTGTATAATATAACGCAATTTATTATAGGCAAAGCTCCTGATAGTGGACTTTGGTTCCACATGAAACCTTTAACCCCTAAAAGCACATACTCGCACAGCACACACAACTGAAGATGGGAATACACCCAAAAACATGTCTGGACCTTTAACAACAACAAAAAAAAAATCTACGGATAAATGAATCTTACCTCAAAATACATTACTCCCGAGTCTGTCTCACTCTTTACAGTTCATATTATATATATATATATATATATATATATATATATATATATATATATATATATATATATATATATATATATATATGATCAGAAGAGACAGATTCGACAGCCTGTCATAGAAATCATCGTGGACTGTGCTGATTATGTGTACTGCTGCATTAAGATGGAAACATTATATCAAAAGCCTGAAGCTCATCTTTAATCACTCCACCGATTAACCCTTAACTCAACAAGAAAACAATTCATGTTTCACATAGTCCATCAACTCTTGTGGTTCTACACATTTGGGTCTGCCGCCATTAGTTTGTGGATCTGCCATTTTGGCATATCAATTTTTTGTTTCAAAACGTGGTTTAATCGGTTATCCAACGGTACGTATATCCATTCGTTGAACTGAATGTCTAAAAATCTAACTACATTTGAAACCGAATCGAAAGACTCTAAATTCGACAATTTTCAATGTTTACCTTAGCATAAAATCAGACATTTCGATTCAATAATTTTTCTAAATCTTTATAGTCACTTTTAATTCAATATAACTATTTAAAAAGCGCAAGCCATCACTATTAATTTTTATTTACTATAAGAAGATTTATATTCTATAAAGGATATATCATCCTTTTTTCCATTCAATTGAAAAAAAAATCGTTAAGAATCGAAAAAAAATATATACTTAGAAGTCAATTCCTCTTTTCAGATATTTTCTGTGGATCTGCGATGGCAAGGTTCCGAATTTGCTGAATTAAACAGGTACAAATATATCTATCCGATCATTGTGGTCATTCTTATTTCTGATCAAAATAATTAAACATTTTAACAACTGTGAAGATGTTTTCTTCTCATTTTAGCTTATTTCAAATATGTTCTGCGTGTTAAGTGACTGGGTTTGGTAAGTATTTCCTACAACGCCAGTGGTCAATCTTGGAATCCATGTAAAGCCGGGATTTTGAACAAGGATTCTCAGTGAAGGTCGCCTCTCTCCGCGAGGAACATTGGTGCAACACGAACTTACTACACCCCTGCCTTCCCCTAAAATTTGATCCAGTGTCAGACTAAGCTAAGCTTTGGAAAAGCTATATTTTTTACATAGTTTTTTTTTTTTCAACTGTTTTGGTTGAATTGCGATTGAAAAAAGCCTGCTTCTAATTGGAATATGAATAATAAGGACAGATCCAGAATTTTGTTCAGGAGGTCCAAATGGGGAAAAATATCTTTACAAATAGAGAAAAAAATCTTCCATCATAAGTAAGAAATATGTAAGGAAGTAAGTAATATGTAATCCGGTATTTTCAACGGCGATGTAAGTTCAAAGAACGGCCGAGATTTTATGTTATTCGAATCGGTTAAAATCGTTCATAAAGAATTGAGTGACCCGAAGAGAGAGTAGTTATAGAGAGACAGCGTTTCAAAAAAAAAAAAAGCTATCATCTTAATAAATGGAAAATGATAAGAAAGAGATAACGTTGGCGAGAATAGAATGATATGATAAAGATAGTGAACAGAAAAAGATGAGGGGAAATTTTTTACGTCAAACTACGTCATATCAATCCATTTTTAAGAATCAACGCTCGATATTAAAAATATAATACAAGAAAGAAAGCACACTTAACAGTAACGTATAAACTCCACACACACACACACACACATACATACATATACATATATATATATATATATATATATATATATATATATATATATATATATATATATATATTCCTTTGCTAATGAGTCATATAGCATTTTGGACGATATTTTTCGTTTCATTCTTGATTCAATAATTATCTATTTTTGTTTCAGGCGTTTTAACAGAGATTAAGTTGAAAAATCCATTACAAACGAATATTATCATTATTATTATTATTATCATTATCATTATTATCATTATTATTACTATCATTATTATTATCATTATTATTATTATTATTATCATCATCATCATCATCATTATTATAGAAACAAATGCTGCCAAAATCTGTCAAAAATTGTATATACAACTTTGCAGTTTGTTTTTTTTTTTTTTATCAAAATCTGTTTTTCCCTACGCTTCAGTCGTAGCTTTTTAGCACCAGAATCGATTTAAAAAAAGTGGGGTTTTCAAAAGACCAACCAAAAGAATTTACCACAGGAACCAATTATTAAAAGACTCATAAAATAGGATCGAAGACATCTTACTTGTATTAGAGGAAAAACTAAATATTTTTCTTTAGTTTTTAAGGTCAATTAGTGTTTACTTTGGATTATCATTACAAAAAATTTCTCTATTTCAATATTTAAGAAAAACGTTTTGCTCCAGCCGGGAGGGGCCAGATAACCTGACCTTCCACCCGCTGGATCCACATTAATATTGATTATATAATTGCCAACCAAGCAGTTACAATTGTCTCGGGGGTTATCAGTGTTATATGTCTGAGATGGTTAAGGGGACGTAAGTACGGGAGCATTAGGGAAGTTATTTCCCTTACCTCGTTATCATGTCTCCAGTGAACGGAGAATCAAGAGTGGAGATTTGGCCTAGCGTTTAACAAAACAGAAAATGGAATCGTCGAAATAAGTTCAAATCCCAGCTTAGGTAGTTTGCTTTTAGTTCACCTTAATACCCCTGGAAAAGGCATGAATTCATCTCTTACATTAGGTCGGTTTAGGTATCGTTCTTTGTAGCTGATAACATGCAACCTAATTCAACCTGTAGCATATTACTTGGAGAGGAAATGAGCATCGCCAAGTAGCTCTAAATTCCCTGTGAGATGCTTTAAAGATGTCAGTATGAAATTCCAACAGTCTACTAGGTCATGGGATAATAGAATTTTTGAATTGGATTCGAGAATTGAAAAGTTGTAAAAAGTGCTGACACCCCACCGTAGTGTAATGGTTAGCAAGCTGCTGCGGTGAGTTCGATCCTCACTAAGTAAGCCTCACTAGTTGTACTAAAATAATCTTCCTGAATATCAAGAATATTGTGTGGCTATTGGGATTCCAGCAGTTAAAATCTCTCGATCAGAAGTCTCTAATAATCGGAAATTGAAAAAAAATGGACGTTCTCAAAAAATGATTAACCTGGTTAAAACGTTTTTGTTCTTTTGTCGGTGGCACTTAGTCGATTAAATGAAACACTTAAAAAGGAATGCATCAATATGATTGGTCAATATCGAATCATCGTAGCCCTCTAAGTCGCCCGATTAACCAGCCTGGAAGGCAAAAGATTTTTCTCTCTTTGCTTTTGTGTGTGTGTGTGTGTGTGTGTGTGTGTGTGTGTGCGCGCGCTCCCGATCACATTTTGGGGGCTACAACCTTGAAAATTTGCATGAGTTCGCTACTAGATATCATTTTAAAAAAAATTTTTTTTTTAAGGTGCTTTTTTTTGTCTCTATGGTCATTTTGAACCAACAATACCCAAATTTTGTGCTGGTATTTTTTAGATAATTTTAGAGAGAATATTTATTCATTTAGATCATTCCAGATAAAAGATCTTTTCGTGCAATAATCATGTAGATAATTTTGTATAATTCTTTAGATAATGTATTCTGGTACACCCACGGGCTACTGTAAGGTACTTCCTTAACTCTATGAATAAGATAGATTTATTCCTATCTCTTTCCTAGTTGCTTTAACTTTGTCTTAATCGCAATAATTTTCAATTGACCCCCCCCTACTTTTGACTACTTAAATGGGAAGCATGTTCAATTGACAAAGAGGCAGGATATTTGAATAGCCACTCTAAGGGATGGTCAACTGGTCAAATACTGTTTCAATTTTTTTTTCTTCCTCCCCCTCTTTACCCAGAGGAAGATTATGTTGCATCTATCTCGCAAGTTGGTTTCAAACTATGTCAGTTGGAAATACACAACTACCTGAGCTGACAATCGAACCCTGTATGTGAGACCATATAATAATGGTTCCTATCGGGGTTGACAATGGGTAAATCAGCTTTTCACTCTCACTACTAATTAGGCAAGTCGGATAAATATGAGTGCTTTGCTCCAGTTTTCACTCACCTAACCTCTTCTTCGTAAAACATCGTAACAAAGCAGCGACATTTTTTGAAGATTGGATAAGACACGGGAGTGAGTGTGGATTCATATCTTTCCCAGACACATTAATGTCGATTGAATGAAGACAGCAAAGAGGTCTTCGCATGAACTTCAGCAAGACAGATGCCATACACAACAAAATATGTTCAGAATAAAGACACAACGATAAAAAATCGAAAACGCTGAAATAAAGAAAGCGGACCACTACATTCAGGGACGACGAATATTCACGAAATCCTCAAAAGAAGAAGAAATCAAGTGAAAAACCACTAGGTTAACAAGTTTTTGGTAAAACCAGGTCAACCTTCAAAAAGAAGAAAATTCGATTAGTTCTAAAAAGAAAGGTATACAACTAATTCATCCTCAAACTGATAACCATGCAACGTGCACTGGAGAGAATTATGCTCAACATCATATTGAGAGATCACAAGACAGCACAGTATATTAGGAAACAAACAGAAGTCAGAGATATCACAGGAACTACTGAAAAAATCGAATGACAATTGGCTGGTCATCTTGCAAGTGCGTCAGACAACTTTTGGACATCACGACTCGCAACGCGGATCCCCAAAGACCATATACGAAAGTGTGATCGGCAGAAAACATGGCCCGACGAACTAAAAAAATCAGAAAGTATTGGTTCCCCGCCCATGATAGCGAGGTCTTGTGAATCTTGTGGAAGGTCTATCTCGATCGACGGACGCTATAAGGTTGCTGCTGATGATGATGATGTTGATGATGAACTCAAGCAAAATCAGCCGAAATTCGATCTCAGTTGGATGATTCTGTTTACTGTACTAATAGGCAATATATTATCCCGCATCTCCTCTGCAGGAAAGAAATATACCGACCGGCTAACCATTCTGTTCGACGCTTTTCTCTTTCTGTACAGATTGTACATCTGAAGAAGACTGGAAAAGGCTAGATCATCCTAAACGTTGTAATACCAACAAAAGCAATGCAAAAAATGAGTTGAATACTCCGAGCTAGTCTTGGAATGATGATGACTCATCTAAAAATCACAAAAGGTTTCTTTTCACACCTGAAGGTGACCATAGAATGCATTAGCTGAAATGTTCCGGCAACAGGAATAAAAAAAATTTAAATTTAAATTTAAAAAAAAAACAAGAAACAAAAGTTCAATGAGGCGTCCCTGATGAAGTTTAAACACTATTATTGTTAGGTCAGGTGGTCCTGAGTGGAAGATAGTGGGAGCATCTTATCAAGGAGCACCTTTCTGTCAGGTTTCAAGTAAATCAGACTCAAAACAGCAGGGAAAATTGATTTTAAAACATAGATTCAAACGCCGTTATTGATTGATCACGTGAAACTGAGTAGAAGATTTCCCTAGATGAGAAGCATCTTTTCAAGGAACACCAACTTTCAAGTAAGCCTGTTTCGAAAATCGATTTCAAAACATGAAGCTCAAACGTCATTATCGTCAGATCACGTGGCCCTGAGTGGAAGATTTTTCTAGGTAAGAAGCATCTTATCAAGGGACAACTTTCTACCAGATGAATCTGACTGAAAACAGCTGAGCAACAATATGAAGATAGACCAACAGACCGACCGACCGACCAACCGACGGACAGAGCCTCTGAAAGAGAGTTTAATAGTATGAGAAAATCTAGGATTGATAATGATTCATTTATAGTGGGTTGTCAATGATTTATCATTCAATTCAATAATTAATCTATCTTCTTATTTTTTAACATTCAATGAATATCTTTTTTCATTTATTTGTTATTGTTTTTGTTGATATTATAGCCTAACAAACAAATAAACATAGTACCCATGACAGGATTATTCACGAATGGATACGTTTCGAAAATATATATTTTAGTATAAATGCATGTATCGCATACTAGCAAAACTGTTAATTAGCCGTCCTTGGAGAAAATTTATTCTACCGTCGATTTTTTTAAAACTTCATATTTTCATTTGAAAGCAGTAAAGCAAAGGAATCGGGTTGAAACGAACGTCTTCTTTAAGTAGGAAAGCATCAATCTCAATCATAGTAATAGTGATGGGGGCAGCCGGACACACACTTTTTTACGTTACCAGTTGCCTCTCTCTGCTTGCTTTAGCGTGACAGAAACCAACAATCCAACAAAATAGGGACATTGGCTTTCATCTCTTGAGATGTTGATGCATTTATTTCATCTAGATTAAATGTTTTGACTTTTAATTAGCTTAAAACTAATGAATTTACCATTTATTTCAAAGTTCTTACTGGAAGCAAAATAGAAACAAGAAACTTTTTTCAGACATAATCTGGTGTCACCTTTTTGTTAATTCGCATTTTTTTCCCCTTTTGTGCCCGTGAAAGTTCTGAAACAAATATGTGAGCCAAGAGATAGAAATCGTTTTTGATAACATTCCAAAACTATGAAGCGTCAATGAAACTAACAACAGTTGCAATGAAACTCTGAAGATAACAATCGAATTAAAGCAACTAATTATACAATGGAAAAAATAAGCAATCATGTAATACACAGAATAAATACAAATGACAGATATGGCAGGCCATAATTGCTATAATTAGAACAATGATTAATCACTTAGGTATATATAAGCTTTTTTATTATTGATTTGTTTTACCGAAACTAAGGCTCTCAGTGGCCTTCAGACTAAATAAGTAAGTGTACAAATTCGATCTATTCGAGAAACCGTTAATTAGTTGTCCTTGAAGCGACTGTAGTCCATTTTTTTTCTTTTGGGGGAGGGGAAGTAGCCCAGATTGGCTCTTTTTTTTTTTTTTTTTCATTTGTTTATGAGCCAAGATAAAAGCCACACAAACACACACACATACACACACACACACACACACACACACACACACGCACACACTCATACAAACACACACACGCACACATATGAATATTTACAATTTAATTTAGAGTTATTTCAGAAACAGCCCACACGTACACGTGACTCTAATCCCGACCTTGTGTCACATTTACTTTGTATAGGGAGGTGAATAGATCCCTTGAATATGTTGGTTACTGCATTTTGTATTCAATGAAAGCAAATTCAAGATCAGAATAGATTCGAAGAATCCATAATATAAAATATTGGTTCACAATATGACATACAATTTTGAAATCATCACAGTTACAACAGATACAATCATCCAGAATTACTAGCAACTATACCTGGAAGATATGAATATAGACAGTTCAAGATATGCTGTGCATAAGACGCACCTTGGTAAAATACGCATTCCTGATTTCAGACCC
The DNA here is from genome assembly GCA_963457665.1 of Thysanoteuthis rhombus. Taxonomy (NCBI): domain Eukaryota; kingdom Metazoa; phylum Mollusca; class Cephalopoda; order Oegopsida; family Thysanoteuthidae; genus Thysanoteuthis; species Thysanoteuthis major. The sequence goes on from OY735201.1 coordinate 15,654,877, forward strand.
TACTCCAAGGAAAACGATGCACTTTTAATGATTATCACAGCTAGTTATACTACACTATGACCCATATATACACACTGTGCCTTTTCTGGGGAGAAATTGCATTCATATATTATTAGGGAACCAAAAATTCGTTTTTTTCTTTGTTTTACTAACAAAGAAAAAGTAGAAAAAAACAAGAACCATAAGTTCAACGATGTGACCACCATCCGTGGTGGTAGCAGAAAAAGGAGCAATTAGTCTTTCTTTGGGTCAGTTGATTCTCAAACTTGTAAAATATTGCAATATGAAATATTCTGCGAGAATTATTTTCGATAAAAAAAACCGTACACAGCCATTTTAGCATTTTTCGGCAATTTTCGGCTTTTTTTTTCTATAATGAACTACTGGTTAAAAATGATTTAAATGGATTTTCTTTTAATGCATCAGACCTTTTAATGATGTCATGCCTCTTAATGACTTCTTCCTATTTGCCTAATTCTGTTGTTTAATATAAATGAGACTGGACACAAACAGGGCACCAATTAATTTTTTTTCTAAACATAATAAGGAGTAAATGATTATATTTTCATCTCTCTAGCTCCAATGGTGTAGACAGAATGTGAGATAGATATTTCTAATTTCTAATGCCCGGCTGGTGCAAACGTATTGTTTTGTGGTTGGATTTGAATCTATAGCAAGCTTGTGGCACGTATAAAGCAGGCTGGATTCAATAGAAGTCATCAATTCGTCATTATCAACGTTTACCTGCCGTCCGTAACGAGGTCGGTCATTAAGTGACATTTCCATTTTAAATTCTCCTGTACCATTTTCAAGAAGTACGATCATTAACTTCACATAGACTTGACTAATACATATACTTAGAGCAGCTTCTTATGCTTTTGTTCCAAGTTTGAATTTGTATCATAGACAGTCAAGTTTTTTACTTGTTACTAATGTAGCTAAACTCTTCTGATGGTTACGTAGCAGTGAATGATATAGGAAAATTCCATTCCAGAGACATAGAATCAAGGTACCTCTAAAATGCACTAATTCAAAGAATGAAACTAATCTGGGTGATTTGAAACTTTATAAAAACAGTGTGGGATCTACGTTCGTGTTCACCCATATCTATATCATGATGGCCGAATAGTCAAGAGTAATAAGTATTAAATGCTAATCATGGTATAGTGTCGCATAATTATTTATTTGCAAATGTGTAAAGATCCGGGTTCAATCTTGTCACAACAGATAGCACCAATTTTCTTGCAAAGGTGTGACTCAAAGGATCACGGTGTGGTCAAGTCATTTTTTCACTCTTGATAAAAATAAGAGATCAATGAAAACGGTACAAACGTTTTTGGTAGCCCAATAAAAGCCTTTATTTTACGCGAGATCTTGAGTATTTGTAACTTTTGAATCATGATATACAGGAAAATTTTGAACCTTCCTTTTTGTGGTAAAAAGAAGTGCATTCTAAATACAGAAAAAAATATGTACAAGGTAAGGGCACCTAGTAAGGATTGAAATTATCACGACGGTCTGGTTGTCTAAGCTTCTTAACCACTACTCAACCGCGAGATTGAATAGCCGTGTTTAAAGTATACTTTCAATACGTTCGCTGCTACTTTGAATAGCACAACCTACTGAAAAACAATATAAGCACGTCTTCTGCTCAGTGCTGCAGGGCAGAAACCGAGTCTAGTACGTTGCCGTGGCTATTCACATTGCTTTGGATTAAAAAAAACAAAAAAACTTTCGATAAAACCTTGGAACAGACGTACATACAAGTTGAAGGTAATACGCAATATGACACAAGAAGCACCGTGCGTCACGTGGCAGTGAACGTGTTAAATCTTCTGAGAAAGAAACTTCAAACTAGTTTAATGAAACTCAAATGAAAATCGATTTTATGCTTGAAAGGGCCAGTCTTCACGAAATCAATCATGCAGCATTTTCACTTGCTTTTTTGAAGAATGATTGTAAGATCGATGTCTGCTGCGGATTAAAACTATGGAGAGTCACTTTAATCAAACGCCGTTATTGCACGCATTGTATTAGTCAGATCATTAAAGTTTTGTATTAACAACTGATTATACGTAATCACAGTTCTTTAGTGAATCTAAATTATACTGACATAGCACTTGAAAGCGCTCTAACAATACAATATAACTACAGGAAGGGAGGGGACACTATAGTATTGTTCCCGTCGCAAATACTTTTGCTTCGTCTATTTATTTATTCGTTTATTGATCGGCCAAGACGAGTTGAATTAAAACCGAGACAGTTTTGATCCCAATAACGATCGCTTTATAATGAGAAGAGAATTCAATTTTCTTCTCTTCAATTACGTCTTACATTTAGAATCCTGATCATTTCAAATGAAAGTAAACTACGAAGAAAATTAGATATAATGAAAGATTTCCTTATTCGCAAGTGCCTCAAAAGTTGTGTAGATGTACCCCGCTTTTCGAAAGTTCGTCTTGGGCCACATTTTCGCTTTTATGAAAAAAGCTGAAAAGCGGAAACTGGTATCAGTAATTGTTTCGCAGCTAATCGTTATAGAGACAGCATGCACCTTCTTCAACTCTCTCCTACACCTGGCGTCCTGTACGTCGCACTGCCCCAACTTCTGACGATTCTGTCAACCATACTGGTCCGAGAACATTCAAAATTTCTCTTAAATAGAGACGTTTGCTTAAACATAACATGAACTTTGCTACTGAAATGCTTTCTGCGTGAAACCGCGATCTTCTCACTCGATGAACGCACATGAACATGGAACACGCAATAGATTCTTGTTTATTAATTGATAAAGAAGAGAAAGTTGAGAGAAAAACTGTTTTCTTACAAAAAAAACTTTCTCTTTCCTTTCCTGTGAAACGCAGAATATCAAGAAAAGAAGAAAAAAAAAAGCGTTGTGATATCAAGAGGGATAACAATAGCAAGTTTAGCGCACTAGGTTTTCGCCTTTTGTATCAATTGTAGATCAACTTTAAAACGATAAATAGATGTCTGATGGAATCACGACAATTGAAAGTACGTCGTATCAAAATACTTTTCAGTCTTTCCACAGAGAAAAGAGCGGACATAAGTGCTAAAAAAGAGTGATGCCGACCACGCACACTCAGTGTGAATAGTGAACAAGACATTCGCCATTGTTTGGATAAACTCTTAACGGAAGTGAATAGGAGAGCCTAGAGAATGGGCGTGATTTTTAGCCCGGCTGTTATTTCCCACCAGCTACTGATAACTCTTGTCCCGAAAGTGTGGAATGTACATTGAACTCTAATGAGACATTTAATTCGTTCCGAATATCTATATTATAATTTTCCAGGTACCAATCTGTCCTTCCGTCAGTCACACCTTTCTAGGGTACACAAATCTGTCACAGTTTCTCCGGCAGACAACTCCTTTACTGAATTGATTTATGAAAAGGTTACTTCGTAAAAAAAAAAGAAAAGCAAGGACCATAAGTAGTAGCAGTAGAAAGAGGAAGAGGGAGAGAAAGTAGTCTTTCTTTATTCTATTGATGCTCATGAAATATTGCGATATGAAATATTCTGCAAGTATTATTTTTCAATAAAAATCGTATAATTTTTTGGCGTTTTAAGGCTATTTTTTTTTTATTGTTGTTTTACTTTTTTTCTATTAGGATATCATTAGCAGCTGGTAAAAAAATGATCGGAATAGATTTTCTTTTTATGCATCAAACATTTTAATGCCATAAAAAATGACATCACACCTCTTCCGTCTTTACTATTTCTATTATCTAACGTAAGTGGGACCGACTGACTGAACAGCGTCGAATAGATATGCGTGGACGTATCTAAAAAATAGTGGTAATATTTTTTAAGTAAGAACCCCCGATTTTTTAGTTTTTATGATACCACTGCAAATATTAAACTGAGCAATCAAATCTCTTCCTATGCGATAAAAGAAAATGATTATTTCATCAAATTTGTTTCTAAGCGGGATTATAACACAAACCTACTATGTGCAGTGTAATCTAATGTCTGTAAAGTCCAAGCCCAATCATTGTTGGTCTGAGCTTTTTAGCTGTTGCACGTTTTATACAAGACGAATACAAGATTTTTAGTTAACAACTAGCAGGACCCGTGGAAATTCCATGGGTGTTGACAACTAAGATTATCCATTATCTCATGCTTCTGTTATTCTCCTTCTTTCTCTATGCCTGTATTTTCTCAATCTCTCGTTGCCAGTTCATGGATTTATCTAAATGTTGAACCAATATGGATTAGTTTCATATGCGAAATAGATCTTGCCTTCTCAGTAAACTATATAACTTTCTTTTCTTCTGTTTCCCTTCCAACACTGTAATTAAACTACCTAACTTTCTGTTTCCCCCTCCCTCTCCCTACACCTTTAATAAAATATCTAACTTTCTTTCCTCTCATCTTTTCATAACCTCTTATTAAACTACATAATGCTCCTTTCCCCTCTCCTTCCCTTCTCCTTCAGTATATTACCTAGCTTATTTTTCCCTTTTCTTTCTGAATAAAATAAGCGATATTCTAAATAGAATAAGTAAAATTCTAATTTATTTAATTTAGAGTAATAAAATTATATCTTTTGATGGAATAAGTGATATTTTCATTTATTTAATTCATGGCAAAAGGACATTTTCATAAAATATTTCTCTGGTTTGCTGAACCGAATCTTCAACCAGATGTTTTACAAATTTGGAATTCCGAAACTTAACACAGAAACAAACACCTTTATCGTCTGCTTTTTTTCAAATTCCGGAGTTCTTTCTATCTCTTTGCATTTCCCACTGAGAGAAAACAAATCGTTTTAATATTTGTAAATAGGCGCTTATCGACAATCGATCATTCGCTCAATAAAGGACTGGCATTTTTCTCTTTAATAATGCTTGACCGCTTATAATTTCCAACAACAGCAATCAGTCGTGTTTTTTTTTTGTTTTTTTTTTTTGGTGAGCTCTGAGCTACGGAAACACAAAACTGCCAAGATATTTTAGTATTTGTGAAAAGCAACCAACAGTAAAAGCCATTCTGGTACAATGTAGTGGAAGGTGGTCCCGATTGTTTCGCTTCCTCGAACATTCGATGTTACACAAAGCGAACAAATAAAAAGAAATAAGAGATCTAAAGGGAAAAGTCAAATTTGGATTGGACACTGTCAAAGGCTGATAAAAAGCGTCTAATCCAAATTCTGTTTCATGACCTTCCATACATTGTGCCAAAACGGCTACACCTGTTCATTGCTTTTTACTGATACTAAAATATTTTTACATTTTTGTGCATCCGTAGCACACAGTACACTAAGATATAAAATACCATACGCGACTGAAAAAGATATAGTTAATTGGTGAAAAATATTAAAACTGAATTTTGATCTAAATTATTCAGCGCTCTATCGATCTAATGAAATGAGAAGCGTTGGGTTAGGTGCACTGATAAGGAAGGAGATTATGCTAAAAAATATTTGTTATATAAAACACACACACACACACGCACACACACACGCACACACACATATATAAATATATGTATATATATATATATATATATATATGTATGTGTATATATATACATATATATATATATATATATATATATATATATATATATATATATATATATATATATATGTGTGTGTGTGTGTGTGTGTAGTGAGAGACAGACTGATAGAGAGATAGGGAGGGAGAGCTCATAAAGTCTAATCAATCAACCAATATATTATATTACCTCGCTCTTTTTTTTTCCTTTTAATTCTAAATGAAATAAGCGATATTCTAAATAAAATTAGTGACATTCTAATCTATATAATTTAGAGTAATGAGGTGTGGTAGATCTTGGGGAAGGCTTGATAGAATTTGGAAGTTAACCTCAAACTGAGAATTATGTTAGGTGCACGTAAGATAATCATACTCAAACTCACACGGAGAGAACATAAGATTGTACATTACAGAAATACCATTAGTATCTGAGATATCATAGAAACTGTTTGAAAAGTCAAATTGCGATGGGATGGACATGTTGCAAGAATGTCAAACAACCAATGGGCATCACGACTCACAGCATTGATCCACACAGATCATATGCGACATTGTAGCCAGCAGAAAGTAAGGTGGTGTGACAAGCTAGACAAGTTCAGAAAGTACTGGCTCTGCGACGCCCACGATAGATAAGTGTGGCGAATCCTGGGGAAGGTCTATGTCAAACGATGGACGTTAAAAGACTGATGACGATGATAACGTAGATCAATGGTCAGTGTATTCAAGAACTACCCACAAACTCTAATGCTTTGGAATTTTTTATATCAAGAACGATGTTTGTTGTTGTTGTTGTTGTTGTTGTTGTTGTTGTTGTTGTCGTCGTCGTTGTTGTTGTTGTTGTTGATGATGATGATGATGATGACCGGAGTCTAGGAAATGTTTTTAAGCTCACGAAAAATAACAAGGAACACACTTGCAAACTTGTAAATCCGCATTCCCAAAGAGATGTTGCTCTTTTATCTCAATTTAGTTTTCCCTGATGAACAGGTTTATAGAAAGTTTAATCTGTATGATGTGTTCAAAAATGCATCCTCAACTATACTATGCAATCTAAATATTTCAGTTTAATTCTATGTGCCTATAATATGTTTACTTGTCTCTTTCTGATATTTCTTCAGTAGCACGTTGGGGCTTCGACTGACAAGCGAAGTGGACACACCTTACGTCAAGATTATCCTCAGAAGAGACACTAAATCTCGAATTCTAGAATTCACTGACTGTCGGTGGAGGGTAAATGTTTTTATCTGTATAAAGCTTTTCGTGACCCACTAAGTTAAATGCCAGGTAAACATTTTGTCTGTTGTAAATAAGACATGACATCGTTCACTTAAAACGGTCTATTACCGGAAGTCTTTGCTCAGTAAAATATTCAGTGCCACTCCCTGGCTAATTTATATCTTAAGAAACCTATATGCACCTTTGAATATATATATATATATATATATATATATATATATATATATATATATATATATATATATATATATATATATATATATGTGTGTGTGTGTGTGTGTGTGTGTGTGTGTGTGTGTGTGTGTGTGTGTACTGTGTGACTTGGTAAAAATCTACATCAATACAAGTTTGGTTAAAGGCTGCAAACAATACATGTTTCTTCAAAAGATTTCACCTAGCTTTTCTTATTTACGTGTGTGTGAACGTTGGTCAGTGTTTAATGTATACAAGAACTGTCCCAAATATCCGGCGCTCTCGCCTTTTCGATATCACGATCAAAGTTTGCAGACAAAAACTGTGAGT
>OY735201.1:15667152-15699652 GCA_963457665.1 Thysanoteuthis rhombus
ACAGAAAGATAGGGTGTGAGAGAGAGAGGTGGGGAGAGAGATGAACTGATCAAGGCAGATATATAGAAAGTACGGAAGACAGAACTAGAGATTAACAGGCAAAGATAGGCACAGAGAAAGAGAAAAAAAGAACGGGGAAGAAAGAGAGACAGAGAAAGAGAGGAAAAGAGGGATAGAGATGAACGTACCACCATAGATACAAATATACTGATTTTCAAGGCAGGGAGGCTCTTCCCAATATTTCTTTGATACTGATCATCATGATATTTTTGTGAGATATTCAAAGCCCTATCTGTCAAAACTAATGCCCATATTTGAACAAGAATAAATCTCACTGCGATGAAACTTTTTTGAATGCAGCAAAAGTGTATAACAAACCGCTATGACAGATCTTTCTAGAACACCATGGTAAATATGGTAATTGGGACCAATTCTTAGGAATTCAACTAATGTCCATAAAAGCATAGCTGTATAAAAGAATGCAATTTTAATAAGAATAACTTTCAATTAACCCTCCAAAGCTGGGTTGATTTCAAATCTGTCTGGGAGGCCTCTCAACGGTTCTACCAGATCTGATATTTTCTATATTGCACAGGCGAATGATTTAATCATATTTATTAAATCAAAATAAATAGCAAATCATTCGTCGACGATTTGGTGGCTTATTAACACTTAAAAACCATCCAATGATATTGAACTTTTACCTCGAAGGTTAGATCATGATGACAAGGTCGTTATGGAGTGAGACGTGAATAACGCAAAATATCTCACCGAATATGATTACTCCTCATCCCCTCGCTGTATGAAACCCCTAACGGTATTTCTTGCTTCTCCTCTATTCCTATCTCTCATTTTTTCCCTTCCTCTCTCACTCTCTCTTTGATATTTTGTTCTTTACTTTTTCAGAATCTCATTCAGCTTGTTAATCATCTTCGCTGCTGTTTTTCAACGTGAACTTTTGGCGGCTCATACTCAACTTCCGTATAACCCAGGCGATCAAAATGGCCTCTTCCGATTCGCCATTCCCTTTTATTATCATAATGAAACGCTGAGTCCAGAGACTTTTGATTGGCTGGTGAGGATCTATGGACGAAGCAGTGTTATTCGAAGCAACATTCGCCGGGCCCGTATCCTTTGACGAAGAGGGAAATTGTTTTTGAGATTACATTTGTTTTACAAATATCTAAGTGTTTTGAATAAGTATACATCGGCACATGAATATGACGTATAAGAGATTCGTACAGTTGAAACTTTGTGATTAAACACAGGCCCAAAGTATGGAATCTTTTTTTATTTTAATAATACTAGTACGGTGTGGCTTCCAGAGTTACATGCTTGGAAAAAAAAACGTAATAGAAAGTTGTAGAACTAGTTTTTAAGAATTTTAAAAATTTGGTCTATCATTTAGGCAATTGATATCCATCACACTGTACTTTCGTAAATTTCTTCAAATGTTAAAATAAAAGTGGCGTGGTAAATAAAAGCTTTTTGTAAGCAAAATGGAATTAACAAAAATTAAAAAATAATGGAAACTTGCGTTTTAGAAACACATTACTGCACTGATGGCAAGAAAGTATCATTGTATTTCTGTTAAATGAAGCTATCAATATGATGAAATATTCATTTTTATTACGTTCTTCAAGAGTCACTGATTCAAATACCTAATGTGCTGACTAATACATCTGGCGGATATCAACTTCGTACATTGACCAGTTGATGAGTAACTGCAGAGCACACATTTCTTCAACTGTAAGAAATTTTTGTCTTATTCCTATCAGATGAAGCACTGCCAACAATTATTCATTCTTGAACAGTATTTAGTCACTTTTCATCACAGCTACCCTGACCAACAGTCTATTGCAATCAGTAAACAGTGCAAATCGGAAATAAAGTATAACCACCTAGCAAGACTGGGACTCACGACTTATCTTATCTTTAAAAAACTATGTATAATAACTGTTCAACTGTGGCGATGTATATATCACGTCAAGCCACTGTAACTAGGGGGCTGAAAATTAAAATTCATTCGAAAATGCTTTCAAATGAATCTTTGCAAATTAACATATTCAACTAGTCTCGGACTGGTGAAATCAGAATGATAAGGTATTTTTTTTCTATATAAATAATTTCCATGTTTACACTATATCGCTTTTTTATTCTAATCGATTTCCACATTAAATTTACAGTTCAAGATAAATTTCTTTCTCATCAAGTACGCATTTAAAAAAATTAGATGAAGCATTGACAACTATTATTAATTTTTAAACAATATTAATCACTCAGTATATTGAAACATATTTTTCTTGACTTCTTGAAGCTTCAGACAGTCATGTGTGTGGCAATGGCGGCTGGTGTCGTCTGCAATGTCGTCAATTTGAATATATCGATTGGGTGAGAAAAAATGTTTGTGGAGCGTACAGTTGCTGCCAGCCGAAGGAAACCAGACACTCTTCAGAGCCTACAAGTAAAAGACCATGATCCATCGTGATACAACTGATGCTCGCCAAAAGGCCTATCATTGGATATCACAATGTGTACCTGGAAGGGATTCAAAAAATATGAATTTAAGAAACTCATAGTCATAATTTTAATAACCAATAGTAAAACAATAAAAACAAGACTGTCTGCTGCAGGGTCAAACTCCACCACAACTTCTATTCTGACTGATGATATTTACTGCAATTTTTGTATTGTATATATGATAAATATAAAAGTATATACATATATATTTTTGAATAGATTTATTTATATATTAGATTATATTTATCTGTATGATAAATTTTCGTCAATATCTAATAATTGTCTATTTAACTTGTCAGTATGATAGCCTCCTGGCAATCAGTTAGCTGCTAGTTTGAATCCTGGTAGAGGAATGTGAATTTTACAAATTAATTTACACCACTAATTATGGTGAGGATTGTTTTTGTTGTTCTTGTTCTTGTTACGATAGGGAAATCAAGTCAACTCCGGTTCCAGAGTTTGACAGCAAAACTTGTGGGTTCAATTTATAGCAGCCATTTTTCTGTGTTTGTTTTAACCGACTTTTTGTAACTCGTGTTTCTCCATTTCAATTATCAGTGACATATCTACACAGAGAGAGTCTGCTTTGTTGGCTGAGGTAGTGCTATATCCTTCTCAGTAGCAGTGGTCGGTGTTCGCGCCCAGGTAGAAACCAGGATTTTAAATCTTGATCTTCAAGACAGGCAAGTAAGAAAGTAGGTCTTTCCGATTTGAAACACTGACTTAACACAATTTTCCGATCCTGCAACCAATCCCAACCATATTTCGATCTGTGTCGAATTAAACTAGTCTTTGTAGATATAAATATATGTAAAAATGATTCAACAAGAAGCCGCTTATTATAATCCTTGATGATATGATCAAACGGTTATTGATATCAAATCAGTCGGTATCCAAAAATACTTGTTTGCTTGAAAACGAAAATATTAAAGTATTTGAATCTTCAAAAGTCACTTGTTTGTTGTGCCACTATGAAGAGTCAGAAACAGGAGCTTCTAGTGACTAGAAAATTTAAGTCAAAATATAAGTCAAAAACCAAATTTTTATATCCTTTGTTTAATGTTATCAGTCGGTTATTGTTATCTAAAAGGCCCTGTTCCAAACTGATCACAATAAACAGCTTTCAATCTATTACTTTTTCCTCTTATATTCACCTTTCAAAACAAAAACATCAAAAGATGTTTTCCTTCTTTTCTATTTGCTATCATTTTCAACAAGTTCCAAGTATTCTCTATCACTTTGATTTTAATGATCGGAAACGTTGTCATTTCCTTTAAATACATCAAGATATATCATTTTTATGTAACGCTCCTCTATTTTTTTTTTACAGATTATCTTTCTTTCCCTTAAAGCAAATATATCAGGGTTTTCTTCTCACAAGCCCAATGATTTGCACAGAATCCTTTTTAGCAAATTTGATTCTCAAACGAGAGCTTGATTTGCAAAACGAACAAATATAAGTCGGTATAATAACCATTAATCACAAAACAACTGAAAACAACAAAAAAATGAATAATGGGGGATAACTCTGAATTATTTGTACGTAGTTAGCTCCCTTGGAAACAGACTGTGAAGCTCGTTTGTTTCTATCAATACATTTAAAAGAAACGCTTCAGTAATTTTTTATGACTAGAACTCTCCAATCTGGCATTAGAACTAGAAAAGAATAATTCACAGTAGCATAGTGTGACAGTTTTCACTGAATTTTCCATAATGAAAAAAACATTTCCGCTCAGGAGCAATAATGATAATATCCCAATATAAATTGTTTGAGGGACACACGTATGGAATTTAGATGGATGTTCATCTGAAATAATATAAAATAAATTCTTAATTGATGATTCAATGGACAATTAATTACATGCATGTACCTGAATTTGCATCCCATAGCAAGGTAGAAAATTCTCGAAAAATTTATCTTTTCACCCAAATATTTGAATATTAAGGAGAACTGTAGCAAAGAAAGATTTTGGTATTTTCAAAAAAGTATCACAGATTCTGTCAAATATCTATAGAAATACGTCATTTTTGGTTCGGTCTGTTGTGCTGACAATCTCCAAAAGACATATTTTTGATCTTGTAAAAACAAATGACACATCTATAGATCAGAGAGCTACCCGGTAAGTGACTGAGTCACACGTAAAAAGGGGAATAATCCAAAGATTGAATATTAACTAATTTGATTGCATTTTAAGCAGGTTTAATGTCAATAGAGATGTAATTCATTATTATTGGAGACCTTTGAGCCCTTACTAATGAGGGTAACTCCATTCAAGAGGTTAGACTAATTTTCAAGTACGATTTAGAATTAGGATATTATGCTTCTCAAGCTTCCAACATAGCATTTCGATTGAACACTACTACAATGCAAACTGTTCGACGTTGGTTCAATTGGACTATTTCTGGAAATATAGAATCCGATAATCAATTTTGAGAGATATCAAATCCTATTCCTAATGTTGGAGAATTATCGACTGCAATAGCCAACGACCATTTGAGTATTTTCTTGACTTAAATAGCAACTTTATCACGTCATCTCAAGGCAATAGGAAGGGTTTTAAAGTTGGAAAATAGGTTTTCCATGAACTGAATAGAATGTTCGTGACACATCTAAACCCTACACCACTATGTCTAAGATTAGAGAATTTGGATGTAAAGTTTTGCAGGATCCTTCATTTCCAACAGATAATCATATTATCAAGCATTTCGATATATTTTTTATATCCGCAGCAGAAACTTCAAAGATAGGAAACCATAATTCGTACTGAATCAGTTGTTGACCACTAAACTTGGATATTTTTATAGAGATAGCAGATTATTATTAGGAGATCGTTTGAAAGCGGTTATTGTTTTGTATGGGTTATATTTTGATTAGATATTTACCGTGTTTCTTGTTTATATCATTTTCCATCTTCCAATCTAAAATTTATGATACAATATTTCATGTGTAACAACCTAATAATCAATTGGCTAAATGAATATCTGATAAAGACGGACCAAATATAATTACGTTGTCGTTGCAAACAAAAATGTAAAAAGGGAAGTGAGTTACTTAAAAAAAAAAACGAAGACATTCGTTGTATTCCCTGCTTCCTTTCACACATTCATTCAGTGAAGATGAAACATTGATATCTCGACATGAAAATAACTAAACGGGACGAGATTGAACAAAAATAAGAAAAGGAATGGAAGAAGGGAGAAAAAAAACGAGGTGATAAAGAGCGGGAGACATGGAGAGAGAGAGAGAGAGAGAGAGAGAGAGAGAGGGAGAGGGAGAGAGATTCAAGTGAAGAAATAAGAAAATGAATTAAGAAAATGAAAAATGAAGAAAGTGAGTCAACTGGAATTCGATGTGAAGCCTAACATAATTCTATTGCGAATAGCAATAATTTTTCTAGGACTATAAGTATACATATTTTTCCAACAATATATATATATATATATATATATATATATATATATATATATATATATATATATATATATACATATATGCATGCAAGTGTGTGTCTGTGTGTGTGGCTAAAAAGCTTAACCCTTTTTTTCGTCTTTCTATGGATCTTCACTTTTTCTGTTCCGTCCTCTCATTCAATCTCACTGATAGCAATATCTGAAGACGGCACTTTTATCAATTTAGAAGATTGGAGTCAGCAGAATTCTTACTGAGAGTCTCAAATCAATATCCAAAAACTCTCTGGCGTAATTTTTTCACATGGGGCCTCCTAGCTCAATATAGCTTAGGGCCACACCAAGTCTGAATCCGTTTTTCTGGAAAATAAACTGAGATAATAAACTAAGCAAAGACGCCGGTCCACACCAGTCTGTCATATTGACAAAGGGTGTAAGCACAAAAGAATTCTATCTGGGAAATCAAAGACAATTTATTCAAAAGATTTGGTTCATTTTTAGTCGGCAGAAAGTATGGTAAACTTGTAAAAGAAAATATATACAACCCCAAGAGCAAGATTAAGATGGGTATTTTATAAATTTCTGGATGATTTACTTGTGGTACTTGCTTTGTAAGGTGGTTGATATTTAGATTGTTACTGATGCAAAAGTATACAGCCTTTTCTGACAAAATCACATATTCATATAGATTCATAGCATCACTATTCAGTCATTAAAATATTTTTCTTAGTTTTCTGTGACCTTAAGTCACCTTTCAGCTATAGGGTGTTTTTATATTTTTTAGACGATTTTTTTCCTTCATATAAATTCATAGAATCATCATTCAACCATCAAAATATTCTCCCTAGCTTTCTATGACCTTACATCACCTTTCTGCTGTACAAAAGCATAATTCCGCTTTTGATTCAGGGAATTTTTCAAAATCTCGAAATTGTTGGGATCGCTGGCCAAGCAAAGAGAAGAGACATCATGTGTTTTTTGAAAACTCTCTTTAAGATACTTTTTTTTCACTTTCACGAGGAGAAACGAACCTTGAAAAATAACGCTCATCATTCGTTTTGCAAGTCGAAGAAAAAAGTAGCAAGGAACTCGTTGTACCAGGAAGCATCTCCTCATTGCATTAAGAGGGGTAGAGACAGGGATATTCCCTGAAGCTCATGGTGTGACAAAAGGCTAGGGTTAGCCCCCTCTCACGCACAATAGGGGGTTCCCACAAAAGGCCATGTGCCCCAACCTATCTCCGTTTGAGTAAAAACTGCTAGAAACAAAGATCAACTGTTTGAGGTTATCTGCCAAAACTGATTTTGCAGCTTAAAGACCTGAAGAAACTATCGGCATTTTATGATCCAAATTCTCTGAACGATTAGTCTCTGGCAGTGATGGCGAGCTTTTCTGCGTTCTATTTTTTTCATAATCTTGGTATTGGAGTATCATTTTTGTATTTTAGTTTTAAGTAAAAAAAAATCCTGAAATATCTATAAATCTAGTGATTTAAAAAGATATAACATGAAATTTTAAAAAACATATTCTCATGAAAAGATGCCTGGAAGTTCTCGAATGTGATGCGATAAAACAGGAAGAAATGATGGAGAAAATAAGAAGAAAATACCTTAAGAGGATGAGGAAAATATAAGAGACCAAACTAAACTGCAGGAAACTGATAAAAGGAATGAACACATAAGCAGTATCAGGATGGATGGACTATGGGAGAACTCCAGTCAATGGACCGGCGAACAAGAAAGTTTCTGATAATGCACAAGACCTTACTCCCCAGTGATGACACGGATAGACTGAGCATAAAAAGAAAAGAAAGCGGCAGATGACTCATCAGCATAGAAGCCTGTGTCCAGAGGGCCATCACAGGACTAGAAAAGTATGTGCAAGCATACAGTGAAGACATGATGAAGAGTGCTCGAAACAGCACAACAAACAATAAAAAAAGTAGAAAATGATGGAGCAGCCCAGCAAACAATGTAAAAAATGGAAACAGAAAAGCACTATACGGAGAATTCAAAAGACAGACACAGGATGTTGCAAACGAACGATTATGAACATGGCTACGAAAAGGAAACCTGAAGAGAGAAACAGAATCGCTCATCATGGGAACCCAAAACAAATGCATCAGGACAAGCTATATGAAAGCAAACAACGACGAAACTCATACAAACAACAAATGCCGCCTATGCTGAGAAAGGTATGAGACTGTAAACCACATAACTAGTGAATGTAGTCAACTAGCCTAGAAGGATTATCAACATGGACACGATAGGGTAGCAACAGTATTACACGGGGAACTGAGCAGCCGGGTGTGATTTCACCATGCAGAAAAGTGGTACCAGCACAAACTGGAGACAGCCCTGGAGAATGGAAATCAAAAATTACTTTGGGACTTCAACATCAAAATTGACCACGCGAGAAGACTGGGCCAAGTAATCGTGGACAAGTAGAGAAGAACCTACCAAATAATAGCCGTGGCCGTGCCTGCAGACCAAAGAGTTAATAGGAAAGAGAGTGAAAAGCTGGAAAAATTCCAGGAACTGGCAACAGAAATGAAGAAGGTGTGGAACATGAAAGTCAGGGTGGTACCAGTAAGAGTGGGTGCACTCGGAACCGTACCAAAGACACTAAAAGCGAGATTGGGAGAACTACGGATAAAAAGAAGGATCGAGACGATACATAGCACTGCTGGAGCCTGTGCGAATACTGAGGAGAGTGCTATAAAGATGAGATTTACGACCCCTGCTGTCTGCATTGGCCCAACAGAGAGAAGAGGAGAGGGGAACTGAACAAGGTGTAGAACATGAAATTCAGGGTAGTACCAGTAATAGTTGGTGCACTCAGAGCCGTACAGAAGACATTGAAAATGAGATTGGAGAAACTGAGAATAAGAGGAAGGATTGAGACTAAACAGACCAAAGCACGACTGGGGACTGCACGAATACTGAGGAGAGAACTAAAAATATGAGACCTACGACCCCCAGCTGATAGCAGTGGCCTCAGAGCCTAGAAAAAGACATGGTGAGGGCGGCACAAATCACAATGCTTGCTGTCATTCAGTCCCCAGCAGTGACTACCGCGGAAACAGTAAAAATGCAGAAAATAATATTAATGAAGGAGAAAATAAAGAGAGAATACCTTAGAAGGATAAGGAAAATATTAGAGACCAAATTAAACAGCAGAAATCTAATAAAAGGAATGAACACCTGGGCTGTGTCAGTAGTTAGATACACAGGACCATTCCTAAGATGGACAAAGGAAGAACTCCAATCAATGGATAGGCGAACAAGGAAACTTATGACTATGCATAAAGCATTACACCCTAGAGATGACACAGATAGACTATACGTTAAGAGAAAAAAAGGTGGCAAGGGGCTCATCAGCATAGAAGACTGTGTCCAGAGAGCTAAAGCTGACCTAGAAAGGTATGTACAAACAAATAGTGAAGAAAACATAAAGAGTACGTGAGACAGCGCAACAAACAACAAAGTAGAAAACAATGGAACAGCACAGCAAACTAGGAAAGAAAAATGGGAAAAGAAAAACTTGTATGGAGAGTTTAAAAGGCAGATACAAGATGTGGCAGACGAGAAATCATGGACATGGTTACGAAAAGGAAACCTGAAGAGAGAAACGGAATCGTTCATCATGGTAGCTCAAAACAAAAGCATCAGGACAAATGATATAAAAACAAAAATCGACAGAACACAGACAAACAGCAAGTGCCACTTGTGCAGTGAAAGAGATAAGACCGTAAACCACATAACTAGTGAATGTAGTCAACTCGCCCAGAAGGAGTATAAGCACAGACACTTTAGAGTAGCAACAATGATACACTGGGAACTAAGTAAACGAATGGGATTCAATCATGTGGAAAAGTGGTACCAGCACAACCCAGAGGCAGTCCTGGAGAATGACAACCACAAACTACTGTGGGACTTTGACATCCAAACTGACCACCTCATCCAGGCAAGACGACTGGACTTGGTAATTGTAGACAAAAAGAGGAAGACCTGCCAGATAGTACATGTGGCTGTACCTGCAGATCATAGAGTAAAGAGGAAGAAGAGTGAAAAACGGGAAAAATACCAGGACCTAGCGAGTGAACTGAGGAAGATGTGGAACATGAAAGCCAGGGTAGTGCCGGTTATAGTGGGCGCACTGGGAACTGTCCCAAAGACACTGAGGGCGAGACTGGAAGAGATCGGGATAAGGGGACCGATTGAGACTGTACAGACCACAGCACTTCTAGGAACTGCACGGACACTGAGGAAAGTGCTAGAAATATAAAGACTGCAACGTTAATTATCAACAGTGACCCGACAGAGGAAGGGAAATGAAAGCGGAAATGCAAACCGCAGCACTGAGATGATAGACGAAAGAGAGAAGAGACGTTGGCTGAAGACCTGAGAAGTTTGTCTATCGCATGTCGGCTAAAATCTACCTGCGTGCCACTGCTGACACGCGTGTCATAGGTTTGCTATCAGTGGTCAAAAGTTATTTGCAAACCTCAGTTTAGTCTTGCATAACGCCATAACAGTAGGAAAACCATTGAGAATCGAACTGGCGAACTGGTCGGTGTGACATGCTTGCTATCACTTGCAATACGGTTGGCACTTCGAACAATTGGTCTGAGACAATATACATAACTGTCTTATCGATTCGCTGGGACAAAATTCAAAACTCGCTGCACCATTCGTTGAGGTTTGATATAGAGTTGAAGATGTTCCAGCTATTTTTGGCATCAACTCTTGATTGGTTGTCATTAATTAGTTTTGCTTTGCTGAGAAATAAGTGCGGATTGAAATATAGAAATGAGCCACCATAGGACCTAACAACTGTAAAAGACACCAATGTTATTTCATCGTTATTAGCTCATTGTAATTAGGTTATTATAATTAGTTCTGGGACAAACCGAAAGAGTCCCGTGGATCTATGGATGACAAAACTTTAGTTTGTTCCTATCTCTCCTTATTTAATCTCCCCCCCCTCTCTCTCTCTTTCTCTCTGCCTTTCTTTTCCACCACTGTCTACTTCATTCAGTACCTTTTTTTTTACTATCTTTTCCGTACCCTCTCTGCTTTGTTTTTTTTAACCCGACTTTTTCTTCCTTCTTTCTCTCTTCTCTTTTTTTGTTTCATTCCTTAAGGGTCTTTATCACCCTATTCATCACTCTTTCTTTCTATTTTTTTTTTTTTGTTAATACTTCTCATCCTTTCTTACCACTCTCTCTAATCACTTCCTTACCCCTCTCACATCATTTTCTTTCTTTCATCTCATTCCCTTTTTCTCTTTTATCACTCTTTCTTTCAGTTTCCTTCCTTATCTCCCTTTGTTTTCTTTGGTAAATATTGACCTGCGTATTAATGTTCCAGACCAAAACCAAGCCTGGTCTCCTCTAATGGAAAATATTCAGCTTTTGTGAAATATAAAATAAAATTGTGGTGTGAGTATTCATGGGAAGAGGTTTGGCTCAACCATGGATATCTTTACAAGTCGGAGAAAATTCACCGTTTAAAAATTGTCTCTTGAGAAACCAAAAGAGAAGATAGAATTTCTGCATCGGTAGGAGGCTGCATGGTTTTACAGTCTGGACTAAATAAGAACGTAGACTTTATATTGTATCAGATTGATAGAGACAGAAACATGATCTGGGTAATTTCGGAAAGGAAAATTGGCGATGTCGGACATCGATTCTCTTAGATGGTCGAGTGATTGAGTATTGACCAGAAATAAACATTGGTTCTCACCGACACTTTCCCGACTTGATTTGGGCATGCGTCTGTAAATCAGATGAGAATAAATGACCGAATATAAGAACAATGAAAAGAAAGAATGAAAAGAAAAAAAGATGAAGAGGGTTAAGAAACCCAGAAAATATTGAAAGAATGGGAGAAGAAAAGAAAGAAACGATGAAAAAAAACAATAAAAAGAAAGAAAGGTAGAACAAAAAATGTCGGCGAGAAAAATAATGAATAAAAAGAAAAGCGAAAGAATGACATTGGAAGGGAGGAGAACAAGGGAGAGAGATGGAAAACAATACTAAAGAGAGAAAATAGAAAGAAGAAAAAAGGAAATAAGTGACTGGAAGAAAAGAAAACAATAAAAAGAAAGAAAGGAGGGAAGAAGATATTTTCTCGTGGAGAGAGAAAAACTAATCATCATATTAAAATGATTCTTTTTTTAGAAAAGAGTGGAATTTATTCCCATCTTCAGAAGTTCTGTTTTGTTCAAATCGAAGCTGACAGGTAATCAGGCACGCGCGGCGGCATTGTGCTTTTAATATGATGAAGTTGAGTTTTTTTCCTTAAATCCCCGACTAAATACACTCGGATACAATTATTGTGAAGTTTTCTTGACCGATTGAATGGAAACAAAAACAGGAATTTGAAATCAAATTTTCTAATGGTTCCAAAATCAAGGAAGTCGAAGAATTCTACTATTATGATACGTCACATGTATTTGTATATCTTTGTTTTATCTGTAGCACTTTTTACGTCACCATAAAATGGCGTTGTTAAAATAGGATTTTATGTTATATTCAATTTGATAACTAAAAGGCCATAATTATTCATGGCGAATAGAATGTTATTTGTAAATTTTCTGAAGCAAAAATTGTTCTATCAGATGAATTGATATATATATATATATATATATATATATATATATATATATATATATATATATATATATATATATATATATATATACACATATATATATATTGTTCAGATCAACCTCAAGGTCAAGTTTGCTTGAGAACAATCTGAGGTCAACAATGATTTAGTTTCTCCTTGTACAAAATAATATAAGGAATGCAGAATTCAATATATATATATATATATATATATATATATATATATATATATATATATATTAAGAAATTGATATATATGATCCGACAGAATGATTATGAACTGTGTTATATCATATAGACACTCTTATTTGTAATGATATCTCGTCACTAAGCAGATAATGTATCACTTCGCGTAGACAACGCAAACAGAACAAACAATTAAAGAAAATGGAGCTGCAACAGCCTTATTTTCTCTAATTGTTTATTCCAATTCTGCTGTCTAGGCCAAGTGACTCATTCTCCATGTAATTACGGAATTTGAAGCAATGTAAAATTGTACAATGGTTAATCTAAGTCTTGTGATGGCTAATAAATGGCTAAAACCGATTATAAATGGCTATGAAATGTTTCCCTTGATTGTAAATTGTAAAATTTCACACATTCGGTCATTTGATGACCGCACAAAAGTTATCCGGCATTTTTTAATATGGAATGAGTCAGTCTTTATGGATTAACCGATATAAGTTATATATTAACTTCTGTTTTTCTTTCACGAATTTTCTGCACATACGCTCACTCGATGCTAAAAATGGTGCACAAAAATTGTATTTTCGTATGCTCAAGTGACAAAATTCAGAACCAATCGATTGTGAGGACGACAGATTTTGAAGATATTTCATCTGCCGCATTCAATGGTTGTTTCACACAATAGGTCGCTGATAACTCATACCATACAATTTGTCTCTTAGATGCACAGGGTATCTTCCATGACATGAGAATGATTTTTGCATCTACTAAATTAGAAGAAAGTTTTGCAATCCATAAGAGTTACGTTTTACCAAATAGGAAAGGATTGAAATCAATCATTTTTAGAACTATCAATATACTTCGACTTGAGTAGTCGATGCAGTCACCAACAAATATAGAATTACTTTGGCTGTCAGAAGCATTTTTTAAAGTAGTTGGACGATCACGACCGAACTGGGTTCATCCGGCATGTTTCCCAGTGAGATTACCCCTATATCATCGATAACGATGCTTCCTTAATCGATCTTAATCCATTTGATTATTTCTGCATCTGTTTTGTTCTTGTCTATATTGAATGTCATGTAAGAGAGTTTATCAAACGAACAACCTGCATTACATTTAACCAGCATCTTTATTTCGAGGCGATAAAGACGATTACAGTTAAATCGAATAATATTAATAACATTGTGTGCAGACTTAGAGGATCTCATACTTCGATGAGTCATTCTCCATGAAATGGTGCAAATTTGCTTTTGGTATATTTACTTCTTGGTTCAACTCTAATTTGCGTAATTGAACTTCAATCCCTGGTTTGGTTGTTGCAGTCACAGTGTTTTGGTTATTGTACAAGTCGATGATGAACAGGTTGTACAGGATTACACTTTTACCAAAAGTAGGCAGTCACGTGTCTGACTTGACCTGAGCATCCTGTAGAAATAGAAAAAATAAAATAAAATAGAAAAAAAAAGATTCATTCTAGGTTAATGATCAAATCAGTAATCCTACCCCCACTGCCTTGTGGATTAGGCTCTTTAGCCAAAGGCTTAGGGTGAGGTGTCTAATAGAATTCTCCGGAGGAGGAACCCCCTTATACACCTTATTATGCCCCACTGGTATGCACTGGTAATGAGTTAAGGTTACCCAAGTTATGTGTTAGATAACAGCATAATGTTACTCAGTCATTAACCTAAGCGTGGCATGGGTGTTTATGTGCAACAGAGACCTGGGGAGTTATGCTAGTGGGCGATTATTCTCCAGACAAGTCGAACCATGCAAGACAAGCCAAAGGCTTGGATACAAACATATAGATGTCTACTTGGAGAAGTAAACACCGACGACAAAAATCTCAATGTTACGTTACAGGGCAATGAATAAGACAGCCACTGGCCAAAACTGTCACTGGTTCAGGTTTTGTCTGCAAAGCAAACTGTTTCAATACAGACTTCGGTTTGGGGAAAAAAGTTGCTCAAGATCTGCTACCGTGCACATCTGTTAGAAGTGGCGATCATGGATCATTAATAATTGGTTTGGGCCTCCATCGATGTCTCTGAAAAAGACATCTCAGTCTCCTACATCTTCAACCACTCCCATCTCCGATGACTCCTGATTTACAATTATCGTCATTTTCTTTGGTTCGAGAATATGCAATAGATCCAAAAGACTTTAACCGAAATCAGACTCTCATACTGCATCGTCCGTCACGAGGATCAACAAGAAGCAGCAGGAACGCTCATCGCAAGGATCAACAGGTGGCACGTCTTGTCGTCCATATACAGGGTGTAGTCAAAAACTTAGCTACCGTACCAAAACCACCAACATCGTTTAAACCAATCTTGCAAAGCAAGAAACCAGTCTCTAACTGAACAATGAATGTATGATCACTATCATCAAACGATCGCTTGGGTGAACTTGTCACAACTACAAAATCACTTAAATAAAACGTCAGGATAATCGTTTCTATCATAATGATGTACATTCGAAAAAAACAATATTTGGGTAAAAATTGGACATTGAACTCCTCATCAGTATGGGGAAATAACAAATCCTACAAAGCCAAAATGCTCAAAAAGCTCTCAAAATATTGAAGTATGAATCGTCTTCCATCGTAGGTCAGATCCCAAAACGTGATACGATAATGTATGGAGGAGACTTCAATGCCAAGCTAGGCTAAAAACAGTGGATATATTCATTCGTTCCATCAAGAAGTAAACAGAAACGATATATTCCTTATCTATAAAAGAAAACTAATTAACTCGTCCAGACACAAAGTTAAAAAAACAAACTTGTGGACTCACACATATACCAATGGAATCAAGACATAAACAAACTATATTTTAATTAATGATAAATAAGAAAATTGTGGCCTCAACAGACTGACATACAACTTTTTCCATAACATTAGATCTGCTCATTGAGTGGTCACAGCCACTAGGCGACCCAGTCTCCTAATAAATAGAAAACATCTCGATCTCCTCAGTCTAATTGGACAATCTCACATACAGATAATCCCATCGGAGAGAAAATTATTGTTGTTCTACAAAATAGATTTAACGGCTTTACAATTAGAATATGAAGACTATTTGTTTTGCACTGAGCCGTTATAGAGGCAGTGTATCCTCTCTTCCTTCCCTCCTACATCCCAGTCTCCAATATCTTCAACCATTCAAATCTCCAATGATTCAGTCTAATTTACTACCATCATCATGTTCTTGGGGTTCGATAATATTTTCTCCATAAAGATTAATGAGAACGCTTTACTTTCATTTTCAGATAATGGGGTAACCCTATACACACACACACACACACACACACACACACACACACACACTATATATATATATATATATATATATATATATATATATATATATAGAGAGAGAGAGAGAGAGAGAGAGAGAGAGAGAGGGAGGGGAGATAGATGGATAGATAGATAGATTGATAGATAGATAGATTGATAGATAGATAGATAGATATAGCATAAAATGTATAGTATGGACACATACTATAGCAGTATTCTCAAGGAAAGAAGGGTGAAGTCTTTTGATGAAGTTGAATTCGTTCAACAGATATCTTAGAAAGGTGTAGAAGATGGTGCCATAAAAATCAATTGATGACTAAATTTGCAATGCAAAGTTAGAATTCTATTAGCAAATTATACCAAATTGAAGTCTGCAATATCTACGAAGAAAGATTAACGAGGATATAATGTAATTTTTGGATTCGCAACAAGGTCTAATTTATCATTTCTTTTGACATCAGAGCTTGTCTGGCAATCTCTGACCGATTTTCTCAGTCGAGGAAATGTTTCTATTCAACGATTCTCTTGGGCCAACTTCCTCATTGTTGATTTTTTTCACAAGTTCAACTTTGCAAGGAATTAAAAAAGACGAGGATGCTACTTGGACAAATTCCTTGGATAGGGTTCATATTGTATCCGTAAATTATATTGAAACATTAATTATGAGAGAGATAAAGATAGAGAAAATGTATGTGTATGTGTATGTGAGTGTGTGTGTGTGTGTGTGTGTGAGAGAGAGAGAGAGAGAGGGAGATAATCAATCTCAGGTCACTGCTTTTCAACCTCTTTAAGCCCAACGAAACTTAGTTACAATAAATATGATAAGTACTCAATACTGAATTTTTAAAGGTATGTGATAGTTTGCCAACAGGAAGGAAAGCATCAGCGCTCAAAGGTTTTGTCAAGGGAAATGTTATAGTAAAAATGTCAATAGATTTCTGATGTGTGCTTATCAAATTAATTCTGGTTGCGAGGCAACTTGAAATCTTTATTAAAAAATAAATCAAGTAAAGAGTACATACAACATTTGCTTTTTTTAAAGAATAGGAAATTTCCCATACTGGTTCAGCCACATTCCATGATATGCTCTGCAATCAAGGATTTGTTTCCTTTCTTCATTCTTTGAATTAATATTTTCTCCCTGTAAGTCGATTTCTTGTTCTGCAACCTTGAAGATGAATGGATTCAAAACCCAGACAGGAATATTCTGATCTTCAAAGCGATTCTCAAAATCATTTTTTCAGTGACTGCAGATGCATCTTTCAAATCCTGGCTGGAATAACAATCTTCTACCATATTCATGCAACGAAACAGCCCAAAAAATTCTCCCGCCAATATTCTGTTTTAACAAATTCAGACAGCCATTTGTGAATCAGAATCATAGATATTTATTGGATTTCTCAAGTCATCCCTGTGCGCCTTAGAGACAGACCAACGTTCGTTAGGTAGACGCTAGCACCTACGTTGAGGTCTACTGGTCTTGGCTTCTATATTTTCGTTTTTCACTATGTGCTTCGGTGCAGTGAAGATATTGTGTATCAAGATATATCACATCCAGTTGATATCTGAATCAAGTAATATCTCACTTTGGTTCAATGTTTGCAGTCATTATGATTCACTCAAAGAGCCGGATTAGTGATTCTCCTAAAGGATTAACGCATTTACTTTCAGCATTATCCTCTATAATGTTTAAACAACGGCATTTAATGTGTACTGATGGAAGACCATTTAAAAATTCCGGTAACATCTTAAATCAGCTGAAGAGAGCAAACTTCCATTAGTTTTGACCTTATTTCATTCTACACAGAAATACATCTACCATCTAAGCAAAACATTTCCATGAATGTATGAGGTCGAAAACAGTATGAATAGAATATTATTGTATTGTGATATCATTTTAACTGAAAACTATTTTCAAAGCGGGAGACTCTTAGTCTTTGAAAGGTTGGCAGAACCTTTTTTTTTTTTGGTATAGAGGATGGCAAGCTTAATCCGCTAAAAGCATTGCTTTTTTATATCACTAATTCGTTTATATTGTTGTCTTCATCATTCACCGGTGGTAACTGGGGAATATTCTTCAATTCTGAAGCTGTTTCGATCCCTTCTTGCTGGGAAGGGACTTCAACTCTACAAAAATATAACTGATGCATAGATCGAACCCAAATTTTTGCCAATAGATCTGGTCTTTGAAATCAACTTTCAAAAATATGAGTATATCAGATTTACGCATCATGGAACTTTCCATTCTTTTACTTCGAAATTTAGGAAATATTGTGATGCACAAAAATTATTCCAGCTCTTATTTACACAAATAAACACAAAGGCACAAATCTTACATACATAATGTCTTTCCCAGACTTACGTACACGCAAGGAGTGCCAGTGAATGATCGGTTAACGACCGGGAAAGGGGCTCCGATTCTGACTCAGAATCCGACTGGTACTGACACTAAAGCCCTTGGGACAACAAACAGTTCAATTTGGAATTGGTGTCAGGTCGACGATCAACCGGAGAGATTACAGACAAAATTTCTTTACCAAGTTGGAATACTGAAAAAGGTGATACACAATTGTCATCAAAGATAGAAGACAAAATAGCGAGACGATTTAGGCAGGTTGTGGTTATGTTTGCAGCGCCTACGGTTGAGAAGTATAGTGAATGCTGGGGAAGTCTAACAACGGACATCAAAAAAATGCTGATGCTTCTGCTGCTGCTGCTGCTGCTGCTGCTGCTGATGATGATGATGATGATAATGATGATGATCCTGTAAAGCACCCTTCTGTTTAGCGCTGCAATTGTAGACGGAGTCTTGGAACTTTGAAAACTCAAGGACCTTTATTATAAAAAAGGATATTCTAGTCGACCCCTATTTAAGTATTGAGATTTTTTTTTTTGTTGGAACCAATGATCTAAATTAAAGAACATTTTTTACATTAAAGAAAGGTTTTATTTTCAATGAATTACATTTATTTTGATTCTAATATATGGTACTCAGGTCTGCGTTCAATAATTCTTTTTTTGAGAGCTGTGCGATGACTGATGTTGTTGACGATCTTCCAAAAAGATTACAGACGAAATCTTTTGA
The DNA here is from genome assembly GCA_963457665.1 of Thysanoteuthis rhombus. Lineage (NCBI taxonomy): Eukaryota > Metazoa > Mollusca > Cephalopoda > Oegopsida > Thysanoteuthidae > Thysanoteuthis > Thysanoteuthis major. The sequence goes on from OY735201.1 coordinate 15,686,284, forward strand.
CTAAGGTCGAATTAATCGATCGGCTTACACAAGATTGATTTGTTCCCTTTTCACTTCAGCCTAATCACGAGTTTCTGAGTTTTCCCAGTTCTCTCCCCTGCTTCCTGATCCGTCAATCAACCTTTTTCAGTCTGTGTTCGCCGGTTCCTAAAATTTAGGCAAGGGATGTTCTGTCTATGTAGTCATTGCTGACGCAAGCAAATATTCGAGGAATCAATTGACGCTTTTCAGGAGACAGTATTGTTGAGAATCAAATAATAAAATAATGGGATGGGTCATTTTGAAATTATTAAAAGACAAGTGTCGCTAACACAGCGTCCTACACTTCTACTTGGGTGGAGGGACGGATCCATCTAAGCAAATCGGAAGACTTCGTTTCACCCCTTTTACCAAAATGGGCGTGGCTTAATCTGATGAATACTGAGTCGCCAAGTCAGTCAGCAGAAATTTCTCTCGTGATCGCCCTGATAAGAAGGATATTTGTTCCTACCGCGGGGACCAATCTTTGTCTTTCATACCCCTTCCTTGCATCCCTGGTACTGCAATAAAGAAAAGCAAAAATTCATCAGCATCAGTTTTCTAACGTCCTTCGTTGGACATAGATCTGGGTGTCGCGGAGCCATATATTATAATATTTTCTGATTCTGGCCTGTTCGTCTAACCACCTCATATTCTACCGGCCTCGGTTCCGCATTTGTTTTGTGTTATGATGTTCATCGGTTAGCTGCCATTCTTGCAGCATGACCAGCCCATTGCCATTTGAGTTTCCTAATGGATTCCATGATGTCTTGGAGTTCCATAGGTGAGTGCCGAGGGTAAAACTTAGGAAGGATAAATAATTGGTAACTTAGAAATATCGCTATGATTATTAAGTAAAAGTAAAAGACATTTTTTAAAAAAATTTGTCATTAACGTTATCAAACAACTTTTCCTATTTGGTTCCAGCAATATCTGCCATCTTTCAGACAACTTCTTTATTCCATCCTCCCACGACTTTTTTTTTCATCTTTCTTGACAAAGAACTGCTTTACGTGTCTTTGACTGTCCATCAATGCGTTCATTTCATTTATTCAAATAGAATTCTAGGAAAAACAGGAGAAATGATTACTGCCCTTTGTGATCCAGTGTGCAAACACAAGACGATGGAAACTAGGACGAGTAAGGTTCCCATCGTCAATTCCCTGAAATTTTAGATATTGCGCCATATATATTTATATAAATTATCAAGAAATGAGTAAATGATCCAACAGAATGATTCTAAATTGCATTTTATTATATTTGAAATGATTTCCCGTTATGACACGGTAAATGTATCATTCGGTCTAGACAATGTAAATCAAATAAACAAAGAAAATGTGGCTGATGCAAGAATCTCACCTATGGCCGATAGGGTAGTCTTTTCAACGTATCGTTGCTCTTACCATTGAGCCAACAGCCACCAGTAATGCAAAGGCCATAAAACTGTTTCAATTCCAATTTTCCTTATATATATATACATATAAATAACGAGGTAGCAATACTTCATTTAAACATACTTTGTTAATAGTTATAGACAAACTCTGTCTATTTAATTTTCTTCTGATTTTTTCATAGTTGTGGTACAAACCCTTTATTGATGTCATTGGAGATTTGTTCATGATTACGCCAGTCAAAAAAAAAAAAAAGTAAAAAAGACAACTCTTAAGTTATAAAAATAAAACTATATTTTTTTTCAAATATCAATTGCTCTTTGAATGCCACTATCAGACCTTTTTGATAATGACCGATGATGGTCGGAAGACCTCGAACCACCAATTTTGGGGCATTTTTTAAAAACTTCGATAACATCAATAGAGTGTTTGTACGCAAGTAGAAAAGAAATGAAACATGTATCAAAATGACTTTGATACATCCTGTCTCTATCATAGATACATAATTACATTTGAAAATCTTTTTTTAGATACAGATGATAGAGATAGGTGGATGTGCCAATAAAAGTAAGTTTGATACATTTCTATAGTTAAATGAACAAAATAACTGAAACAGCAAATAATATATTCAATTTGCATTTAAACTGATTACTCCACAAAAGACGACTTTCTTTTAAATAGACATCCCCCATTTTATCATTGTTTTTGGAAATCTAATATTGAGAAAATTCGATTTTCTACCAAGGTTCAATCACAAAATAGCGGATACGATTTTCATATCAGCATTTCATTCATTAGTTGGGAAGATCACACGACAATATTTATCCATCTCTAGATCGATGAACCGATGAATATAAACACTAGCCGATCAGAATAGTAGATAGATATGTTGTACATCAGATAGTGATATTGAAATTTACTGAGCTTAGTTTCGTACAGCACACATTGGAGATCGAATTCACCACAAGTATAATGGTCTTCAAGAGTAGGCAAACATATATCTATTGATATTTACCAGGGACAAATCTGGTTTGTCACTCACGTGAGCAATGTCTCTTAGCAGCATGTCGTGTTGGAGATGATCAATTAAACAACTTTCTTCTCACTAATGACATAAAGATCCCGACGATAAAATCAAATTTTTACATTATTTTTGTATTTATATAAACTATCCGCTGTCAAGGTTGACTAGGAGTCTAACTACTTTCCACTTTTACATCTCAATAAGAAGTAAAGGATTTATGGGAAATGTTAGATATTTTACAGAGAGGGGTTTCTGGGTGGGAGTTTAATGGTTCGAGGAAGATTTTTGAATGGCTGTGTATACCAGATGATTTTCCTACGACTACTTTTTTTATTGATATGTTTTACTCTATTTGATCTCCCTTTTTCATCGTATTTAAAGCTAAAATCTGTAAAACCGCTGTCTTTTAGGGTTTTAATGTATTTTTCTATTAGATATCATTTCGTTTGAGGATTTGTGTATTAGTATAGTTTCTTTTGAGGATTTGTGTATTAGTATAGTTTCTTTTGATTTGGGGATTTTTTTTATTGGTTTTGTTTGGACAATCAGATTTCGTGTTAATATATTTAATTTCACTATTTTTTCCTACATCGTTTGTGAGTGTTATCATTTAGATTAGAAGAAACGTCAAAAAAAAAATAAATAGAAAAAAATACGTTGGTCTTTATTTCAACTTGAAATTTCATTTTTTTTTTTTCATTTCTCAAATAATGTATCTTTTAAATTTATTATTCAGGATTATCATACCCCAGCCACTTTAGGAACAACCTAATCACATTCACATAATTATCTTAGATATATAGATGGAAACCACCAAGAATGATAAGAGGATTAGACATAAACAACGTGAACCTAATACTGAGGTGTGTATGGGGGAAGATAAAAGTAGGAGGAGGTCTTTCTTAAAAAAAAAACATACTTCAAAAAGCTGACGGATTAACTACACACGGATAAAAAAGGTTTCAAAAAAAGGTCTGAAACATCCCAGGTAATTTATATCAACTAGCCAGGAATTCACTTCCTCTATGGAAGATAAAACACAAACAGAGATCAACAACTGAGCAGAGAAAAGAAAAAAAGGTAAAGAGATAAGAATAGAATAAGACAAAAATTTTCCTTCCAGAAAAATAGACAACCCCCTTAACTTCCTAAGTAGGATCCAAATGAATCGAATTATTCGCCTGAAGAAACCCCAAAAGGACGGAACCATAAACGCTTGTTTATACTCACCCCCATATATATATATATATATATATATATATATATATATATATATATATATATATACATACATACATATATACATACTCACCCCCATATATATATATATATATATATATATATATATATATATATATATATATATATATATATATATATATATATATATACATACATACATACATACATATATACATACTCACCCCCATATATATATATATATATAAGCAGGGGCAAAGCTGTTTGATAAGTGCCACGTATAGTATTTATTTTCTATTCGAGAGGTTCAGCATATATTTTACATCATATTTATAAATAAGAAGATGCACAGCATACATAGTCTCATCCACCAAAGACGTTTGATTAATCTCTGCTAGTTGAAGGCTTTTACTGGGTCTTCATTTATGCTTTAAAGCCCAGTTGGTAGGATATTAAAGCTGTTCTGAAAAGATCTGTGAGGTGGCCATAATAAAAAAAAAGCGCGACGTTTTGACTTGATAAATTTCCTCAGAGAGAAAAGAGATTCACAGCAGTAAGTTGTCCCCGAAACAGAGAAGTGACGGAATCTTGTTTCTGGAGATTAGGATATTTGCTCCTAGGATTTGTTTTCAGAAGTCCAAGATGGGCTTTTATGTTTTAGCTTCAAACTCACTTCCTCCTCAATATGTTGTTTTCATTGAAGCAATATCCGAAGTGTCAAGTGTATTTTTGTGTCAACACCTTTCTAGGTTTCTTTTAAGCTTAACAGGTCCAAGAATTTTTCTTTTACAATTCCATCGTTTCTAACATAACTAACAAATATAGCTAGTATATTGTACATTGAATTCTGTAGATCCATGCAATTTTAAACTGAGAGCAACACAGCTTTTCAGATCATTCTGCAGTTGACATATGATTGTAGCACTAATTTTTATAATTACGTTTATCAGTAATGTGACGGAAGATAAAAATTTGGTCCATTGCTTGTCGAAGTTTTGAGTTCTCTCGAGCAAGAATTGCAATGACATTTCTAATATTCTTCTTTACAAATTATCTATGACTGTAAGGAAGTTGACTTCCAGTAATATTCCAAACTATATCAAAGCTAGCTTCAGTAATCAAATCAATTTGCTTACAATTTTGTTGGGTAGGATGAAATTCTGATGTGAATTTTTTATGGTGAGATTCACGGTGACACTTTGAATAACTGGATTTAAAGTGACTAATGCTAATATGCCGAAGAAGACACGCAGCTTTTTCACCTTTAACAGTGAAGGCGAAATTGTCCTCTAATTGTTAGATGAAAACACTATTTTCTTGTTCGATGAAAATAGGGGAAAACTCAACTTGAATGACAACACAAGAGTAATAGTTGTATCATACCTACTCAATGTATATATAAAATAGATTATATATAAATATTGTTTTCCGTATTATTGCCCCTGCATCTCTACATTATTGTGTTTTAGTAAAAATTGCACTGAAATCCAATATCATCTCAGGAGCTTCACGAAGTAGCTTTGAGAGCTGCATGCAGCTTACGAAACGTGGTTTGGCTATACATACACACACGCACTTGCACACACATACGTACACATACGCTTGCACACACACACACACACACACACACTCACATAAACATACACACGCACACACATACACACACACACACACACACATACACATATATATATATATATATATATATATATATATATATATATATATATATGAAGGTGCAGTGAAAACCGAGAAATTCTGCTTCTGCCAGCAAGCATGCATCTTAGCATACGTGATTTTTTTTCTTTTTAGATGTAATTAGATAATACGAGAACTAATCCATTTATTTTAGGAAGAAGGAAGTAAGTAGATTATCCAAAAAGAGAAAGGCCTTCTCGCTTCAGGATATCAGTTGTAACTTCAGGCAGGACTATCTAGAAGATGAATTTGGATATTCTATTGACACCTTTCACAGAATTGTCCACCAAAACCAAGAAAGAATCCTCGGTGAGAAAAAAAATTGATTTAGAAGAAAAAAAAGTCCCTCAATTCAAGCGACAAGAGTAAACTGGCCAAAATGGCTTCTACTGACAGAAAGTAGAAATCGGTTCTTTGTTGAGGCTTTCTTGTACAAACCCCATTTGAAAAGCTAAATTCCTCCAGAGACTTCCTGATAGTAACTCTAGACCAACTTTCCTTCATTCCTGGAAGTAAAATTATTGGATAAAGAAGAGATGCTACTCAAATAGGAGATTATTGCTACTCACTGGAGCATTTAGCGACTCGGACAACAGTCGTCTCACCGTCTATGTCACGATCGTGGTCTGAATGGCACCACAATTTCGCATTAACACCCAGACTACTTGACTGCAGCCACATCTTATTACTGCTAAGTGACACGTTCAACAACTGCGACAACTGTAAATGATCAGAATGCTACTCCAATCAAGCCAGGCCAACAGCTGGAACCAACTAATGACTTACCAACCGGATGTTCTAGAAACGACTTTTAATATAATAAAGATAAGAAAAGCGTGATCATCTTTAATGTTAAGGAACGCAATGTAATATTCCTTGTGTGAAATAGTCTTCTTTTGTCGTGTCTTTCGTCTTTGCAATAATCGATTATTACTCACCATAAGCCCAGAGACGATACTGTCGTGTTTGGAGAATTCTTACATTCACTAACCACCAAATATCAGCGCTTGGCACAGACCACACCAAATTTTTTTCTCAGAGACGTGGGAAAATTTTTTTTTTTGGGGGGGGGGTTCTGACACCCAACTCCCCTGAATAGTTTTTAAAGAGGAGGGTTTCATTTTACATTTTAATTTTCGCGTGATTCTTTTATTTTCCCAGCCAATGTTCAGAAAGATCTCTCTCGAGACCGGTCGTGAAGAGTTTTAGTGAGGTGATAAAGAGTTATAAATAGTGCATTCAAATAATTTAGACAAGGTAGGCTAACAACTACTATTCCGACAGAAGATGGTTACTGCGATTTTTGCATTGTACAAATAGATGGAATATTCTTTTAAATATGTATTTTTTGTATTAATAAATTTACTTATTAGAATCAAATACGCCCCTGTGTATCTGTAAGAAAGATTTTCGTTGATATCTAAGACCTGTCAATTTAGCCCAGTCAGTAAGTCAGTGAATTTTACATATCACTTTGCGCCCTTAATTTTGGTGAGGATTGTTCATGTGGTTTATTGTTCTTGTTGCGGTAAAAATATAGATTCAAGCCAAGTTTTCGAGTCTGTCAAAAGACAATCTGAATTTCTCTTGATAAAGGGTAGCTTTCACAAAAAGTTGGCAGAAACCGAACCGTTTCTCTATACTGTCTGATCAGTACGACACTGGAAAAGAATTTGAGACTTGAACAACTGTAGCCACCATAGGTGGTCGAGGCTTCTATCCCCTTTTATATGTACATATGTTTGTTGTGCTTGTGTGCTCCAGTGCTACTAGACATACCGTTTTGTCTACAGACTTGAAAATTGACATCAGTACTTCACCTTTTGAAATTTCTTTTCCATTTTTGGGGAAAAATGTTTTTGACCTTTCAGGGTCTTATTTTGATGAATATAGTTAATTATTGATATCTATATTCTCAAGAGTCTAAAAACTTCAAGATTTTTTTCACTCTATTTCAAATTTATTTTCCAGTTATTCATTCATGATATATTCATGACTTCAAATTTGGACGCTTTGGTACTTTATTTATTGACTCTGATGGCGAGTTATTCTATTGTTGTACTTGTTTGTTTTCTGATTATAATTATAATTCATTTTCCTCATATATTTCATTTTTTCACTCCCAGCCCCAGTCACCATTACAATAATAATGATATTACCTGGAATTGGGATCACAAAAATGCGCAAACTTGAGACTGAAACGATACCTGTTGTTATTGGAGCCTTTGGGTCATAAAAAAGGATGCCGACACATATAAATAGGTTGAATACGAGGAAACCAAAGCCTCTACGAGAAACAGAAAATTATCCCCACCGGTACTGCCCATATCTTTTGCAAAGCGCTATCCATTTACATATTGTTTGTTATACAACTATGTACTGTTTCTTGTGTAGGCTCCTGTATTGGTCCTTATATTGACACCCTGCTTTTTGTAAAAATGAAATGAAGAGAAAAAGTCGGCGTGCAATGAATACTACAGGACATCAAAAGGAGGAATAATGATAATGATAATAATAATAATAATAATAATAATAATAGCAAAAACAAATTGCATTAGTTTCATTAGCCTCTGTATGTTATTATGGTTGATATAGATACATTTCATAGTAGTATCTTTTTTTTCACAAACTGATCCACTCTAATCGCAGAAATAAATAGGGGAGAGTAAGTAAGATATCTCAGTTGATAACACCTGTGGAATTTTCACGGTTTCTACTCATCTGGATGATACGTCTGGTTAGTCACTCAATAGAAACCATCACAAGACCACTCTTGGAGGTGATCAATTCAAAAAATGGAAAAAGGGGTGATCAATGAACAAGTTACTTCTCACGCCTTTTGTTGGGTGGTGATCACTTGTAAAATGTGAACGTAAATGCTGCTTGACGAAAAATAAGGTATCAATTCAACATGAACTTACTTTGCTAATTGAAAACTCCCACTAAAACTTATTTTTCAAAAATAAAACCTTTTTCCAAGATATGGTGAGGGAATATCTAATGTTCAGCCCACTAGCTCCATTGGATCGGCCTGTACGCGTGATGCATACACAGCCAGTCAGAACTGCTTAAAAACTGAAGAAAACTATGTTGGCCATTTTGTTGACAGTTTTGGTTGACGGTTTCCAGTTGAGGGTTATTGTTGTAGAGAAGAGACTGTAATTACTCACTGGGTGCCCCTTATTTGTGGCCTGGGATCAGAGTAAGTTAGGTTAGATTAGTCCCAAAGGCCTCTTTGCCCTGGATAAATGGTTTGCAAGTTAGTATCGCAGGTTATTACTACTTTAATGGATTCCTTTCTTAGTACTCCTCACGTGTGACCTTATACCTGACAGAGCTAAACTTAGTAAATATACCTATTGAAAAGGCTCCGGCGACATTGAGTATTTCAGAATTAAACTTCCGACTAATGGCTTGCGAACCTGTTTGGTGGAAAATAAAAAGATGGGGGGATAAAAAAAGGAAGAAAGACAGAAAAGAAAGCTAGAGGGAAAAGAGGACTACGAGAGAGGGGGAGAAAGAAGGAGAAAGCAAGTTAAAGAGAGAGGGGATGCGGCGTTTCCTTGCAGAAAAGAGAGTGGATCTTGGCAGAAAAAAAACAGGTCTGGTCTGGTCTGGTCTGGTCTGGTTAATCACTCATTTAGAACCGTCATGTGGCCTGTGATTTTTAGTGACGTGTCGTGTTGGGGGTGATCAATTAAAAAAGGAAAAAGGGGTGATCAATGCATGAGTTACTCCTCTCGCCTTTTGTTGAGCAGTGATCACCAAAAGAATCTGAATTTTCCCAAAAGCAAGTGCAAATACAGCTGGACACCAGGGGATTTTCTAAAAACAAAAATCAACAGTTTTTTTGACTTAATAAGGAATACATGTTGAAATGCTTTATCTTCAGTGGTGCGGTCTGTACACGTGATTCACAGCCAGCCAGACCAACTTGAAAATGGGAGAAACCTATGTTGAGAGTTCTGGCGACAGTTTTGGTTGACGGTTTCAAACTACAGCAACAACAAGAAGTGTAGATCTTGAGAACAGAGAATCTTATAAGTGCCAAGTAGGAAGGCGAAGAGGAGAGTGTGAAGCAAGAGGAGTAGTTGAAAAAGGGAGAGTTGAAGAAGGTTGAATAGTAATACCAGTAGAGTTGGTAGGAGGAGGTCTCAGTTGTCGCATCCGGGTCGAGCTACGTACGAAGCTGATTATGGTTCTCGTCCAAAAACAACAACGCAATAATGGATAACCAGCTCACGCAGTCAGCCTTATTGAATTAAAGATGTGGAAGTGAGTGACTTGAAGCCCGAACTTTCGATGAAGGGGACGGTGAAAGGTTGCGAGGTGTGGGACTTCAGTCGATTTGGCTTGTTAAGGATTTGGCTGTAGCCTTCCTGGCTTCAGCAGCAGCAGCAGCGTCCAGAAGATTCACCAGATCTCTCAATCATGTGTCGCGGAGCCAGTATTTTCTGAACTTGTCCAGTTGGTCATGCCATCTTTCCTTCCGTTCGCAGTTTCGTATATGATCTCTTGAGACCCATGTTGACCAGTTGTTATCTGACATTCTAGCAACATGACATTGCCTGTTGAGTTTTTTTTAAATGTTTTTAGTTGACACTCTGACTCCTGTTCGTTTTCTAATATACTGTGTTGTCTTGTGATATCTCTCGGTTATTTTGAGCATGATTCTCTTTTGTTCTCAGTTTAAGGACCGAGGCTTCACATATCAAATAACTATAAAAGCAGTATAATTGAAAATTTGAAGTCTATTTTTCATATTCTGTTGATACAACAAAGAAAAGCCATTAACATGTAAGTTTTGGATTCAAAAATTTACAGAGCATTCGTTTGCTAACGTTTTTTTTTAATGGAATTTGATCACTGATCAAGAAATCAAACCATGAAAATAGTGTATATATTTTTCTAAATATTTCCTAGAACACTCCTTTATTTCATGTAAGAATGGTTACCTTACTTGAGTAAGTTTTTTTACGTATACTTATTGTCCCTAATTAAAATTCATTTTGAGATTATGGAGAATTATTTTACAATATTTACTCACTTATTTATACTTCAGTGAGCTATTCCATGATCATCAACCTTTTTGCGTCCACAGACTCTTGTTTTTCTCTAATATACTGCACAGTTTTGTGATCACTCTATGTGAGGTTGAACATGATTTTCTCATGTGCACGTTGCATAGTTCCCAGTTTGAGGGTCAGTCTTTTGGTAACGTTCCATGTTTCCGCACCATAGGTGACTATCGGTAGGATGCATCCGTTGTTGACCCTTGTCCTTGAAGGTTGATCACGCTCTACAAAAGGTTGCCATTTATTTCAAGAATTTCTGAAATAGTAATTTTCCCTATGTAAACTATCAACTAGTCACTAGTTTTAGATGCCCAAAGAAGAATCTTCTAAAGATTACTTCTTCAATTAAGGAAATATTGTATTTGAATGGAAATATTGTGTTTGAAAATTAATTTTTTGTGTAAGGCAAAATATAGTTTACTACTAAAATGAATTAAGCATGGAACACGAGTAGAGTCTTTCTCTTTAATCTTCTGCAATTATAGTTATAATTGGCGATGTGGGACGGAAAGATTGAGATTGTCAAATTACCATTACCATTCTGTCTGCCTTTCATCCATACAGCATATATATATATATATATATATATATATATATATATATATATATATATATATATATATATATATATTTCATCAATTTTCATTCAAACCTCTCCTCTCCCTGGTCCTTCTTATTTCAGACAAGCTTGATACTCATAGACACAAATACAAAAAATTCCCACGGACCTTACAAATTTCAGACCAAACCTGATGTTCAACTACACAGATACAAACACCTTCCTTCAATACACCTACTGAACCACCCACAAAACAGAAATATCCCAATTTCTTCCTAAAATTTCAAGCATGCAAAACATCATGCAAGTTCCTCTGAGAAAGACTGGAGATGATAATTTTTTTCTTCGGAGTGTAACACCTGCTTTTCTCTTTATTTTTTAATCTTCACCTAAGAACTGTCATTTTTATCAACATATATAGAGAGATGGACACCACAGCAGCATCACCCTCAAAGAGTTGTGTGGCTACGATCCCATGATCTGCAAAGAATCTACAGGAATAAACAATTTTAGACCTAATAAAATCAATGTTCATCATCATCATCATCATCATCATCATCATCATCCGTCGTCTGACAGAGACCTTCCCCAAGATTCACCACATCAATCTATGATGGGCCTCCTTGTGCTTATATCTTCTGAATCTGTCTAAATAGACATGCCATCTTATTTTCGGTCGGTCTCAGTTTCGCATATGATTTCTGGGGGTCAATGTAGTGAGTTGTTATGTCCATATTGTCTGACATTGCCCATTCCTGTGATATCTCTGACTCCTGTTTTTATCTCTACTATGCTGTACAGTCTTATGATCCTCCATGTGACGCCGAACATTTCCTACCCAGGACATGTTGCATGGTTCTCAATTCGAGAGTTCACTACCGTAGGTGACGATTGGAAGTTTAAGACCCTTCTTTTCTAGACTTATGAGTTTTTTTTTTTTATTCTTGAATGATGACTTGGAACTGCCGAAAGCTTACCAGCCTAGGGTGATTCTCTGTTTGATTTCTTTCTCTTGAGGAAATTTGTAGTCCCAGGTAGATGTAGTGGTATACTTTCTTCAATTCCGCGTTTTCGATTTTGATTTTTTTTTTTTTTTTGGTCCTCAGTATATTTGCTGCACATGACATTGGTTTTACTGAAGTTCGTATGAAGACCTATTTTCTTGCTTACTCCATTCATTTCGTCTCGAATTTATTCAAAGAAAGAGCTGAATATTAGCGGGGAAATTTAGTGCACTGAGAGAAAAAGCAAAAGCAAAAAAAAAAAAAAATATCGATCGACGGTATGGGCGACTTTTTAATATTTTTCTTTGTTCATGGGTTATGAGTGAGTGTTATTTTCTGATCGATTATGTCTATAGCATATAGAAAATGCCAACAATTCTCTTCAAACTTAGCTTTTGTGAACTGGACCGTGATAATTTGAAATCTACTTTTCCTGAATTGGACAAAGGATGAATTCGTACATTTTCAATCATTTGATATAAGAAAAACAATTACATATGAATATCATCGCCCCAGTCACAAGATTAAAGTTTGGAAAATAGCAGCCATTGTCTATACTTTTGACACATAGACAATCATAAAATGATATTCATTACTCAGGAAGAAAAATTGCATGGCTCGCTCAGTTTCTGCACGAGGCCACATTTGTAAAACACATAGTGATTGAACTTACTAGATATAGCTTTTATAGTCTGACTGTTGTCCGATGAGGTATATTAATAATTATCTATGGTATGTTCGGACTATGATAGTCTATGTGTCCATTTTTTTCACAATGTATTAGTCGTTTATCCTTCGACCTTCATGGATTGTTGTTGTGTCTAGAATGGGGAATCACTACTCAAAGTGCATGCTCGATGACGTCTTCAGTCCAATAGTAGTAGTAGTCTAGCGGTGATTCCATATTCTAGAACCAATAATAATCCGAACATACCATACATTATGATATATATATGGCTTATAACAAAACAGCTGATCATCATCCCACAGCAGTCGTTCACATCTGATGAAAAATGTTTAGTTTAGTTTAGCAATCTGTGTCCTTTTTTTTTTTTTTGTTACACTTTCAATGAGCGTTCATGCACTCTTATCCTGGGAAGAAAGGCAGATCAATACGTGAAGAATCCAACTACACACACACACACACACACATATATATATATATATATATATATATATATATATATATATATATATATATATATGCTGTGACTATTCTGAAGGATCATCTCTATGCATACATGGTAACTATCGGTTAGAATTGTTAAATCTGATTAAATAAAAGAATATGTTATTCGAATGAGGATGGGCATTTTGTTTTCATAATTATAAGAACAAAACCTATAGCCGGTTGCCGAAAAGTGCATTAGGCGCGAAATGTTGATATTCACCGGATATAT